>JAYESA010000006.1:211837611-212264216 GCA_036927795.1 Iris macrosiphon
AATTTAGATGAAACAAATTATCCGTTTAGGAGTTGGAATTCTTCCTTGAACATAAAATGAGATAATATGCCTTGTAAAATGCCAATCTATCAATCTTCTAATTTCTTCGTTATTCATGGTGCATGGCTGGGTTCCTTGTAAGATGGATGTGGAGTATGCACGAAGTTACTAGCTAAGGAAGGACATTAATCGCCACCTTCATCCCTGCTGTACAATGGCCACTGACACCACAGATGTACCACTTGGTTCCTGAAGTAGCAAGGGTGATGAGGTCATTCCCGGTTATCATAGGATGATCGTTTGGCGGCACCATGCATGCGTTAAAGTCCGATTGGGTGACTAATTTGAAGACGTTGTGCATCCCTGGTGAGTACTTGAATGCTGCAATAACAAACAAACATTATGATTAATGTTCTTGTGAGATATATATATATATATATATATATATATATATATATATATATATATATATATATATATATATATATATATATTGAATCAAAGTCTTCTATATATATATATAAGCTAGCTAGGTAGCTAGCTTAATTGTCAATAGATGATTGATGGTGAGAGAGTTAAAGTAGAATGAATACGTATATATACGTACTGATGGTATCGCCAACTCGAAAGGTTTTGCCTTTAGCCCAAGCAGCATAGTCGAAGTTGAGCTTCCATCCTTGGTCGTCTCCAACCAGATGATGTGTCGGGGGTTCCTTCATGGCGGGTGCCGGTGGGGAGGGGGAGGAATAGTAGGATGGAGGTGGAGGAGCTAGTACTGCAGGGTGGACATTGATGAATAACCTCATCCCCATTTGACAATGCTTGGCTACTCCGCATAGGTACCACTTTCTTCCGGGAGTTTCAAGATTGATGACATCGTATCCTGTGGTCATTGGTTGCTGCTCATGTGGCACACTACATGCTTGGAACATATGCGCGTCTGCTACTTTGTAAACATTATGCATTCCAACATGATACTTGAAGACTGCATGCATGCATGCAATTACGTATCAATTATAAAAGATATATAATTTTTGATCGATGATGGTACGTATTCAACAATTAATTAATATTAACTGCTTCTTACCAAGACTATCGCCAACTCGGAATACTCTTTTTTCAGCCCATTTAGTGTAATTAAAGTTAAGTGTCCATCCATGTTGGTCTCCAACTATGTGTTTTGTAGGTCCTGTTGTTGTTGGTGGGGATGGGGATGGGGATGGATATTTTGGAGATGGAGGAGTAGCTGCTGCAGCAGCTTGAACCTTAACGAATAACCTCATTCCCATTTTACAATGCTTGCCGTAGTTTACTCCGCATAGGTACCACTTTCTTCCGGGAGTTGCAAGATGGATTACATCCTTGCCTGTGGTCATAGGTTTTTTCCAATGTGCAGGTACGCTACATGCGTCGAACATAGGTCCGTCTACTCTGTAAACATTGTGCTTCCCTACCGGGTATTTGAAAACTGCATGAATGCGCCAAGGAATAATATTATTGTAAATATAATTATATATATATAGCATGCCATTTTAACAAGCTAGCTAAGAAAATTAAGTTATAATTACCAAGGGTGTCCCCGACGCGAAAATCTTTGCCTTCTGCCCAAGCTGAGTAATTGAAGTTGAGGGTCCAACCGGAATGATCCCCGACCATGTGCTCCGTCGACCGAGCAAATCTCGGAAGGGAGACCACTACCAAGATGGCAAAGATAGCAACTACTTGCATTCTCACCATTGCCAACTCTTATTAACTCTACTTAATTGGTTGCTACTGTTTGCAATATGCTTGCATGCTTGCTATGAGGTTCTATTTATACTTAATTTGGTATAAGTCTGTGTTTTAGCAAGCTAGCTAGCCGGCCAAAGTGTTACAAGTAAGCTAGACTTAGTCTTTTGAATATATATATATATATATATATATATATATATATATATATATATAATGGGTACGTGTTGACGAGTTCCTCATGCCAATGAATTCTGTAGTCGGTCGATCAGATCTTACTAATTAGAGGTCTATTCTGAGAAAATTTATTTATATTTAATTACTGAAATTGTAGTGTTTGCTCTTTGGAACAACAAGAGATCAGCATATCAGTAAAGATAAGTTAGTGAAACAACCAATAGTGCACATACAAAATTCATATCAAGAATAGGTCCTAGTTATAAAAAATGAGAAGAAAAATAAATCCTGAACACGCAGAACCTACACTAGCATACGCATAACAGGAGCAAAAAGGCAACCAATATATACGCGAAGGGTTAATTATGTTTTAATAGCTGGTCAACACCCAAAGTGTTAGGATAAGTGTAGCTATAAATTAATATTAAATAATAAATGAATATTATGAGGACTAAGTCTAGCAATATGGTTTAGCATTGTTTCGAAAGACGACATATCATTAAAGAGAAAACTCAGATCAATTAGTTTATGAGTGTCATTGAAGCATGTTAAGATGACACCAATAAAGTGCCGTGAAATAACTATTACATGACATTAAACAAGTGTCGTCATAAAGTTATTACATGACAATTTTGTAGTGTCATTGAAAACCAAAAACTTTCTATGAGACCCTCTCTAAACTGCACTCGAAAAGTGTCAAAGAAAGTCATTAACGACACTTTTTGAGTGTCGTTAAAACACAATTTTGTTTCTTTGCAGGTTTTAGGATTAGGTTGTTAAATATCGTCTTTTGTTTGATTATCTTATTCTCTTGTCTCTCTTACGGTAGCAAATCTTAATTAATAATCTAAGTTCAATTCTTTTGATCAAATAGTTCACGTAATACATTTTAAATCCCATTAACTTGTACGTGTTTTTCACCATGCAGGGAAGGGTCGATGTCCAGGTAAGATTTCAAGTTCTTTATTATGTAAATTTCTTTCAATTAACTTCCGTAGATCTTTTTCTTTCAACATCTTGCCAATAAAGTAGGATTTTAGTTGTCTTTCATATGGCTATACAATATCCATTTGAACCTTTAAAGGTAGGGTGTTTAGTTGGAGTATTGTTTTCTTTTCAACTTTCATATATGTACGTATATTAACATGGTTTTTGATCATCTTACGTTGTCTCCATAACACTTGCGATAGTTTGACTGACTTTTGACGTGGGAATTTAAATGCTTAAGGTACATTTATTTTGACTGTTATTGTATCTGAATTTTTGTTGTAAAATTTTCAGGTTCTTTTGTATGCAAAGTACTATTTGGCTGTCTAGTGTATAAAGGTTTTGTATCTTAGTAAAAATGGAATTAAATGGCCTTTCTATCTGGTATCATGAGTTGAGGTAAGGTGAGGTGAGGAAACAATTATTGAAGAATAGAGACAGGCTTGAAAGATGGCACTTTAAAAAATGTCAGATTGTCATATTTTGAGATAATATTAGCTTCTTGTGTCTAGCTTTTTCTGCATCACGAGTTGGAATTGTTGAAAATTAGTCAAAGGAACTAAAATTCTATACTTTGTTTATAAGTGGAGAAGATATAAAATTGGAGAAGTAAAACTTTTATTTTGATTTTGGCATTGCTTGGCTTGATCAAATGATAGATACAATGGCCCTTTTATAGGCCTTACAACTGTCATGCCTCGCTCCCAGTATACTGGGTAAATACGGGGACGAACATGGCCAGCTCCCCCATACAGGTAAAGAACATCGTATGGCAGTCACGACTGTCAGTCATGTTGGGTAACCTAGCATTCAATACAATCTATGGCCTATATATGAACTCATATCCATAGGCAATCATAATGAAATAAACGGCAAGAATAAACAACAATCAAAATCATATAAGTCCAAACGATCAAAATACTAATGATAATCAAGAAGTCTACACAAACCTATATATGAAATATCATGTCATTGGGTGTAATAAAGTGATAAGAATATTTAAATAAGCAAAAATATGATTTCTAGGTCAAAACTAGGTCATAACTAGCTTCTAGGTTGATTACAAGCCTAAACTAATTGATACTAAGTAATGACTAGGTTTCTAGGTCAAACTAGATAATATAGTACACTATATATCATATATATAATATAGACTCTATGATATCAATATAGTATCTTAGTCTATAATACCTATTACCTAGCTATTTACCAATACCTCACATTATTACCTAGTCTACTAACCCATTATCTTGATATCCAATTCTTACCTATACAACTTGTTACTTACTGATACTTTTTTCCTCATACTCGCATTATTACCTTAGGCTATTACTAGCACTAAACTCAGAACATAACTCAAGTATCACATGGATACCTTAACAATATATAACCCTTATGTATAGTATCCTGTTAATACCTACTTAACTCTACGGTAATACCAAAACCTTAGTTATCTATTAACCTAGTATTCCCAAGATAAAACCTTAACTAGTACTTAATACCTTATGTATATATATTGGTAGTTACCTTAGCCCCAAAACTCATATCTAAATATATCTATACAACTCTAGTAATTACATATATACTCCAAACCTCCCTTTGTTGTTATGGAACCCAATTGTGCTGTATCAATGGTAATTGCTAATACAATACTGACCTACATTTCACCAACTGCTCACAGTAGCAGTTATATGTTGTTCGCCTAGAGCTGTTGTTACTTTCCTTCAAGTTGCCTTACATTCTCTATAAAGCAGCACACAAACAAGATATACTTATCACTAAATTGGCACACATATACCAACTGACCACACTCCAAATTCATAATTTGAAACTCCCTCTGTAAATCCTCATACACACTAGACACCTCACAGATACTTGTCACTAGATGCCCATACCTCCAAGGCAAACATCACTTACTAATTTCCCCCCTTATAACATCCTGCTGCTGCTGCTTCTTGATCCCCATCACAATAAGTCCCAAGCTAATCCTTCTCACCTCACTCGATACCTCACTAATACACATTTGACCCTCACTTGGCTTGTTCACATCCACACAGCTGTGTGTGCAGCTGCAAATGACTCTTCATGCCTACTGCTTCTTAGCACAGCAAGTAAGGCCTGAAATTTAGTTACAACCATATCACTAAGATATGTTGTTGCTAAAGGTTCAAGTAACTAGTGTATGTATAGACACTGCTGCTATTACTCTCGATGATATTGATCTCCCAACTTGTGCACAGGGTATTCCGCTTCCTAAATTCAGATATCCCTCAACTTGCTCTATCAACTCCAGAACTCGATTATCATCCCCAATCACCTAAACACAATTCTCCCTTCTTGCATTTACTACAATTACTACTGCTCTTGCTTGATCTCATTGCTGCTGCTACTAACATGTTAGAACCCAATATTCTAGGTCCAAGGAAGTGCCAAAGTGGCAATGCAACCATCTGATACAGCTGCTACTGCTGTATCACTGCCCGATACTATCACCCACACACAAACAGAACCCGACTATGCATTGCATTGCAGTTACACCCGACTACTCTTATAGCAGTTATAAGGCAACACTTGTAAGCAGAACCTCTATGGAATGAACCACACACACACAAAAGCAACCTACTGCAACTCTTTCACTCATGGCACATCAAATAACACCAATAACTGCACACACACTGGAATACACATACACACACACCGATCATTACACTGTTACAGTCACAATTTTCCTTGACACAGTTTACTGACACAAATCCCACATCACTCACACACATACAAATATATATATATATATATATATATATATATATATATATATATATATATATATATATATATATATATATATACCATCATATATATATATTTATATATATAATGCACAATATATGAACTCACCCTCAATGCACATAACAAACACTTGGTGTGCATCACGCCACACACGGGCATCACACCTTTATACACATGTGATACACATTCAAATCACACCCAAATACAACCAAATCATCATGAGACATCCAAAATACCAATAAGCAATATAAAATAGTGAAGAATGACCCATTAGAAATTTTTATCAAATACTTGGTGTGCCACCTCGGAGTTTTCTCCAAATGGACACAAAATTTAATATAACTTTCTCGATAGGCCTCCTATGGATCTAGTTCTTCTTCCTATGGGCAGTCTTGAACCAAAAAAAAAGTTTTTATGGGTAGTCTTAAACCAAGGAAGAGTTTTTATGAGATTATTTCACTATTCAAATCTGAAATAATAAGGGAAAATATAATTTTTAACTATTGGGAGATGGATCCCCAATGTGGTTCCTTTAATAAGCACAAGAGTAGGGAATGAACACCAATCTCTAGCCAAACTCTTCTTTCGCAAGCCTCTTGCAACCTTCAAGCTTCTAGCTCTCATTGAGGATAAAAATGAGAGGGATTAGGATTGATTTGGAGAAATTTGGTGGAGGAAAAATTTCTTCGGGGAAGAACTCAACTTAGGATTCTTTATGAACAACTAATGAAGAAGAGGGGGGGATCCATCCTCCTAAATATGGCTGGCCAATCTAGGTTAGGGTTTGTTGGTTTAAAAAGTCCAAAATGCCCACCAAGGTTTGTCATGAAGAGTTTAACTAATGAAGGTTCAAAGTTAAATTGAATGAGATATTCTATTTATTTTCTTAATTTTAACTAGTTAACCAAGACTAATTAAATGAGTTACTCTATTGGTCATGACAAGTCTAGTTGGGTTCATGTATAGTTGGGTTCATTATCAACTAGTCTAACTAAGGGCTACTCATGTACCATCCTCTATATTTAATATTTATATATAGATAACTATATCTATTATTATTATATAAGGATATAATAAAAAATAATAATACAAAATAACATAAATACTCCTATAATGAAAAATGATAGTTACAATCCTACCCTCCTTAGAAAAATATTGGCTGCAAAATTTAAGAAAGAACTAGCACTATACAAGCAAGTAAAAAAAATACCTCACGACTCAAATAGATAAGGGTACCGCATGCACATCTCGGCTTCCCTCTCCCAGGTAGATACTTCCGGAGAGTGATGCCTCCACGCGATACGTATCAAAGGAATCGTCTGGTTTTGAAGCACCTTCTCCCAGCGATCCAGAATCTCTACTGACTGATTTAGATAACTGAGAGTCAGACCCACCTCGATCTCTGAATGATCTAATATGTGACTAGGATCTGCCATGTAACATCTCAGTTGTGATACATGGAACACGTCATATACTCTTTCTAGTGCAGGCAGCAAGTCTTGTCTGTAGGCCACTGCAACAATCCTAGAAAAATACCGAAGGGTCTGATGTACCATGGACTAAGCTTCTTGCCTCCACCAAAGTGAATCGTGCCCCGTGTCAGAGAAATTCGTAAGAAAACCAGATCGCCAACCTTGAACAAAATATTGTCTTAACACGCAATCTACAACAAAACAATCACAAGCGATACAAAACAAAACCTACCTCAAACTCTAAATGTCTCTGGTGGTTGTCGATCCAATGTCGTTGTCTCCCCAGCACCACCGGAAGTCTATCTCTGATAAGATTCACCTTCTCAGCTGCATCCATAACCATTATCGGTCCTAACAATACTCTTTCACCAATATCATCCCAAGAAAAGGGAGTGTGACATCTCCGTCCATACAATGTCTCGAATGGTGATATCTCAATATTGGCCTGATAACTGTTATTGTAATAAAACTATACCAGGTGGAGATGATCCTACCAAGAACCTCCAAAGTCTATAACACAAGTGCGTAGCATATCCGCGAGAGTCTGAATAGTCCTCTTCGACTGTCCGTCCATCTGGGGGTGATATGCAGTACTAAATTTTAGCTTGGTGCCCAAGATAGCCTGCAAACTCCTCCAAAAATGGGACATAAAGCGACTATCCCGATCCGAGACTATGCTCATAGGGACCCCGTACAATATGACATTCTGTCGCACATACATCTCCGCGAGTTTCTCCGTAGACATACCCACTATAAATGGCAAGAAGTAGGCTAATTTGGTCAACCTGGCTATGATGATCCGAATTGCGTCTTTCCCTCCTGTAGATCGCAGAAGTCTCGAACCAAAATCTATGGTAACATGCTCCTATTTCCACTCTGAAATGGGTAAGGGCTGAAGCAAACTGCCTGGCCTCTACCTCTCCGCTTTTACCTGTTGGCACATTAAGCCTCTAGATATGAATCATGCCACCTCCCGCTTCATACTATTCCACCACACATGCTCCCTTAGATCCCTATACATCTTATTGGCACTCGAATGCATAGAGTACTAAGAGCAATGCTCCTCCTGCAGAACCTTCTCGTGCATCTCTCCACTCAATACATACAATATCGTACTGTGCCGCAAGGAACCGTCCTCAACAATAATGAAGTCATCCAATAACCCGGCCTTAACCTGTGCTCTGATGCTCCTCAGAGTCATATCATCATACTACGTAGTCCTGATCCTATCCATCATCTTTGACTGTATCTGTAATCCCCACATCTGCATCTTGATACCAGGAATTATCACCTCAATACCCAAGCTCTCAAGGTCGGCCAACAAATGTTTGTCTAATGTCAAGAATATTGCCATCGGATACCTGCTCAAGGCATCGACGACTACGTTGGCCTTCCTTGGATGGTAATGCAATGATATGTCGAAGCCTTCATCAACTCCAACCATGTTGTCTCATGTTTAGCTCTTTCTGCATAAATATGTACTTCCAGCTCTTATAGTCTGTAAAGATCTCCACATGCTCTCCGTACGGATATTATTTCTACAGTTTTAAAGAAAAATAACTGCTGCCAACTCCAAATCATGGTTAGGATAGTTCTTTTCTTGAGGACGTAATTGCTTGGAAGAATAGGCAATCACCTTCCCATTCTGCTACAGAAAGCAACCCAAACCCTTACCTGAAGCATCATAATAAATAGTGAATCCACCTAACCTTGATGGCAATGTCAAAAATAGAGCTATCGACAATCTCTTCTTCATCTCATCAAAGCGGCCTAATACTTTTATGACCATACAAACTCCACGTCCTTCTTGGTCCTCCTAGACATCGTCTCTGCAATCCTGGAGAAGCCTTATACAAACCTCATGTAGTATCCTTTTAGATCCAGAAAGCTCCTAATCTCTGCCCCTGAACTTGGAGTAGCAAATGACTCTACTACCATAATCTTCCTTGGGTCAACTGAGATCCTATCTCATGTCACCACATGTCCAAGAAATTCAACATTGTCTATGAAGAACTCTCACTTCAAAAGCTTTTCCATAAATCTACTCATTCCTGAGAGTCTCCAAAATTATCTTTTGGTGCTCCTCATACTCCTCTGGCATCTTCGAATACACGAAGATGTCATCGATGAACACTACCACAAACTTATCAGGGTACTGGTAGAATACCTTGTTCATCAAGATTATGAATATCGTTGGAGAATTGGTTAACCCAAACAACATCACCATGAACTCCAACTTGCCATACTGAGTCCGATAAGTTATCTTCGGAATAGCCTCCCTCTTCACCTTCACCTGGTGGTAGCTTGAACTTAAGTCTATCCTCGAGAATACCTTCTCTCCGCTTAACTGATCTAAAAGATCATCTATCCTTGGCAGTAGGTATCTGTTCTTGAGAGTGAGGTTGTTCAGGGCCCTGTAGATAATACACATTCATACCGACCCATCCTTCTTCGGTACAAATAATACCGGAGTACCCCTTGGTGACGAACTAAATCTAATGAAGCCCTTGTCCTGGAACTCGTCTACCTGCTTCTTCAACTCTGTAAGCTTACCGTTGTTAACCCTATAGACATGCTGTGATAATGGCTCTACGCCTGGTACCAAGGCTATAGAGAACTCAAAGTATCTGTTTGGCGGCAACCCCAACAACCCCTCAGGAAAGACATCCAGGAACTCCGTAATCAATGCATATGGCAACTCATTTTCTTCCACCAGGGCTCCACATATGACTCCCTCGCTCTGCTCCACTGCTCCTTTGGTAATCTTAAACTTTGGCTCCCCGAAGGGCTAAACAAAACTCTTCCTCCATGACAACCTATGATGCATGGTGCCTACTCAACCAATCAATCCCGAGTACAATATCGTAGCTTAGAAGTGAAATTATGAGTAAGCATGCACTCAACTCCTAGCCTCCTAAAGTAACTCTCTGATCCTTGCAAACATCACTGACCAGGATGATGCCACCGCTAGTCGTTATCTTGCAAGTTCTACTTAAAGATTCAGCCTCTAAATGGTGCTTAAGAGCAAAAGACACTAATACTAGGAAGCATCAAAATCAAACAAAGCTAATGCTGAAATAGAATATAGGAGAACCGAACCTGCGATATCCTCTGCAACTGGCTACGTCTCCTCAATCATCATAGAGAATGCTCGCCCCTGTGGTGCTTCCCTCGGCTGTTGATGGTTCACAAAATACTATTATTGGGTCGGGAGTGGAGGTCCCCTCTACTGTGCTGTAGGTATTACTGGTGCTCTAACTGGTTCTCTTTGAGAAGAAGCTCCATCCTGACCCGTACGAGATGGAGCCAGACGATAGTCTCTCAGCTGGTGATCTGCCACTCCACAAAATAAACACACTCCTAACCTGTTTCTGCAGATGTCCCATCCGTGTCCTAGATTCATACAGAAATGACAGATAAGAGCCTGTTGCTGATGCCTTTGGGGCTGCTTATACTGAGGCTGGAAGGGTCGCTGCAGCTGGAACTGTGGCCGCTTGGCTGGGCCTACGCTACTGTTTCCAAATATCTCTCGATCCCTATTAGGTCTCAAACCCAGGTCCCTCTTGACCTTGCGGGCCTCCGCAAGAATTGTCGCGTATGTCTCATGGCTCAAAGAAATAGGGGCATTCGCGTCCCAGTTTAGCCCCTCCCTGAAATGGCTCACCCTATCCTCCGGATCTCGTACCATATTTCTCACATACCTGCTCAGTCTACCGAACACTGCGGGGTACCCCTCAATTGATCCTGCTAAAGGTTTTGAAAATGTCGCTCTATGTTGAGTTTCTCCATGCATAGAAAGAACTTCCTCTTGAACAGGTCCTAGAAGTCATCCCATGTCAACCCTAGGTCAGAAATATAGGGTTCATTCTGGAACCAAGTATAAGCAATATGTGACATCTGTAATCCAGTTGCCTATATCCTCAGGTCCTCGACAAGGAGGGACAAGCGTATAATATGCTCGAGGTGGTCGAGCCAGTCATCAGCGTAGATAATACCCTCGGTCCCCTTGAAGTCGCTAGGACCAAATTTCTTAAAATCTTATATGTTGCCCAATCTGGGCTGAGTACCCTGCGGCTGGGGCGATGCCATCTTCTCTACTGCAGCCAATACAATATGGTGACATTCTTAATGCCCTGGCATAGTACATCCTCCTGTCTCTGCTGTGCCACCATCATCTCTCAAAATATGGAGAACATTTGTGCCCCATTAGCTGGCATGTGTGGCAAGGGTGGAAGACCCCCTGATCCTGTTAAAACAGCCCTCTGAATTGCTAGAGGAGAATGAGGATAACCATCTGCACGGGCTGGAATAATCCTCTGAACAGGTGGGGGAGAAGGACCCCTAAAAACATCGAAGGCTCACACTTGAACTGGTGAAGTAGCCCTCTAAACTGGTAGATGTGGAACATCGTCTGCTGCTCGGACTGGGGGTCAAGAAGTCATCGGACTCTCCGAAGTTGCTGCTAACTATGGTGACCTTGTCTTCAGAGGAATCCTAAAGACAGATCAAAACAAAGGTATTAATAAGCATAATATACTATATCATCAAGGAAGGACAATTATATTCAAATAAGGCAATTATTTAAAATAAATAAGAATTAGCAAATTTTAATAGATTAGAAATTTTTCTAGTTGTGATTGAGTAATATCTCGTCCCATACCTTATATCCAATAGCAGGCTCCTAATAGTTTCCAACTTGGAGTACTATTACGATATTGCACTAGTTGTGACCTGGACCTTCAAGGGCCACCACTAAAAATGAGTCAAGACCTGCAACCTAAAATTGGGCATGAATCGTGGGTACGTCCAGTCTACACTGCAACATCGGCAATAGAACATTATAAGGCTCCACAATACTATCCAAGAACCTCACACAATGATATATATATATATATATATATATATATATATATATATATATATATATATATATATACAACTCGTCAATGGTGACTCAACTCCATAAGGAGAAAAAGATGAATATATAACATCAATACTCAATCACCAAACTAGAGATAGATAATGGCACGATATCATAAACAAAAAGGAAAATCATAAGTCTCAATAATATCCAAATAAAGAGTCTAGCAATAAACATAAATGGTCTCAACGTAAATAACATGCAAAAATCTAATGCTGGAGGCATATCAAGTACAATAAATAGATACTAGCTAAGGGTGCTATATCTAGGTGTGTCTCCTCGACAACTATTTTCGGACCATCCTAGGCTAAAGGTGCTACCTCAGCTGGTCTCCGTACTATGGGCCGCAGTAGGTAGGATACTGTCCTCTAAATAGCCGTCTGGAAAAATATATCCAGTCAGGATTGGAGCAAAGTATAATAGTCTGAAAGTAGTTTCATATACAACGTAGAGAATATATAACAACAATAGAAAAAAAAATACAAGATGCACAGGTACTATAAAATGGAAACATAACGGGAATAAGTAAATAAACATGAAGGATAACTAGAAAAGTAAATATAAGCAATATGGTGCAAACAGTAAATAAGAGCACTGGTGATAATATCTAAGTAATTTAGAGTATAAGTTCATTATATGATCGGTTTTGGTTACACAAGTTTATACTACGGTAACTCAATTATACGTATATCATATAATTGGCATGCACACAAATATGCTAAAAGTTTGATCACATAACCAACTCCTATTCCCTCGACCCGACTAATATTCATGGATCCAATCATGACACGTTACATAAACGAACATAATATGAGCACATGGAGCACACAAATAGATACGAGCACAAAGAATACCCGATTCATACGATAAAGTATATGTGTAAGGATTACTCGATTTACACCTCAAATAACTAACAACTCCTGACTCGATCCATAAAATATCAGCCAGTGTAATCATGGTGTTAGAATCAAGTAAAACAGATATAGAACATATGATATTTACACTATCTAGTACTGAAAACTAATAAAAAAATATACTCACTTGAGGTCCTGAGCAAATAACACAAAACGATGTCTGAACTGGTGTCACACAGATATATATATATATATATATATATATATATATATATATATATATATATATATATATGAAATATCTGGTCATCGGGTGTAATAAAGTGATAAGCATGTTTAAATAAGCTAATATTTGATTTCTAGATCAAAACTAGGTCATACCTAGTTTCTAGGTTGATTACAAGCCTAAACTAGTTGATACTAGGTTGTGACTAGGTTTCTAGGTCCAACTAGCTAATATAGTACACTATATATATATCATATATATGATATAGACTCTAAAATATCAATATAGTATCTTAGTCTATAATACCTATTACCTAGCTATATACCAATACCTTACATTAATACCTAGTCAACTAACCCATTATCATGATATCCAAGTCTTACCTACACAACTTGCTACTTACTGATACTCTTATCCTCATACTCACATTATTACCTTAGGCTAGTACTAGCACTTAACTCAAGTATCACATGGATACCTTAACAAAGTATAACCCTTATGTCTAGTATCCTATTAATGCCAACTTAACTCTAAGGTAATACCAAAACTTAGGTATCTATTAACCTGGTATTCCCAAGCTAAAACCTTAACTAGTACTTAATACCTTATGTATATATATAGGTATTTACTTTAGCCCCAAAACTCATATCTAAATATATCTATATAACTCTAATTATTACTATATACTCCTAACCTCCCCTTGCTATTCTAGAACCCAACTGTTGTAGTATCAGTGGTAATTATTAATACAACATTGACCCATATTTTACCAAATGCTCATAGTAGCAGTTACATGCTGCTGGCCTAGAGCTGTTGTTACTTCCCCTTCAAGTTACATTACATTCTCAATAAAACATCACACAAACCAGTTATACTTATCACTAAATTGGCACTCATATACCAACTGACCGCACTCCAAATTCAGAATTTGAAACTCCCTATGTACATCCTCATACACACTAGACACCTCATTGATACTTGTTACTAGATGCCCAGACCTTTAAGTCACATATCACTCACTGATTTCCCCCCTTACAATATACTACTGCTGCTGCTTCTTGATCCACATCACTATTAGTCCCAAGTAAATCCTTACCACCTCACTCGATACCTCTTTGATACACATTTGACCCTCACTTGGTTTGCTCACATCCACACAACTGTGTGTGCTGCTGCAAATGCCTCTTCATGCCTATTTCTTCTTAGCACAGCAACTAAGGCCTAAAATTCAGTTACAACCGTATCATTAAGAGATGATGTTGCTAAAGCATTAAGAGATGATGTTGCTAAAGGTTCAAGTAACTAGTGTCTGTATTGACACAGTTGTTGTTACTCTCTGTGATATTGATCTCCCAACTCGTGCACAGGTATCCCCCTTCCTCAATTCAGATCTCCGTCATCTTCCTCTAACAACTCCACCACTCGAGCAACATCCCCAATAACCTAAACAAAATCCCCCCTCCTTGCATTTATTGCAGTTACTAATGCTCTTGTTTGATCTTATTATTGCTGCTACTCACATGCTAGAACCCGATACACCCGGTCCGAGGCAGTTCCAAAGTGGCACTTCAACTATCTGTTAAAGTTTTTATTGTTGTATCATTGCCCGACACCATCACCCACACACAAACTAAACCCGATTGTGGACTGCATTGCAGTTACACTCGACTTCTCTTGTAGCAGTTGCACTGTAATACTTGTAACCCGAGCCTCCATGGACTGAACCACACACACACACATGCAACCAACTATAACTCCTTCTCTCATAGCGCAACAAATAACACCAATAACACACACATACACACACACACACATATACACACACACACACTGATCATTATACTGTCACAGTCATAATTTCCTTTGACACAGTTCATTGACACAAACCCCACATCACTCACACACATACAAATATATGCCTACATATGTATATACGAATACATATATATACCATCATATATATATATATATATATATATATATATATATATATATATATATATATATATAATGCATAATATTGGAACTCATCGTCAATGCACATACCAAACACTTGGTGTGCATCAAGCCACATATGGGTATCACACATTGATACTAATATGATACTCACTCAAATCACTCCCAAACACAACCAAATCATCATGACAAAACCAAAATACCAACAAGCAATATAAAATAGTGAAGAATGCCCATTAGGCATTTCATCAAATACTTGGTTTGCCACCTCGGAGTTTTCTCCAAATGGACACAAAACTTAATATAATTTTCTCGATATGCCTCCTATGGACCTAGTTCTTCTTCCTATGGGTAGTCTTGAACCAAGGGAAGGTTCCTATTGGTAGTCTTAAACCAAGAGATGGATTTTATGAGAATATTTTACCATTGAAATCTGAAATGACAAGGGTGTTGGCACAATGTTTATGTTGAGTTTTTGAATATGGCTAATCGATTAAGATTAGCATTATAGTAATCGATCACTCACAATAGTATCTTTTACTTAAACTTAGTATTATCAAGATATGTAATATTTACTTCTATATATTTTCTTGTTCGTCTAACATGTACTTGAAGAAACCAATAAGCAAGATCAGCAATGGACATATGCTATATGAAGATGAGCCAATGACAGCGTTATACCAGAAGATTTCGTCCAACCGCCTATGACTTATCTGAAGCCTCGCACCCGGGGGGTTCCGCTGTTCAGTCAGCGGATGGGAGTCGAGAGGGCAGCACCCCTCATGGGAGTTTGGAGACGAAGCCCCTGAAAGGTATTCAGATTTTTAGATCTGTTTATCTTTGGACAACTACCATCAAGGGAAAAAATATCTTCAAGTCAGCAGATATTTCAGAAGTTTTGGCGTCATCAAGTGCTCTTGGTTTTTAATATAATTTGATATTTTATTTGAGTCTAGGACTTATTTACATTGAGTCGCACTGGCATAACCCAAGTTTACTCAAATAAACCAATGAACCTATACAAATCAGTCAACATTCATCCACAAAGCCTACCATACTTAGAAACCAAACTTGGGCCGAATTTGTCCCAAATCCGTACCGAACTCGGTCACCTTTTTAGTAGAATATATCTAGTTGCACAATTCCGGATTTCTTGGTCCAACGTTCAAATTTTGAATTAATACCATACCGAACTCTGGCCAAATTTGGTTTGCCAATAATATATAAATAGGAATGGTTTTCCACATTCTTACTCTTTCAACCATTCTCAATCTTTCTATCCGATTATGAGTAAACCCTCAGAGCCTAAACTTTTTTACCTAAAGATCAACTCCCAGCCTTCTAGTGCCAAGTGCGGTCTCGGTCTAGAAGTCTAAAGAGTTGTAAAGAGCTTGGTTCATCAAGCGCCTATTCTGTGTGAAGTTGCGAGCCTTCGAATCAAAACTCGTGGTGTGTGAAGTTACGAGACTTCAGATCAAATCCTATGGTGTAAAGAAGTCGGCAAGCCTTCGGATCAAAGCTTGTGATTTACTATTGGTGATTATAGTGAATAAAACTTTGAGCAAGAGGTCTCGGGACTGGACTAGTCCTCTCAGAGGGAAACCAGTATACATCATGGTGTTTGTGTTTGCTCTATCTTACTCTTACTTCTTTACATTACTATCTTGCATATAAACTGTTAGTTGGTATCTTCCTTCACTCTACTTAATTTTTAATTGGGTAGATTATTCTTCTGTACTCTATTCACCCCATCTAGTATTGTCCTATGGTCCTTCAAAGAAGAAATATGAATTTTACCTATTGGGAGATGGATTCCAAATGTGGTTTCTTTAATGAGAATAAGAGTGAGGAATGAACACCAATCTCTAGTCAAACTCCTCTTCCTCAAGCCTCTTGCAACCTTCAAGCTTCTAGCTCTCCTTGGAGATAAAAATGTGAGGGATTGGGACTGATTTAGAGGAATTTGGTGGAGGAAAGCATGTTTGGGGGAAGAACTCAACTTAGGCTTTCTTTATGAACAACTGATAAAGAAGAGGGGGGCTCCCTCCTCATAAATAGGCCTGGCCACTCTAGGTTAGGGTTGGTTGGTTTAAAAAGTCCAAAATGTGCTTCAAGGTTTGTCATGAAGAGTTTAACTAATAAGGGTTTAACTAATGAATGTTCTAATTTAAATTGAATGAGATATTCTATTCATTCCGTCAATTTTAACTAGCCAAACAAGAATAATTAAATGGGTTAATCTATTGGTCATGACAAGTCTAGTTGGGTTCATGTCTAGTTGGGTTCATTAGAAACTAGTCTAACTAAGGGCTACTCATGCACCATCCTCTATATTAAATAATTATATATACATAACTATATCAATTATTATTAAATAAGGATATGTCAATAAATAATAATACCAAATAACACAAATACCCCTATCTTGAAAAGTAATGCTTACATCATCCACTGCTCATGTGTCAAGGTAACAGCACCTGCTGACAGGCAGTCGGCATTCCAACAACTACGACTAAGAGCACTCGTCCGGCAGTATTCTGAAAAATAGGTACAAATACCAGAGGAGGAGTTGCCCTATGCCTCATTTTGTTCCACTTGGATGTCTCCTTCTACGAAGGGAGGTCGGAAGTCTAGCACTTCCAACCCCCCACTCTAAGCCAGCATGTTGGGGAACCAGAGACAAGTAGTGGTGCCTACAGAATGGGTATTCCAGGGCACCCACTTAAGGACAAAATTTTTGTCAGCTAGGGGTAATATTTCTCCAAGACCCAAGATGACTCCGCAAACTGGGGGTAGTCACCCTCATCAAAGTGAAGCACCTTTCGATGCTGGGGGTAGTACTCCCTCCGAGTCTGAGGAGAATACAATGATATCTATATTTTCTGGGGATAGTGCAACTCAAGGAGTAGAAAAAAAAGCAAAAGGTCTACCACCCTATCCACCTCCTCCCATGTCATGACAGTGTATGTAGAAGGGGAGGACAATAAGGGCACCAACAATTACAAATATCTCGATGCTCTGGGGGCAATAATGCATGCCATGAGTGCCATAATACAAAATTTGGCCCAGGCGATACTGGAAACAAAGGAGAACATGTTTCTGCCACCCTTAGGGCCTATAATTACTCTGCAAGCCGGGAGTAGCAATCTTTCGGTGATCCACACCAACCGTTATTCCGTGAGGACAGTGATTCCTAAGAATAAATAATGACAAGTCTAAGGGTAGTCACCCTTGATAAGTTAGCGTAGCATCCAAAGCTAAGGGTAGCATTCCCTTCGAGTCCAAAGATGATGCAATGCTAACGGTCTTCTCGGAGGATTGTGCGACTCATAATTTAGAAGCCCCAAAGCGGAAAGAGACTTTTTTTCTTTGATGATGATGACGTCATTAAAATCTTCAACTTACTAATGAAGGGAAAAAAAATTTGGCTACCAAACATTAGATACCTTGAGGAGGCAGATGAGGTCGATGACCCCAAGTACTCCTACTACAACCGGTACGTCCATCATCCAACAAAAGACTGCTCTATGTTGAAGAGGCGTATATAGCAGTTGATCGATGCCAAGGCTCTCACCTTCGAATTAGAGGACAAGACGGTCATTGAGAACATAGTGTCCCTCCAGTTTGGTGACTTCCCGGTGACGGAGGCCCAGGACGGTGTTGTCCTGATCCTGAGGGCAACAATAGAGGTTGTCAATATCCCACCAGATCGTGCCCAAACAACTGGGCTGGTACTTTTCAGCACATCATGAGACAAGATCATGTGGGTTCACCCTGACATTGCTCAAGACCTAACACAGCAAGTAGTACCTTCAAAGACCAGGTCAAAAGAAAAGAAATGCAGGCTGTGCCGCTTGATCTTCTCCTTAGAAAACACAAATTGTAGACTTCGGATGCCCATCGCAGCTTAATAAGTCTCATTCTGCACAAAATCTAAGCCTCGTATGACTCATCAACAACTGCGAGAAAGTGCTTCTCGACAAAATAAATCCCCAACAGCAGGCAGTGTCCCTCTGCGTATTACGCATATACGCGCAGCAGGTGGTAGTCCTCAGGGTAATAACCAGTCATGCACATGTGGCAGTAATCCTACGCGCACAATTCAGCCAACTCCTTCATGTGTACGTGACAGTATTCCTTTACTCCTGACTCCACGTTTATCACAAGCCAAATCATCGATATTATCAGGTGCAATAAATGATTAGTAACTACAGTTTCATTATTACAGCCAACAATCATTATGTCTTATGCATAAGATGGACTATAATCTCCGGAAGCTGAAGGTCTAAATTTTGAAAAGTACGACATATTCCTTCATAATCCTTCAGCTATTACAATATTACTCGTAGTGGGATGGGATACGAAGGTGCTAGCACGGATCATCATTCCAGCAAGACTATAGGCCGTAAAGCTCGAGCTCTAGACTCTGTCATATAAGAAGAGCAGATATAAACTCTTAATCAAGGACAGTGTATTCTCGAACCCACCAAGGACAATGTTTCCTTAATCTGATGCTTTATCAAGGACAACGTCTTCTCGATTAAACTGTACATACAATCTCGGAAAGCTTAACCGAGACTTGCCAATGATGTCGATCAAGGGCAAGTTCCTCAACAAGTACTAGTCTAAGCTATTACTTTACAGCAGATTAATTCAAAATGTACAATATTTATATTTAGTTATCCCCAGCAAGACAAATGCATAATAGGATGTGTGTCCCCCCATGATTCCTTGCCAAATCTATTATCTATGTTTATGAGATCATGAATATACAGAATGGATCTACAAAAAAAATCTCTAATGGAGCAGTTCTCAGGTCCAGCAAAATATTCTCGTTGAGAACACCCAAACAAGATTCCCTACCACCAATCAGTGATCGACATAATCTTCACTTTTGAGGGGTTCTTTATAGAGCACGTCCCTCGACTACAAAACATCGAGGCCAATCCCCTGATCGATCTCGTAGCCTCTTTAGTTGTTCCAGTCAATACTCATGAACTGATCATTGTGGTCAGCCAAGAACTATTCTTCCCAAAAATTAACCTCTGCATCTGTCTAAGCTACACAGCAAAAATAGACACCGATATCACAGATTGGAGGCTCTCATTCATCGACTACGCAGTCTATGAAATTTTTTTCGAGAACCCAAAGGAAGCCACTTCTAACAGAAAATGTTCCCTCCGGTTCTATTATGATATAGATACCAAAATATTGTATCGTCGTTCAAACGACGGTCTTCTGCTACGATGCCTATCGAATATAGAAGAGAAGCAGACCATCCGTGAGACCCACAATGGGGTTTGTGGTGCCATCAGCCCAAACCCAAGCTACAGGACCATCTCTGGAGAATGGGTTAATATTGCTCGACAATGCTAGTGGATGTAGTTAACTATACGAGGAAGTGCCAAGCGTGCCAAATCTATGCAGACTTTATCCACCAGCCCTCAAAATGTTTACACCCAACGGTAGCATCTTGGCCGCTTGAAGCGTGGGGAATGGACATTATCAAGCCAATTAGTCTACATTCTTCTAAGGGACATCATTTTATCTTGGCTATCACCGACTACTTCTCGAAGTAAGTGGAAGTTATTCTACTTGCTGAAGTAAAGACCTCAAACGTGATCAGCTTTGTCAACCATCATGTCATATACCACTTTGGCCTGATATGAAGGATCATCCACGATAATGGTCTACAGTTTGTAAGTTATGCTTTCTATCAATTTTGTGACAAAAACTGATTAAAAAATATGGCCTCTACTGCCTACAATCCAGCAGAAAATGGTCTGGCGGAAGCATTCAACAAAACCATTATAAAGCTACTCAAGAAGTTTGTGTCATCTAATAAGCGCGACTGGAATGAGAAGGTGGGTAAATATCTCTGGGCCAATAATACAATGGTCCGGACACCTACTAGCAGTATACCATTCTCCTTAGTTTACGGAAGTGAAGCGATCCTCCCACTCGAGATCAAACTTCTCTCACTACGGGTGGCTCTCTCCAGTCAGTTAACCACGGAAAACAACCACTACCAATGGCTACAAGAGTTAGAAGCACTCCATAAGAAAGAACTCCTAGCTCAAAAGTGCATTGAGCTATTCCAAGCACGTCTTTCTGGAGCCTTCAACAAATGAGTTAAAGCAAGAATGTTCTAAGTAGGCGACCTTATACTGACCATAAGAAGATCGATGGTTATGAACTACAAGATGGATGTCAAATTCCAACCTAAATGGGAGGGCCCGTTCATCGTGGAGTCCGTGTTCTCCAATGGTTCCTACCGGCTCATAAAACCCAATGGCGACTTGCTCATGATGCTTATCAACAATAAGTTTCTAAAAAAGTACTATGTCTAAGCTAGAGTTGTACTCCTTTAATTATCAGCTGGACAACCAAGATGTATAGTATACCTTCCTCGTTGTTAATCCCTAACTAGTTTGTAAGCACAATATGCACTTCATCTTCTTCATGAATCATCGTAAAAGCAATTATTTGTATTCCAGGAGTCCAGAATACGAACAGATAATGGATCCTCAAAATCTTTCAGTGGAGAAATTCTTAGGTCTATCCAAAATTTTGGGTAGACCACTCATAATTAGTTCTCTTGGGCATTAGTTCATGTCCACATCACCCTTGAACTACTGTCCTAACAGTTCTCCCCAACTGGGTTTGCCATGTCCATATTATCTCTTAGAAAACCTCTCTATATTATTATTAATTGTCACGTCAATAATACCTCTGATATCGGTCGTCATCTCAAACTTATCAGCCATACTCAATTCAAAGTACGCCAGCGATGTTAAGGACATAAAACCTATCATGTCCATATCACCTCTGATAGGGTTTCGTTTCAAACTTATTACTTGAACTCAGATGTGCAAGAAGTAATGAGGCTACAAAACCTATCACGTCCATATCACCTATGATAGGATTTTGTTTCAAACTTATACTTGTACTCTAGTGCGCAAGAAGTAATATGTCTACTAAAGATCCCCCAATGGGATGTCCTCAACAAAAGCAAATATATCACATCCATATTACCTCTGAACTATGAGCTGCCTATGTTCCCTATCCGAAGAAAATAGCCATATCCATATTACCTCTGGCTTTTTTCTTTTTTATTTCAAAAAAATACCCCACCATTATCGTACCGAGCAAATCTGCTTGACTATCGGTTATACAGCATAATATATCTACCATTACAGATAATGTCTCCACCGAACCTCCTTAATGGAACTATTTTTATCTATCACGTGCATACTACCTCTGATAGGGCTTAGCATTATCCTCATTATGATATTCTACTATGTCCATATTACCTCTGGTATAAATATTCATAGCCAAGATATCCACAGTAACAAGAAAAGTTCTAAACAAGAAGTCCCGGGTGGGATGACTAGCCCCGCCACTTCCACACATCCTGGCCACATAAGGAGAGAAGTTACAGTGAGCTAGGCTGGAAGATTGTAAATAATCCTTCGTGTAATGTGCATGTTCGTCACGAACAACAAAAATTATGATATCCTTCCATGCTCTATCTGGACTCGAGCAATCGGAGAAATCTCCTTAATAAAACGTGCTCATTTTGATAGCTCATACCACAAACAAAGAGACCAAGTTTGCTGCATCAAATAGTAAGTTGCTCCAAGTAAAGTGGCGACATTATATGCACCAACACAATCCGATGCGCCAAGTGAAAAGATGCGCCAAGCGAAAGGTTACTTCACAGATGCGTCTTAGCAGTTCCTGATGTTATCTCCTCCAAGATTCTATTCAAAGTATTCTGAACTTAAAAAACTTACAAAGATTAAAGTATAGAAATATTGAACGGGGTCTTGTAGATGCATAAAAAATCTCTGCCATACACCAACAATAATCAAAGGCCATAAGCCGTAGTGATCAAGCCCCCGGAACCATAATGATTCAGTGTCATGCACCCACCGTTTCATAACTAGTGTTCCCATGTAATAGCAGTTTTATGCGCCACCAAGTACCTAGTGTTCCCATGCGCTAGCATTGCTATGTGCCACTAATTAAATAGTGTCTGTATACTCCAGCAGTGCCATGCACTACTACTCCCTCAAACATTCCCATACACAAAGCGGAAGGACACTTTACAGATGCGCCTTTGCAGTTCCTGCTGTTATCTCCTCCATGCTTCTATTTAAAATATTATAAACTTAAAAAACTTAAAAAGTTTAGAAACATTAACGGAGATCTTGTAGAAGCTTAAAAATCATGCAGGCCGCATAGAGTTCATGACCCTCAAAGTAAAATCAGGCCGCAGAGGGGCCATATAGAGACCATGCGGCCCGAACAACCAAGTAGTTGGAAGACGCATAAGTAGAATCCATGCGGCCTTAACAGCCATGAATTAAAGCATCATATGAGATCCCCTGACATGGCATTGAATGCCTATCAAAAGTTCTGACACACCACTCATCACCCAGAGTGCTTCGAGAATCGTGAGAGAGGCGACGTCTCATAAAAAGATAAAAATTCATATCAGTATATTAATAACTTCGTCAGATGTGCCATGCCACATAATCCCTCATATACGGCTATGGTCCTATGCAGCCTCGTTATCAGGCAGCTGAAGTGTCCATCCGACTAAGGCCAAAAAAGAGCTCGCATGCGGCCACAACGTTATGCGACCAAAGTGCCCATAAGACCAAGGCTAAAGGAGAGTACATATACGGACAAGAAGTTATGCGGCCAAGATATTATACAAGATCTTTTCGTTACAACTGAAGGGATCCTTACACAATCAGTACAGACCACGTGTCCAGCTGACCGAGTCACGCACACAATGGAGTTGAGAACGACCACGAGATCTTATCAACAACATATCCCAACCGAGGCCACATGACAGCATGCCCGTGGTATGCGGCTATAGTTATAACTGAATTATGTAGAATATGTCCTATGCGACCAATAAACAGAGGCATATGCAGCACCTATAGTCCATCAGCATGATGGCTATAAATAGGAGAAACTTGAACGTTTCATGGGTACTCTTTTAAGAGACCATACCCCCCTCCCATGCGAGCTACGTACATGCACACAAGCTCAAAAGAGAGAAAAAAGAAGAGAGCATCCTCATTCCCTGGTCGGACCATCAACGGAGTAAAGGAGTCATAGTACTCGATATCCATCGTCACATTTCCTAGATCAAAAATATTCTACTTAGAAACTTTTTTTGTCTAGAATTTTTTTGTAATTTTTTTGTAATTTTTTTGTTTTTGTTGAATAAAAGTTTCCCAAACTTACATTGATGGAAAATACTTATCATTAAAATTAAAATTAATATTAATATTAATATTAACATTAATATTAACATTAAAATTAATATTAATATAACATTAATATTAACATTAAAAAAATTGGTGATTAATTTTGTGTGTTAAAATTTGCAATGTCAGTTGCCACATAATGTCATTTAGCATGCCACATCAGCTATCACCTAAGATGGGATTATTTGGAGAAATATTTTGGAGGTACGAATAGTATTTCTCTATTAAATAATATTAAATGAAACAAATATGAGTTGTACTTCTTTCTTGAAAATAAAATGAGATAATATGCCTTGTAAAATGCTAATCGATCGATCTTCTAATTTCTTCGTTATTCATGGTGCATGGCTGGGTTCCTTGTAAGAAGGACATAGAAGGACATTAATGTCCAATTTCATCCCTGCTGTACAATGGCCACTGACACCATAGATGTCCACTTGGTTCCTGAAGTAGCAAGGGTGATGAGGTCGTTCCCGTTTGTCATAGGCTGATCGTTAGGCGGCACCATGCATGCGTTAAAGTCCGAATGGTTGACTAATTTGAAGATATTTTGCATCCCTGGTGAGTACTAGAATGTTGCAATAACATACAGAGTGGGCTCATTTGTGAATCCCGTTTTGATCAAAACTATCATTTTTGTTCCTGTGTCCAAATTTGACTTATGCGTAGGCTATTCTTAGTATCTCGACCCTTACGAACTTAGTGGTGATGTCGGTCTCATCATCCGATTATGTCTGTTCAGATTCTTATTTTTGTGTCACTAATATTTGTATTAATTTGTTATCATATACGTATTTCAAAAGTTGTGAATCAAAATTAAGATATGTCGATTCCAACTAAAATTGAGATAGAACTTGGTTTCGCAGAAGTATATATTACTTTAAAATATCATAAAACAAAAAGGGAATTGCAATATCATTTTATTAAATAAAATTTAAATGAAATAAATTATCCGTTTAGGAGTTGGAATTCTTCATTTTACATAAAATGAGATAATGTGCCTTATAAAATGCCAATCGATCGATCTTCTAATTTTTTCGTTATTCGTGGTGCATGGTTGGGTTCCTTATAAGATGGTCATGGAGTATCCATGAAGTTACTAGTAAGAAAGGACATTAATGGCCACCTTCATCCCTGATGTACAATTGCAACTGACACCACAGATGTAACACTTGGTTCCTGAAGTAGCAAGGGTGATTGAGGTCGTTCTGGGTTGTCATAGGCTGATCATTTTGTGGTCACATAAAATCGTTAAAGTTCGATTGGTTGACTAATTTGAAGACGTTGTGCATTCCTGGTGAGTACTTGAATGATGCAATAACATATCCCATTTTGACCAAAACTATCAATTTTGTTCCTACGTCCAAATTTGGCTTATGGGTAGGCTATTCTTAGTATCTCTACCCTTACGAACTCATTGGTGATGTCTGTCTCATCATCCAATTATGTTTGCTCAGATTCTTCTTTTCGTGTCACCAATATTTGTAATAATTTGGTATCATATTCGTTTTGAAATTCGTGCATCAAAATTGAGATATATCAATTTTAGCTGAAATTGACGTAGAACCTGGTTTTGCAGAAGTATATATTACTTTAAAATATCATAAAACAAAAAAGGGTATTACAATATATTTTTATTAAATAAAATTTAAATGAAACAAATTATCCATTTAGGAGTTGGTATTCTTTCTTGAACAAAAAATGAGATAATCTGCCTTGTAAAATGCCAATCGATAGATTTTCTAATTTCTTCATTATTCATGGTGCATGACTGAGTTCCTTGTAAGATGGACATGGAGTATCCATGATGTTACTAGCTAAGGAAGGACAATCTCCATATTTATCCCTGCTGTACAATGGCCACTGACACCATAGATGTACCACTTGGTTCTTGAAGTAGCAAGGGTAATGAGGCCGTTCTCGATTATCATAGGCTAGTCGTTTGACACCACAGATGTACTACTTGGTTCCTGAGTAGCAAAGGTGATGAGGTCGTTCCCGGTTAAAGGAATTTAATATGGACATGTCTAGGGTCGGACCTAGAGGTGGGACACAGATGTGTCGTCTGGTCACGGAAGAATTTGATGGATACGACAAATGGAATTTGGACTGCTAGATACAGGAGAAAGGGTTTCGGCTTGATTGGGTTTAGGTTAAATTTTGATAATGGGCTTATAATTGGAATGGGTTTGGTTAACAATTAAGGGGTTATTTATAGATTCCCAAAACTTAGGCCCCAAGTTTCTTGGACCCAAGAACATATAAAAATATGGTTTTGGATTTTTGTAAAATTATTTAGTTACTAACTAACTTACTACATGTGTTAAATAAATTTAATCTAGAAAGTTCTTACTTGGGGCTAAGCAAAGGAAAAGAGGATATGCAAAAATATGGAATTGGAACTTCATAGAAAAGTTAGTTTATTAACTAGCTAAATATCAATGATTAGTTAACTAATTACTTCCAAGTTTAATTTCCTTTATTATTTTCTAAAAAATATTTTTTAAAATTTTTAATAATTTTAAATTAATCTAGTATTCTATTTGTATAAAACCTTTTTCTTAAATTTTCTACTTAAACAATTCTAATTGTCAATAAGTTTGAGAATACGATTCCAAAAGTTTCTAAAATTTTGGAATTTTGGATTTAAGGTTTACAATATTTCTTTACTATAGATATTATTATTGAACCTTTTAAAAGTTAGACTATGATTTCAAGTTCTTTATTATGTAAATTTCAATTAGTTAACTTGCGTAGATTTTTTTTCTTTCAAGATATTACCAATAAATTAGGATTTTAGTAGTTTTTCTTTTAATTTATCTTTCATATGGCTATACTTCTTTTTGTGTGATGTAGACCGAGAAATCCCCTAACCAGTAGAGGAATGTTACATGCACTGTGCACAGTCTATAGGAAAGAAGGCTTTCGTACTATGTACAAATTTTACTTTTGATTTGATTTTTAAAAATATAAACTATAATTAAGAGAACAACTTTTGGCAAAAGGATTTTATTTAAGCTCAAAATAGTTATCACACAAGTTCTATTCAGTTGTAACTTAATTATAAGACATTTATGCTATTCCTTCTAAGGGATCTAAAACAAGTTATATGTAACTAAAGTCATTTACATTCCCAAAATATAATTAAAATTTCTAAAAATATTTAAGGTGGGTCACAATGATTATTTTTGGCTCTTGATACAAAGCAAAGCTTAATGGAACTTGTACAATATGTTGATATAGCTCCATTAAATTTTATATATTATGTTGAATTGAGGGAAAACTGGCATCGATTTTTCTTCGTTTCACTCAATAATGATTTCTGACATCTGACAAACTAATTCAACTAGTACGCTTGCCAAAGTGAACAAAACTCTACCTCAAATATCATATTTGAGGCATTCATGGATGCTATACTTACTGAATTTTGATAAAAAATCCAATTATGAGTGAAATTTTCTACTACCAGAATAAGTCAAATTAGTGACATAAAGAAACGTCATTAAATGGCCAAAAAATGTCACTAGATAATTTTAGCGACGTAATTAGCGATGTTTTGTTGATGTCGCCTTTAAACTAGTCGTTGACAGAAAAAACGTCACCAAACGTTGTTATTCCGACAATTTCTAACAACGTATATGCGTCACTATATTAGCAACATTTAGCGACGCAACGTTGCTAAATTAGCAATGTGTAATTTTGACGCTATATGTCGCAAAATTAGCGACGTAGATAGCGACGTTTATATCGACATAATTAGCGACTTTATAACGACATATGTGCAACTCATTTAGCGACGTTGTGCTACTAATTTAGCGACATTATTATGACATGGCATTACTGCCATATCAACAATTTGCGACGGACATCGACTTATTTAGCGACGGATTTAGCGACGTATATAGCGATGTATTCAGCGACGTAATTAGTGAGGTGAGTAGACGTCGCTAAACGTCGAAAAAACGTCGCTAAAGATACAGAAAAAAATAAAAAAATAAATACTAAATTATTTTCAAACTATTTTTCTTGTAGTTTATGAATTCAGAATTTGTACAAATAGACCCAAAGTAACCCTCCGTTGAATTTGTTGGGTTCGCCGACCCCCTTCGGTTGAACACTCAACACCGGTAAATTAATATATATTTAATATGAATAATATAATAAAATTTGAAGAAAAAAATATTAAGATTACAAACCGAATCAGAAGAAAATATCGTCGTAAAGAATACAGCAAATATCTACACAACTGAGTCTGAAAGCCTCGTCCTAAAGAATATAACAAATAATGTCTCAATGCCTCAAAAATAAAAAATATTCATAAATTACCAAATATTATAGGTCTAGAAACAAACAATCAATAAACGGTCATAACTAGGACTACTGCGAATCTGTAGGAGGATGATTACCGACGCGTATGAGGGATAAGAACAGATCATACTGCTCCTATAAAATTGACACTGATATTGTTGGAGAAGGCAGTGACGTCGGTGGAGTCTGTGTCGATGTATCCGCTCCAACTCTGCTAGTCGCTGGTTGTATGAATCCATGGTAGATAACAGCCTTGTACTGCTATGAACCATTGAATCCTGCGTCATCGTCAGCCTCTAGCCCATGGACAGCTGTGATGCATGCAGCTCCATCACGCTGCGCTCTGTCGACGCTCTAAGATCAGCTGTCAAATCTCGGAGCTCTATGATGCTGCGCTCGAGCATATATCAAATCGTGCGATGAGCGTCACATCGTCCTCCTGCGGCTAGGATAGGGGCTGCTCCTCCATCCTTTCTAGCAAATCGTCACGGAGAGACACAATCTGACGGTCAATGGCCTCCTGGACTCGGGCCGACAACTGCGAGGGCTATGGGGAATACGCACTTGCCGGGAAGGCCCTAGATGACTGTGTTACAACAAGGGCGCCATAGAATCCCGTACCGTAATACGTATCCCTCTGGAGACCACCAGCGGCGGTCACCCACAGTTCATTCGCCGACGGAGCTGGAGAGGGTTGCGAAGAAGTACCAGCCTCTCCCACTGTAGGTTCACTAGTAGTCGCCCGCTCATGCTGCCTAAGATACTCGGCCTAGAAAAGTTTGGATACTTGATAATTGCCTAAGTTATATTAAAATTAACACAAAGTAAAGTAATGCTTACATAGGTCTGCGAGGCCCTCTCATCAATGAGATTTCTGCCCTTTCGATGGGTGGCCAGGAAGACGATCACTATGTTTGCATCCTCACCCCTCTGTACCTGTTAAAAATATATTATTTAGTACTAAAATTAAATATTTTTTCCTACTACCATTTTATCGTACTTGTATTAAAATAATATATCTGAAATAAAAAATATATCAAACGACAGAAATATTCCGTCATCGGAATCGAGTAACCACACCAGTTTGCTGCGTTTCGCCTAGCCGCCTTGGCCTTCTCAGACCTTTTCTTGTACCTCGGATCGTCGAATCTAGCCCTCATCGCAGTCCACTACTCAGGTGTGATCCAACCTTGGATCAGTTTTCCAACGCGATCACGAGCCTTCTGGTCATCCAAGGCATCACGGATAAGTTTGGCGGCAATGACAGAAAATATCTACTCGATCAACTCGGCACGGTACGGGAGATAGAAATACGTTTTCTACAATAAATAATTTAGTAAGTTATATAATATGCATAAATTAGAGGATTTTTATAATATACTTTTACCTTAAAGTGTGCAAACCAGAACGCCTTCCTCTCCTCTGGAGCTTCAGAGTAGTTGATCCAAGGGCCACCATAGTTGTTCCTCAGAAAGAGGCCCAGGCTTCTCTATACCAACGAGGGATGATATCTAGACAGAGATAATTATTTTGATAGAAAAAGTCAATATATGATGAATAAAGAAATACACGATATATATGATGCTAAACCATCTAATTGACTTACTTTGTACCTATCGGCCCAAATATCTGTCATCGTCTCCTCCGGAGGTGCGCATGGAGGATCTAGTTGATGTTGGGACAACGTCGGCTCGACTTCCTCCATATGCTCATCTGTCTTTATGGTTTCATCAGCAGAAGGAACGCTGGACAAGGGAGTACTATCAGGCCTAGAACTACTCGTCCCAAAAGTGATGCTATGTAACGTCATCGCAGTTGGAGATGTGACTGATCGATATACTGGAGTACTAGGCGACGAGGATCCAGAACCAATAGTAGGCAGTACCGAGCACTCCGTCTACCACGGGACCTGCCGAACCCTCCACGTCATCTTGTCATACCTGATAATAACATATAAAAAATAAAAAATAAACAAATATATAGTACATTCTACAGTCAAAATATTATGCATATCTCATAACATTCATAGAATTGTACAGTAAATAACTAGTGGTGTCACAAGTCTAAATGGATAGTATATTCTATAGTCAAAATATAATACATATCTTCGTCAAAATAGTATATTCTACAGTCAAAATATAGTATATTCTACAAGAAAAATATTTTATTTTCAATCATCTTCAGAAAATTCATCTTGTTCGCCTTCCTCGTCCTCCTCTTCCTTTTCCTCCTCATCTTCACTTTTATCTACTTTGTCTTTGTTTTCGTCTTCTTCTTCGGATAATTCTACATCTTCTACATTATTACTCGTGTAATGAGTAACTTTCGTTGAGTCCACATCTACAATATTTGTTATAAGAGGTAGCTTATCCTCCTGATAAGCTATTTCATCAATGTCAAAGGTATTTCTAGCTTTAATCTTGTATACTGCCCACCAATCCGACCTCGCTATCTCACGTCTAGGATAAGTTGTGAAGACATATGCTGAGCCTGACTTGATAGGATAAATGGTTCGTAGCCTTAATATCTACGTTTGTAGTTTATATCCACAAGGCCATGCTTGTCAATTTTCCAACCTTGATCTTGAATCGGATCAAACCATTCACACTTGAATAGCACGATCTTAGTAGGTTATGTGCCATAATTATATATCAACTCCATAATCTCTCGTAAGATGCCAAAGAAATTATTGCCTGGATCAACGTCTTTGTAGTTCAAAGATTTGATACACAAACAACTATTTTTCGTGGAATCAAGATCCAGAAAGCTGTCTCTGATTGGAGCATTTTTTGACTTGAACCTAAACCCATTCAAACATAAACTTGGCCATATTTTGATGGCAGTAATTGGTCCCTTGGCTAGAGTTCTAATAGATTCAGTCTCGGGTGTTATTAGACGATCGACCTAAATACCAAAGTAGCGATAGTAAGTTATTTATTGTGCAAGTGCAGATAAAAAAAGTAATTACCAAGCTCCTTACATATTCACACAACCAAAAAGAAAAATGGCATCTCATTTCTTGTTCTACTTTTTCATCTGTTATGTAGGGTCTAACCGACCTCAACTCATCATTATATGTGCTGAAAAATAATGAAGCAACTGCTAATTAGTAGCATAATAGTAGTTTATACTATTACATTGAGATGATGTAAACGTGGATGTATTAATTACTTACCCCTCTAGCTTCTCTACTTTATTCTTGTCACAATTGAGTAATATATACAACTGAGTAGCCCTTAGCTCGCCGTCATTCAAATATCTCTTCTTCATTTTCCCCGAAGGCTTTCCGGACGCATTGAATACTATGAGTATTGCATCATTAGATTCCTGATATTCGTTGCCATTTCTTGAAGCTCTCGTTCTATTAGTAGTAACATGAGGTTTGAAATACGTCGAGCAAAAGTTTATAATCGCTTCGAGAACATAAGCTTCATAAATAGATCCCTCAACCCGTGACTTATTTTTTACCTTTCTCTTTAGGTGATTCAGATGCCGCTTGAAGGGGTACATCCATCGATAAATGACAGGACCACCAACACATGCCTCATAGGAAAGATGAATTGGCAAATGCTCTATAGAGTCGAAGAATCTAGGAGAAAATACCTTCTCGAGCTAACATAGTGTTATCGTAATGTCCTTCTCTTGCTTTTCTAGACGATCGACGAGCAACTTAGTAGACAAAGATCTCTGAAGAATATGCTGAGCTCTGTCAGTAGATCCCAAATGACCTGTGGTAAAAATTCCTGAAATGCTAACGGAATTAACCTCTCAATAAATATGTGACAATCGTGGCTCTTCATACCCGCCAATTTATTTTTCTTGAGGTCGACTCATCTTCTCAAGTTCGACACGTACCCGTCTAGAAATTTTAGACCCTGAATCCACCTACTAAGTCTTCCTTTATCCTCCATCTCCAGTGAGAAAACTGACTTAGGCTGCTTTAACTTTCTATTTCCCTCCTCTATCAAATACACACAGGACGTCTACATATTTCTTCAACCTAGCATTCAGATTATCTTTCGCCTTCCCTTTTACTTCCATTATAGTATTAATTATGTTATCAAACACATTCTTCTCGATATGAATGACATCAAGGTTATGTCTGATCAGATTGGTGCTCCAATATGGCAGATCCCAGAATATACTCCTCTTCTTCCAATTATGGGTGCGACCAAATTTGTCACACTTGTACCCCTTAGCAGGCTCTTCGATAACACTTGGTAAATCTTTTACCTCTTTCCATATCGTGTATCCGGGCCACCTTGGCGGTAGATTGGCCTTCTCTACAACGCCCGCATGAAAAGCATTCATGTTCCTCCGGTACGGATGATCCTTCGGCAGAAATTGTCGATGACAATCGAAGAAGCACGGTTTGCCTCCATTTTTAAACAGAAAGCCTTACTACGGTCTATGCAATACGGACATGAGAGACGACCATGAGTGCTCCATCCCGATAATATTCTATATGCCGAAAATTTGTTGATGGTCCACATAAGTGCTGCTCTCATCTGAAAATTCTGCTTTCTGGAAACATCGTACGTGTTGGCAACTACTTCCCACAGATGATTCAACTCATCTATCAAAGGCTGTAAATATATATCGATGTTCCTCTTTGGATTGTTCGAATATGAGATAATAACAGTTAGGAACATATACGGAGTCTTCATGTACATCCAAGACGGTAGATTGTACGGAGTGACGATCACAGGCCAACACGAATACTGGGAGCCCAAAAGTCCGAATGGGGTAAAACTGTCGGAGGAAAGCCCAAATCTGACATTACGTGAATCCGAAGCAAAATCTGGATACTCTCGATCAAAGTACTTTCATGCTTCTCTATCGGATGGATGATCCAATACTCCTTTGATCTGTTTCTGCCTGTGCCAACTCATGTTTTCTACAGTCTCATTCACTATAAACAACCTCTGTAATTGCGACGTCAAAGGCAAGTAGTGCATCGAATTGGTAGACTTCTTTGCACCGATAGACTTTCCTCTTCCAGTAGCCTTGTAGCGATCAGCACCACAAAATTTGCATGCATCTTCATCCTTGTCGTCTTTGTAGTACAACATGCACCCGTTGCGACATGCATCGATTTTCTCATATCCCATCCAGAGCGATCTCACCATCCTCTTAGATCAGTAGAAGTCTTTAGGCAACTTTGCATCCTCTGGTAAGATCTTTATAATCAAATCCATCAGTCGGTTATAGCATTCTTGCGACATGTTAAAATCAGACTTGATGCGCAACAATCTTGTAACAACCTCCAACGGTGAATGATCTTCACAACCAGGATATAATAGAGTCCTTGCATTCTCCAGCAACTTCATAAACTTTGCAGTATCGGTATTCGGTGCCTCCTCAGCTGCATCATGATTGTCCGGATTGAAACTAGGCCCCGCCGAATCAAAAACGAAATTTATCCACCCGTCGGCGTAAGCAGCATGGTCGTAGACATCTATATACGGCTCCACATAAGGCTCCGACTCTGATGCTAATGACACAAGTTTCTTCGTGCATGGTCCACTGATAATAATTTGGCGTAAAATCCTTCGAGTACAAATGATATGTAACTTTCACTTTTAGATGATATTTTAAGTTGCGATATCTCACACACGGACACTTAATTTTGGTACCGTCCATGTACTTAGGGAACGCCTTGGCGAACTGCAGGAACTGTTGTACACCCTCAATTAATTTATCCCGTACACAACACATGTCATCAGGATGACGGTTGTACATCCATAAACGATAAAGCAGATAGTAATTCATATTCATTTCTAGATATTTTTGCAACAAAAATGAATATACAATTACCTTTAAGTATATACTCATCGTTAAATATAGTACATACACTGATACTCCTAGTCCTAGCATATATACTCATAATTAAATACAGTACATACACTGATACTCACTACTACCTTCAAGTATGGTCGTTTGAGTGATTGAGTGAGCTCGGGTCACTAGGGAGAGCAGTTCACAGTTTTCAGTATGCATTATTTGGCAGTGATCAACTGAAGGGAGAGCAGTGTGCAGCTTTGTGCTAGCACAACAAGGGGGAGCACAACTGAGCAGTGTGCAGCTTTGTGCTACCATAATACAAGGGGAAGCATACATCAGTTTATAGCAGTAGCAGCTAGGTATACTGCATAGTACAGCAGTGAGTTATCAGTGCATAGCAACACTGTGCAGTACATAGCAGGAAGGATGTACAGCAGCAAGTAAACTCAGCAAGTAGCAGCAGATCCAGTGCACTGTAGAGCCTTCAACAGGTTTAGCAGTCTACAGTTATCACGCCCCAGTCCCAAAATACCGAGGGACTAGACACGTGGCAATGGCCAGCAGCACGCACCGATGGACAACCTAATTTAATGGATCCATCAGGGCATGATTAAGCTGTAGACTAACAGGAAATAGAACCATCGATACAGGTCACAGTCTATACTAATCTCATCCATAACAGATAATCACAGATTAAATGCCAGAAATAATGCAATAGAATAAATAAGCAATCTCAAATAAGTGTCTCGGGAACAATCCGAGAATATGTCTGGTACATCGAATGCAAATAGACAGGAATTAAATCAACTGGAAATAGAAATACTGAGTATATGGAGCCGGTGCTTAGGAGAAGTCTTCTGCCACGATCTCGTCCTCAGGTTCCTGTTCTGTTCCGAGAAGTGCTCCTGTTCCGTACACCTCGGGGTAGATCTCTTCGGCTATACCTGGGGACATAGTCCATTCCAGGTCCTCAGGGGACATAACAAGGTACAGAAAATACAAGCCAAAATAAATGCAGTGCAGCAATAAATGAAACCATAGGGTAAACTATATAACCAGCTAAGTGATATGCAAGTGAGAGTTTAGTCATACTCAGGCTGAGACTACTACAGGATCAGTGTCGAAGAAACCATAGCAGTATTTTCTCGAAGGGCCAGTAAGGTACCAAAGCTCTGTATCAGAGACTAAGACACCGCCAGATAACAGTATTTATATTATAATCAGCCTTGATATGGTAATACTCTCCCCACCCCATGTAATCTCACGTCACAGTTCCATAATATCTCAGGTCCAGTCACGCAAGATCAACTAATACAGTAAGTTAGAATAGTTTCTAAGCAAGTAAACTGGAATGTCATGAATATGTATCCTACACAAAATCACCATGAATATCTCAGGAAAATTTCGTCTCATAAATAGTGTCAAGTGTCCTGGGTCATATGGTACTTGATAAGACAAGTACAGGAAAATAAAGTGTCATGAATATCCATCTCTAGATGACCATACCCAACACCGCGTACGGTGTTGGCAACCGACTGATAATCGGACGCTAAGTACGTCACACTGTCCTAGGTTAAGCATGTACAACAGTTATAAATAAAACAAGGAAATATGCAATAAGACTCTAAAGTTGGCAAGGTATACTTGCCCTCTGATGTATAACTAAGTCAAGGAAATAAGTAGCAAGCTGCAGGGTTTGGCAAGGTACACTTGCCTGATGTTCTGGTTCCAATTGAGGCTCTGACTTCAGCTGGAATTTCAGGCGGTACTCGGGTTGCTGAAATCACCATCAGATCCAAAAAATATCAATCAGCTAGAAACGCCTGTCCTTGAGTCCAATTTGGACACAGGGGCAAAAATGACCATTTCGGGTCAAAATGGGGTCCACATGTGGGCCTGTCTTGCACCGAAAAATGTGTCAGGGTCAAAGGTCTCTAATTCTGTCCAACTTAGTGTCAACAAGTCAGGAACGCTGATACGAACTCAACGAAACTTCCAGATTTGGATTCCGATGAGCCGATCACAAAATCGCCCGTCGGGTGGGGCCTATGGGGCCCACGACACGCGATTTCGTCAACGTTCTCGGAATTGAACCAAACTTGGGTCACAGGACCAGCGTATCGCTATGAGTCCGATGGCGCAAGTTTCATCTCGATCCGACGTGTGTACACAAAGTTAGGGTACAGTTCAGAAAAATCGGATACGGGGCGTTGTCCGCGGATACGCACTGATTTCGGTGTGCACGCACATCCGAATCAGTTTTTGCGAAATCCCACACGTCCGTATCGACGATACGCACGTATCTGTGAAGACTGCGTGTGACCAAGTCATCCCGTTTGGCGGGGCGTACCCAGTTCCGGGGTGAATCGGGGCATTATTTTCCTGTTTTTGGATCGCGGTTCGCGATCGCCACAGGACACGATGCCCCGAGCGGGTTGCACGGGCACCGAGAGGGTCATGCAGGGTTCGCGATACAACAGACAGAATTGAAAACGGGGCAGCGAGGAGAGAGAAACAGGTACCTGAACAGGGCTCGAGAAACCACATTTTCTGGTGTCCGACACGGGTCCGAACCGTGTCCGTGTCCACTGTGCTAGGGTTAGGGATTGGGCTTCTGCTGGCCGGAGCTGTTGCCGGAGCTCAGGCGGAGGGCGGCCGGGGGCAACGTCGCCGGGGGCTCGGGATGCGGGCGGCTCCGGCAGCGGGTTCGCCGGAGGCGGAGGGAGGCCGGAGTCAGTGCTCGGGCAGCGGCTCTGTGAGAAGAAGGAGGAGGAGAAGGGGGAGGCCGGCTCGGGGACGGAGCGGCTGCAGGAGGAGGTCGGCGCAGGAGGGGGCCGGAGATGGCGGCGGCGCGGCGGAGCTAGGGTTAGGGCTAGGGCGGTGGTCGACGGGAGTTGGGGGTAGCCGGAGAAGGAGAACGAGGGGTTTTTATAGGGGAGCCGCGGGGGATGAGGGTGGCGGGTCGAGGCCGGAAAGGTCGGGGTCGTGGGTGGGTCAGGTGCGGGGCGTGGGGGATCGTGTCCTGCTGGGCGCGCGGCGGGCGGTGGAGAACGCGGGGCTGCGCGTTCGTGGGGGTGATGGGGGTAGCGGGTCGGGTCTGGCGGGCGGGTGCGGGTGGACCCGACCCGACCCGATAGCCAGCCGAGCTGGGCTCGGGTTGGACTGGGCCGGCCCGGTTGGGGCTGGGCTGGGTTTAAAAATAAATAACTAAATAATTAAATCATTAAATAACTAAATAATAAAATAAATCAATGTTTTTAGGTGATTAAAAATAGGTCCGGGGCCCAATAAATTCTCAGAAAATTATCCTAAGTCCAGTTTTTCATTTTACACACAAAAATATTATTTTCGTAATATTTTAATATAGTTTATTATCAATTAAAAATCATTTAATAATTAGAACCCTAATTTTAATTACAAAAAAATCCCAGAAAATTCCAGAAAATTGTGAAAAATCCAAATTTAAAATTTTTAAAAATCAGGGGGTTTACAACAGTAGCCAATGCAACAGCTCGTGCAGCAAGAAGCATCAGCCCAAGTTGGATACGAGTTCTAGAAGAAGCAATACCATATATCGTGTCTTGGCTTTGAAGAGTCATTCCCGTGTCCGTATATACGACTCACCTTGAGTCGAGATCTATATCGTATTATATAGGCTGCAGATACACAAGGTTGCGTCTAAACTCAGACAACTAACTAGAAGAGGAGAACGCTCCTGCTCTAATTACGACACCCGTTGTTGGAGCATGGCTCTATGTTATGGAATTGATGTGTATTGCTTGATGCGTTTAAGGGGAACCAAAAATAGCATGTACATGGTGAGAAACACTTTGAGGTTTACTTGCTATATTGATTATTAGTTGATGTCTCATTCTATTCCTTAGTGTCATTTATGCCATGAATATTTTGTGTCAATATTATATCTAATTTTGGCTGGTAAGACTGGTACACAAAGTTTTGGGATGTGTCAGCACTTGATGTTATGCAATACTCATTTTGATTTGTTTGTGTTTTACCCCAACTTGTATCTAAAACTGCATAGGAAGATTTGATAGTAGCATAACAATGCTATTGTGGTAATGACTACAATATAATATACTAACAGCCTTTCCCCTTAAAATTTATTTTGTTCTATAATTCAAGAGGAACTAGATTGTGCTAGTATGAACTTTAATTTGTTCTATAGTTCAAGAGGAACTAGTTAGGGTTAGGGTTAGTGTGTATCATGTCTTGTCGTGTCGTGTTGTGTTGTGTTAGAGAGAGAGAGAGAGAGAGAGGCAGAGAAAGGAGACAGAGAGAGGAGCTCACAGAGTGAGGAGGAGGGGATTAGAGAGAGGAGAACGCCAGAGGGAGGAGGAGCCGCCGGAGGGAGGAGGGGAGATGGAGGAAGGAGGAGCCGCCGGAGGGGGGAGAACGCTGGAGGGAGCAGGGGAGCCGAAGGAAGGAGGAGCTGACATAGGAAGGAGTACCCCGGAGGGGGGAGGACGCGGCCGGAGGGGGGTCGCCGAGGTAAGGCGCCGGGATGGGGGGTGTTTAAAGTTTTCAATATTTCGAAGGAAATGGAGGGAAGAGAAATTCGTCCGTCAAACCCTATATGAAATAAATTAGCGACGTCGGTCTAGACGCTATTAAACGTCACAGATATAATAATATACTGTGACTTAAATATATAAACGTCGATAAACATCTCTAAAATTAAAAAGTTAGCGATGTTTAGCGACTACCTAGTGACATATTATATATTTATAACAATTATAGTCGCTAAACGTCGTTCCACGTCGCTATCACCGACGTATTGTGACGTTTTATATGGACGTCGCTAAATACCTATAATTCAGTGACATTTTATTTGGACGTCGCTAAAAACGTCGCTAATCCCGTAATTTTTAGTAGTGTTCCATCTTTGAGTTTCGACACAACCTATAGTTAATACTTCAACTTAATCATAGCTTGTAATACTATGAGTCCAAAAGCTAACTTAAGCTGCAAACAATTTGGTCTATGCATAAATTATTTGGTGGTGTCTAATTTCAGACCGATTCACCCAATTTTAGGCTTTCACAAGATAGGTTTAAGACTAGCCAAATTAATATTGTACTATCACATATTTATATATTAGTTCAAACTAGTTATTTAGGCTAAAATCAAGCCTTGTAATGGTTGAATTTTATGGGGCTATTCATACTACATCTATTATGGGTCTCCGAAAACAAATCGAAAAAGCCTGAATTAGTAGAATTGGAAAAAAACAAATCGAAAAAGCCTGAATTAGTAGAATTGGAAAAAATATGCCTACACTTATAACTGACAATAGTAAAAGCCTATTTTACACTTGATAAGAACACACATGCATATATTACAACTGTAAGTGCAAACAAATCATGAAGTATAAAAATAAAACATAACTATGATTTGCGAAAACAAACCTAAATTTTTGATCAATTATAAAAAAAAATTGATCCCAATATCTATGTATTTAATTACTCAAATTTAGAGAAAGTTAAAATTTCACAAATTGAATTAAAAATTCTTAACTAGCATGGTTTAAGAAATCCCAAAAAATATTGAAATAAAATGGAAGGGAAAAGATTAAGTACCATAACAACAAGTGAATGGGGAAGAGGGATTGTGGCTTGCCTTGGGGTGGAATTGAAGCTAGGGTTTTGGTCTTTTTCCAATATCTTCTCCTTCTTTCATCAAATCTAATCTCTCTCTCTCTCTCTCTCTCTCTCTCTCTCTCTCTCTCTCTCTCTCTCTCTTGTTTTTTAAAAAGGTTTTATGATGGAAAGAGAAGAAGAGGTAGGAGGAGAAGATGGAGGTGATATGGTGGAATTTAATGGTGGTGGTAAAGATAAATGTGGTTAAGATGATAATGGATGTGGTGATGTAGTGTGCAGAAAGGGGGGCCGATGGTGGAACACAATAGGTACCCGATGGTGGTACGCAATATGCGGCCGATGGATACTAGTTCGACTGGGGATGGTCAAAAGTGGCTGACACGGAGGGGAGAAATGGAAAGGCGTGCAACCATGCAAGGAAGGATGACGGGCGAAGGCTTGGAGAGGGAAAATGGTGGTGGTGAGGAGGAGGGATATATATATATATATATATATATATATATATATATATATATATATATATATATATATATATATATAGAGAGAGAGAGAGAGAGAGGGGGGGGGGAGGGAGAGGCCAGGGTGGAGTTTGAGAGAAAAATCCAAGAGATACAGAGGGACGGGTACGAGATTGAGATGGTACGAAAGCTGGAAGGAGGGGGAGATGAACATTTTCTCTTTCCATATATAATTTTTTTTGATGAAAATATCCACAAACATAATGATGGGGAAATATCTGTAAAATATCCAAAACTAACCCTCTATTCCATGCAAATTTTCAAATTACAAAATTATCCTAAGGGGCTATATATATATATATATATATATATATATATATATATATATATATATATATATATATATATATATATATATATATATATATATATATATATAAATGAAAGGAAAACTCATATAATTATATTATTAAAGCCTTTCTTTATTATAAGACATCAAAATTTAATTAATTAGCTAATTTATTGTTAAAAATATACTTAAATGAATAAATTTAATAAATAATACCATATTATTAATCTAGGCTATGATAGTAGGCTTCCAATAGGTCTTATTTTCAACGATGTTATAAATTAAAGGGAATTGAAATATCGTATTATTAAATAAATTTTAAATGAAAAAAATTATCCTTTTAAGAGTTAGAATTCTTTCGTGGACATAAAATAAGATAATGTGCCTTGTAAAATGATAATCGATCGATCTTCTAATTTCTTCATAATTCATGGTTCATGGCTTGGTTCCTTGTAAGATGGACATGGAGTAACCATGAAGTTACTAGCTAAGGAAGGACATTAATGGCCAATTCATCCAATGGCCATAGACACCGGAGATGTACTACATGGTTCCTGAAGTACCAAGGGTGATGAGGTCGTTCCCAGTTGTCATAGGCTGATCGTTTGGCGGCACCATGCACGTGTTAATGTCCGATTGGTTGACTAATTTGAATTCGTTGTGCATCCCTGGTGAGTACTTGAATGATGCAATAACAAACAAAGTGGGCTCACTTGCGAATCCCGTTTTGACCAAAACTATTATTTTTGTTCCTGTGTCCAAATTAGACTTATGGGTAGGCTATTCTTAGTATCTCGACACTTATAGAAAAATAGCCCAGTAACGAGGAAACAGGACACAAGTTTTGTGGAGGATGAATAAACTTGGTGATCTTTATTGAATGAAATGGTAGCTATATATAGTTAAACATTTGATGTAAAAAGATAGACTAAATAAAAGATATATCAAAGTTGTTTCAACAAACAACTTATCAATCTAAACCAACTAATAATCTAAACCAACTAAACAATATAAACAAACTAACAAGATTATCACCAACAATCACTCCCTTAATCTTTTTGCATCAATGTTTCACTTTCTTCTGATCATTAGGAAAGGATTCTCTTCGTCATCCTCATCAGTTCTCCTTTTCAACGGCTTCTTCTTCAACAGTCCTCACGGCCATCTCGGACACGGATTTTCTGAGAAGGCGGAGGTTTGGACAAAGGCGGTGACTGTCTTGGTGCTGGTCTAACTTCATACATCCTTTCACTCGGTCTTCTCTTCTGTTCAGAGTAAGCATTCTTCTGACTCGAAGAATGAGGCACTGCAGATAGAACCTTCTTTTTTAAAGTGGGGTCATTCATGACCTTTGCAGGTCTATTTGCACATGTACTAGTACAAGAAACTTTTGAGGGTAAAGGTTTATGCCCTACAGGCCGGCTGGAGCCATTACCACCAACAACTTTTCTATTCTCGGCTGAAACTGGCGTATATCTGCTCATAACAGCTTCCTTGACTGGGTCCAGTCTAGTCTTTGATTGAAGATTTTTCGCAAAAGAAGTCTTCATCTGGTCGCCATTGGGAACGGGCCTCGCAGGCATATGTTTGCCCATGGGTGGTTTGAGCTTCAATGAATCTTGAGCTGGACGATCATTAGAATTTGGAGCTGGCCTTCGGACTGCAGGCTGCTCCGCACCTAGCATACATAGCCCAACATCTTCTATCGGTGTTGTGGCGTCGTACACCTCTTGGATAGATCGATAGCGTGGTTGACGTGGTTGACCGCCTATCATCGAAGAAGTAGCAGCAGCGGCATCGTCCGGTGCACTTGATATTTTCGAAGAAGAAGTGACAACAGCGGCTCACCCCGAACCTGCCCCATCGCGTGGAACAGCAGCAGCCGCAGCAACCGCATGTTGCTCGTCATTGTCACCGTCTTCCTCATCTCCTGTGTTGTTGGTTTCCGTATCATCAGAAGCTTCCTTGTGCTCTTGGGGCATGCCAAGATACTCCTTCAGCAACGACCCCATCATATCCTCGGCAATAGGATAAAGTCCAACCCGTGGAGGATCAACAATAGCAACAACATCCTTAAATTGGTGAACAGAAGCAGCATCTTTGGTGTTTTTGTCTTCAGAAATGCAATTGCCCTTGTCTCTATTTTCGCCTTCTGTATTATGTTCATTTAAGTTTGTGCACTTGCTATTATCTTGCCTTGCATCTTTCGCCTCTTCGTTGTCTTGAGTCTCATTACACTCAGTCGAGCATTTTTTCTGAGATCCTATTGGAACATGGGTACCATCTGTCTTTTGATTGGAGCACGCACTTGTCTTAAGATTCAAGCTCTCAGTTGCTAATTTAGTATCATCACTGTCTGCATCTTTCTCCTTCCGTAAATCGTACTCAACCACAAGCCCCAGGTTGTCAACTAGTTTGTGATTCACGAGATAGCTTGCACACTGTACAAAAACAGTCCCCCGTTCATAAGCTAGTCTGTTTACAGTACGCTGAGTTCTTTCACCGCAGGCATTGCATGTGAATTGCAAGATCAAATTTCTCCTAGGAAGCTTTATATCAAAGGATGCTTCCTTAGATGCATCGCGATCGATTCCAAAGCTTTCCTCCTCCAAATTCCCACTACACAGGGAACAAGAAATTACTCTGGGCTTCCCATCAATCCTCAAGGGTTCCACCTTGAGAGGGGGTCCGCCGCTGTAGGCCGTCCCGGAGTTGGTCCAGCGGACCTGGCCGCTCAGAGGCGGCCGGAGGTGAGGTAGCGGTGGGGACCACACACCACCCCATGTCGCCGCCATCTCTTTGCTCTGCTCTTTTTCTTCATGAATCTGCACTTTTTCCTCATGAAGCATGGCCATGAGCAGTGTTGGTTCATCGCCTTCTATTTGCGTCAAATTGGCACGCTCATCGCGCTTCGACTTGTGGCAGTCCTTCGCCCAGTGGTCGTAGATGCCACAATTGTGGCACTTATCCTTCTTGTCGCGCGTGCCACCGGATGCGTTGCCGTTGCCGTAGTTCGTGTTGCCGCGGCCACGACCTCTTGGCTTGCCGCGCCCACGACCATAACTTTCGCCACCATTGGAGTAGGCCTCGCCTTCCTTCCTCTACTTCGTGCGAGCGAGCCACTCCTCTTCGGAGAGGAGAAGGCGGCTACTTGTGTCGCTGGAGTTGCTGTCAAGATCGTACCGCTCCTCGACGGCTAAAAGACGACCGGTAAGCTCTTCAATTGACAACGTCTTGAGATCCACTAAAGTCTCAATGGCAATGGCGACTTGCATGTACCTGGATGGAACGACTCGAAGGAATTTTTTAACTACCTTCTCCTCGTCCATTTCGTCGCCGAGTAGTTGCAGGTCGCTGACGAGTCCCGTGAGCCGCATCGTGAAGTCCTCGACCGACTCGCCGTCCTTGAACTTCATTGATTCGAAGTCAGCACGCAATTTCTGCGCCTTGGCCTCGCGCACGCGCTCGACCCCCATCCGCATCATCTTTACAGCGTCCCATGCTTCCTTGGCAGTGTCTTTTACTGCCAGTGTCCGCAGCATCTCTGGCGGCACGGCACGGAGTATGACGGACAGGGCCATCCTGTCGTCGCGGTAGTCGGCTTTCTCGGGTTCGATCGCCTCCTACAGGCCTTGCGCCTGCATGTTGACTCTCATTAAGAGAGCCCAATCCGCGTAGTTGGTCCGTGTCAGCATGGGGTACTTGGAGGTGAATGACGTCGATGTCGTGGGGCTTTGGTCGTCGTTGGTTGCCATAGCTTCTCTGTTCCTCAACCCGAGCTCTGATACCAAATATAGAAAAATAGCCCAGTAACGAGGAAACATGACACAAGTTTTGTGGAGGATGAATAAACTTGGTGATCTTTATTGAATGAAATGGTAGCTATATATAGTTAAACATTTGATGTAAAGAGATAGACTAAATAAAAGATATATCAAAGTTGTTTCAACAAACAACTTATCAATCTAAACCAACTAATAATCTAAACCAACTAAACAATCTAAACAAACTAACAAGATTATCACCAACAGTTTTCAGTTGTCATAGGCTGATCGTTTGGCGACACCATGCACGTGTTAATGTCCGATTGGTTGACTAATTTGAATTCGTTGTGCATCCCTGGTGAGTACTTGAATGATGCAATAACAAACAAAGTGGGCTCACTTGCGAATCCTGTTTTGACCAAAACTATCATTTTTGTTCCTGTGTCCAAATTAGACTTATGGGTAGGCTATTCTTAGTATCTCGACACTTATGAACTCAGTGGTGATGTCTGACTCATCATCCGATTATGTCTACTCAGATTCTTCTTTCCGTGTCAACAATATTTGTAATAATTTGATATTATATTCGTATTTCGAGATTCGTGCATCAAAATTGAGATCTGTCGATTCCAGCAGAAATTGACATAGAAGCTGGTTTTGCATAGATATATATTACTTTGAAAGCTCGTAAAACAAATAAGGAATTGCAATACCATTTTATTAAATAAAATTTAGATGAAACAAATTATCGGTTTAGGAGTTGGAATTCTTCCTTGAACATAAAATGAGATAATATGCCTTGTAAAATGCCAATCTATCAATCTTCTAATTTCTTCGTTATTCATGGTGCATGGCTGGGTTCCTTGTAAGATGGATGTGGAGTATGCACGAAGTTACTAGCTAAGGAAGGACATTAATCGCCACCTTCATCCCTGCTGTACAATGGCCACTGACACCACAGATGTACCACTTGGTTCCTGAAGTAGCAAGGGTGATGAGGTCATTCCCGGTTATCATAGGATGATCGTTTGGCGGCACCATGCATGCGTTAAAGTCCGATTGGGTGACTAATTTGAAGACGTTGTGCATCCCTGGTGAGTACTTGAATGCTGCAATAACAAACAAACATTATGATTAATCTTCTTGTGAGATATATATATATATATATATATATATATATATATATATATATATATATATATATATATATATATAATCAAAGTCTTCTATATATATATATATATAAGCTAGCTTGGTAGCTAGCTTAATTGTCAATAGATGATTGATGGTGAGAGAGTTAAAGTAGAATGAATACGTATATATACGTACTGATGGTATCGCCAACTCGAAAGGTTTTGCCTTTAGCCCAAGCAGCATAGTCGAAGTTGAGCTTCCATCCTTGGTCGTCTCCAACCAGATGATGTGTCGGGGGTTCCTTCATGGCGGGTGCCGGTGGGGAGGGGGAGGAATAGTAGGATGGAGGTGGAGGAGCTAGTACTGCAGGGTGGACATTGATGAATAACCTCATCCCCATTTGACAATGCTTGGCTACTCCGCATAGGTACCACTTTCTTCCGGGAGTTTCAAGATTGATGACATCGTATCCTGTGGTCATTGGTTGCTGCTCACGTGGCACACTACATGCTTGGAACATATGCGCGTCTGCTACTTTGTAAACATTATGCATTCCAACATGATACTTGAAGACTGCATGCATGCATGCAATTACGTATCAATTATAAAAGATATATAATTTTTGATCGATGATGGTACGTATTCAACAATTAATTAATATTAACTGCTTCTTACCAAGACTATCGCCAACTCGGAATACTCTTTTTTCAGCCCATTTAGTGTAATTAAAGTTAAGTGTCCATCCATGTTTGTCTCCAACTATGTGTTTTGTAGGTCCTGTTGTTGTTGGTGGGGATGGGGATGGGGATGGATATTTTGGAGATGGAGGAGTAGCTGCTGCAGCAGCTTGAACCTTAACGAATAACCTCATTCCCATTTTACAATGCTTGCCGTAGTTTACTCCGCATAGGTACCACTTTCTTCCGGGAGTTGCAAGATGGATTACATCCTTGCCTGTGGTCATAGGTTTTTTCCAATGTGCAGGTACGCTACATGCGTCGAACATAGGTCCGTCTACTCTGTAAACATTGTGCTTCCCTACCGGGTATTTGAAAACTGCATGAATGCGCCAAGGAATAATATTATTGTAAATATAATTATATATATATAGCATGCCATTTTAACAAGCTAGCTAAGAAAATTAAGTTATAATTACCAAGGGTGTCCCCGACGCGAAAATCTTTGCCTTCTGCCCAAGCTGAGTAATTGAAGTTGAGGGTCCAACCGGAATGATCCCCGACCATGTACTCCGTCGACCGAGCAAATCTCGGAAGGGAGACCACTACCAAGATGGCAAAGATAGCAACTACTTGCATTCTCACCATTGCCAACTCTTATTAACTCTACTTAATTGGTTGCTACTGTTTGCAATATGCTTGCATGCTTGCTGTGAGGTTCTATTTATACTTAATTTGGTATAAGTCTGTTCTTTTAGCAAGCTAGCTAGCCGGCCAAAGTGTTACAAGTAAGCTAGACTTAGTCTTTTGAATATATATATATATATATATATATATATATATATATATATATATATAATGGGTACGTGTTGACGAGTTCCTCATGCCAATGAATTATATTTTCATTTCATAATAGTGAAACAACCAATAGTGTACATACAAAATTCATATCAAGAGTAGATCTCCTTGTTATATATATATATATATATATATATAGAAAAAAAGAAGAAGGAAATCTTCAATCCGGGTCCAGAAACTACACCATGAATACATATAAAACTAGAGCCAAAAGGGAAACCAACGGATATAAAAGTAGCGCTTTAATTAATAACTTGCATATTATTGAAGGGAAGTTAGTGAAACAACCAATAGTGTACAATACGTCCTATTCATAAAAAAAGAAATCCGGAATAAGGCAAGTTCAGAAACTACAGTAGCATAACCAAAAGGCCGGCAACCAACAGATATGAAAAGGGTTCATTATGTTTTAATAGCTCGTCAACACCCAAAGTGTTAATTAGGACCAAGTATAGCTGCAAAAAAATTAATAAATAATAATTGAATATTATCAGGACTAAGTATACCTGTGCGATTTAGCATTGTTTTAAATGTCTACATATCGTCAAAGAGAATGCGCCCTAGTTATAAAAAAAGAAGAACAAAAAAGGGCAATGAATATTATGAGGACGAAGTACAGCTGTGTGATTTAGCATTCTTTCAGATCAATCGGTTTATGCTTGCTGGGTTCTCATTTGTGTGCAGACACCCACACACTTGGATTAGATTTAGGATTAGATTTCCTAAAATAGACCGGTTAAGATATGATTAGATTTAGGATTAGATTCAAGTCTATCTTTATGTATTTTCTATAAGGATATATATTTCCTATATGGATAGATATATCTTCTTCTATTATGTGGATATGGATATGGATATGGATTCATTTTCCTATACGGATATACACATTCATAGTTGTATTATTTTTGTATAATTTATCAGTACAATCAACATTGTTGATTGGATAATTTATCAATATAATAATTGACCATGTGCATCAGCAGTGTGTTTTTGCCTACACATGTTCACGATGATTTATCGTCCATGCACGAGACTGCGTACTTGTATCTCTATGTTCGATCGCATGTAATAGTTCCTCGTCTTCTTCCCAGTGACAAAAATGGGCATTTTCTCACCCTTGATCGGGGCTTGGACGTCGGGATGGGTGATCGTCGGCGGCAAAGGATCGGCGGCGTGCTCGACAGCAGCCCCGTTGCCCTTTCCGGACTTCTTCGCAGAGAAGGAGGAAGCTTTTGGTGCTATTTCGAACGTAAAGTGAAGAGGTGAAGGCTGAAGAGAATTTGAAAACCCAAGCAAAATATAGGTTTCTCTCTCTTTAATAGTAGTATTTATAGGCTGAGCCTGTGTGCCAGTTGCGACGGTTTATATGCGCATTAATGGTAATGAATCATAAGCAAACGTCATGTTCACACCTATGCGATACCTTGATTCGCGTGACAAGTGACGGTTAGGTACAAAACTTAGGTCTCGATTCTCGCGCCCATGCACCGGTGTTGCTTCGGTATTTCAAAAAGATTTTGTCAGTTCAGGAATCAAGGAAATCCAGCCACCATACCAGAAGACGAAAATGTTTTATCGTGGAAATCCAGCCACCATACCACTTTCTTGCCTTCGACCTAGCCGCCTTTGCCTTCTCTCACCTTTCCTCATAACTGGGTTCATCGAATCTCACCTTCATCGCAGTCCAATGCTCAGGCGTGATCCAACCTTAGATCGGTTGTCAGGAGCGATCACGAGCCTTCTGGTTATCTATCGCATCATGGATGAGCTTGGCGGTGACGGCAGGAAACTGCTCCTCGATCTTCTCAGCCCGGTATGGTGGATAGAAATAGGTTTTCTACAAGAAGTAAAATAGAGAATTTTATAATATGCATAAATAATTATTGATATTAAAAGAAAATTTATTTTTACCATAAAGTGGGCAAACCAGAATGCCTTCCTATCTTCAGGAGCATCAGAGTAGTTGATCCAAGGCTCACCATAGTTTTGCCTCATAAAATGCTCCAGTGCTCTCTGTACCGTCGATGGACGATATCTATGCAACTATAATTAATTTCATGAATATATAGATATAATCATTTGGAAAATGTTAACTATTTAACTTACTTGCTAGGTCCGTCCCTCAAAATCTCTATACTCGTCTTGTCCGAAGGTGTGCATGGACAATAGCTCTAATCGTGCACAGACAGAGTCTGCTCAACCTCTTCTATCTGCTTCTCTGTCTCCATGGTGCCTTTAGTAGGAAGAAGGATGGATGGGGGACTAGTCTCAGGCCTACAACTGCTCGTCCCAGGAGTACTACCATGTATCGTCGACATAGTCGAAGATATGATTGGTTGGTACACTGGAGTACTCTACGACGAGGATCTAAAACCTGTAGCCGGTACTGGAGGAGCACTCCGTCTAGATGATCTACCACCAAATAATATGTTCATCCTGGCATACATGATAGTAATATATGATAATAAAACAAATATACAAGGAGTACTCTGTCGGTGTTTCCTGTCAGCATGTGTGTGTCATGTCAGTGTGAGTGTGCCCCATCCGTGTGTATATGAATATTTTATTTTGTATATGTGTATATGTGTGAGTGTATATTTCTGTGTCTCTGTCGTGTCAGATAGGGTTAGATAGGGTTAGGGTTTACTTGTGTCTATGTCATATCGGATAGTATAGAGAATACCATCTAAGTTTATGTGTGTGTTCCTGTGTGTCACCCTCACTTTTCCAACTAGGAGTGTTTGGTAATTTGGCATGGGTAAATAATTTTAGGAATAAATATTAATATTAGTGTGTTATAGTATTTATTTGATGTTTGTATTAATTATTTGTGAGTTGTATTATTTATTTTTAGTTAGGAGGCTAGTCCAATAGTTAGACTCGTCACTTGTAAGCCTAATTAGACTTGCCATGACAACTAGTGTGCCTAACTTGAACCCAAGCCCATTACACCATTCTCACTAATTAATTAAGAAGAATTAGATTAATTAGAATTAATTAGAAACTACCCAAATAGCCCTCCCTAATTATTTCTTCCTAATACATCATAGAGGGATACATGGGACATTAACAAGTGACTTGGGAAAAGGGGAAGGGGCCGGCCAGTACTAGAGGGGCACTCCTCTCATTTGTATTTATTTTAGATCTAGAAATTAGATCCCCAATTTCCCACATTTCTTCAATCAATTTCCCTCTTAATTTACTTTTATTTCCTCTTACTTTCACCATTAGAAGAGCATTGGAGCTTTGAATAGCAAGAAGAACAAGAAGGAGGAGCTTTGGTGGAGAGATCATATCCGGATCGTGTCCAATTGTGTTTTCATTAAAAATCCATCTTCCAATTGGTAAATTCTGAATTTCTCTTTATTCTAGTTCCCAAATCAGGCATTTGACCATTAGGAATGACCCCATGGCATATGTCTACCTATAGGAACAAGTTCTAGGCTAATTGCTGGTGTATTATGTTTTCTACATGGAGTTTTGTGTGTATTTGAGGGAAAATACGAGATTGACACATCAATTATGTGTTATAAGACCAATTAGATTTAATTAGACTTAGATTAGGGTTGTGGGACTAGGTAAGTGTCCACAAATAGAAACGTGTAGGCCGTATCACGATACGGTGTGATACCGTATGATACGAAGTTCTATTGTAAGTAGTTTTGTGAAATTCTCTATCCAAACTTTCGGGTAGACCACTCATAATCAGTTCTTTTGGGCATTATTTCATGTCCATATCACCCCTGAACTACTGTCCTAACAGTTCTCCCCAGCTGGGTTTGCCATGTCCATATTATCTCTGAGGAAACCTCTCTATATTATTATTGATTGTCACGTCAATAATGCCTCCGATATCGGTCGTCATCTCAAACTTATCACCCATACTCAATTCAAAGTGCGCCAGCGATGTTAAGGCCATAAAACCTATCACGTCCATATCACCTCTGATGGGGTTCCGTTTTAAACTTATTTCTTTCACTCAGGTGTGCAACAAGTAATAAGGCCACAAAACCTATCACGTCCATATCACCTCTAATAGGATTTTGTTTCAAACTTATACTTGTACTCCAGTGCACAAGAAGTAATATGTCTACTAAAGATCCCCAATGGGATGTCCTCAACAAAAGCAAACAGATCACGCCCATATTACCTCTGAACTATGAGCTGCCCATATTCTTTATCCAAAGAAAACAACCATGTCCATATTACCTTTGGCTCATTTTCTTTTTCTTCCACAAAAACATCCCACCATTATCATACCTAGCAAATCTGCTTGACTATCGATTTTACAACACAATATCCCTACCATTACAGATAATGTCTCCACTGAACCTCCTTAATGGAACTACTTTACCTATCATGTTCATACTACCTCTGGTATAAATACTCATAGCCAAGATATCCACAACAACAACAAGAGTTCTAAACAGGAAGTCCCGGGTGGGATGATTAGCCCCGACAATTCCACACATCCTGGCCGCATACAGAGAGAAGCTACAGTGAGCTAGGTTGGAAGATCGCGAATAATCCTTCTGGTAATGTGCATGTTCGTCATGAACAACGGCAATTATGATATCCTTCTATGCTCCATATCTGGACTCGAGTAATCCAAGAAATCCCCTTAATAAAATGTACTCATTTTGACAGCTCATACCACGAACAAAGAGACCAAGTTCGCTGCATCAAATAGTCAGTTGCCCCAAGTAAAGTGGCTATATTATATGTGCCAACACAACCCGATGCACCAAGTGAAAAGATGCGCTAAGCAGAAGGTTACTTCATAGATGCGTCGTTGCAGTTCCTGATGTTATCTCCTCCATGCTTCTGTTCAAAGTATTTTGAACTTAAGAAACTTACAAAGATTAAAGTTTAAAAACTTTGAAGGGGGTCTTATAGATGCATAAAAAATCTCTACTATACACCAACAGTAATCAAAGGACATGAGCCGTAGTGATCAAGCCCCCTGCACCATAATGATCTAGTATCATGCACCGACCGTTTCATAACTAGTGTTCCCATGTAACAGCAGTGTCATGTGCCACTAAGTATCTAGTATTCCCATGCGCTAGCAGTGCCATGCGCCACTAAGTAACTAGTGTCTGCATGAGCCAACAGTGTCATGCGCTACTACTCCCTCAAGCATCCCCATACGCCAAGCGGAAGGACACTTTACAGATGTGCCATTATAGTTCCTGCTGTTATCTCCTCCATGCTTCTGTTTAAAGTATTATACACTTAAAAACTTAAAAAGTTAAGAAACATTGAAGAATATCTTGTAGAAGCATGAAAATTATCGCATAGAGTTCATGACCCTCAAAGTAAAAGCAGGCCGCAGATGGGCCACATAGAGACCATGCGGCCCGAACAATCAAGTAGTTGGAAGACGCATACGAAGAATCCATGCAGACTTAACAGCAACGAAGTAAGTAGCCGCATAAGATCCCCTGACATGGCATTGAATGCCTGTCAGAAGTTCTGACATACCACTCATTACCCAGAGTGCTTCGAGAATCGTGAGAGAGGCGGCCTCTGATAAAAATATAAAAAGTAACATCAGTGCATTAATAACTTCATCAGATATGCCATGCCACATGATCCCTCATATGCGGCTACGGCCTTATTCAGCCTCATCATCAGGCGGCCAAAGTGTCCATCCGACTAAGGCCAGAAAAGATCTCACATGTTACCACAACATTATGAGGCCGAAGTATCCATAATACCAAGGCTAAAGGAGAGTACATATGCGGCCAAGAAGTTATGCGGCCAAGATGTTATGCAAGATCTTTTTATTGCAACCGAAGGGATCCTTACATAATTAGTGCAGACCATGTGTCCAGCTGACCGAGTCATGCACACAATAGAGTTGAGAACGATCCCGAGATCTTATCAACATCATATCCCAACCGAGGCCACATGGCAGCATGCCCGTGGTATGTGGCTACAGTTGCAACTGTATTTTGTTGAAGGTGCCCTATGCGACCACCAAACAGAGACATATGCGGCACCTATAGTCCATCATCATGATGGCTATAAATAGGAGAAACTTTGACGTTCCCAGGGTACTCTTTTAAGAGACCATATCCCCCTCCTCCTAGGCGAGCTACGTACATGCACACAAACTCAAGATAGAGAAAAAAGAAGAGAGCATCCTTATTTCTTCGTCGGACCATCAACAGAGTAAAGAAGTCAGTGTGGTACTCGATATGTATCGTTATATTTTTCAAATCAAAAATATTGTACTTTTTTTTGTCTAAAACTATTTTCATACTTTTTTGTTTGTTGTCGAATAAAAGTTTCCCAAACTTATATTAATGGCAAACACTTATCATTAAAAAAAGGGAATTGCAATAACCTTTTATTAAATAGAATAATGCTATTTGTACCTCTAAAGTATCCCTCCATACTATACATCCTTATGTGGCAGATGATGTGGCGGTTAATGTGATAGCTGATATGACAAATTATAAAATTTAAATTCACAAAACTATTAAATTAAAATTAACATTAAAATTAATATTAAAATTAATATTAACATTAATGTTAATATTAATATTAATATTAATATTAATATTAATATTAATATTAAAATTAAAATTAACATTAATATTAACATTAATATTAATATTAACATTAAAATTAATATTAATATTAATATAACATGAATATTAATATTGGAAATTTTTTGGTGATTAATTTTTTGTGTTAAAATTTGCAATGTCTGTGCCACATAATGTCATTTAGAATGCCACGTCAGCCATCACATAAGTTGGGATTATTTGGAGGAATATTTTGGAGCTACGGATAGTATTTCTCTATTAAATAATATTAAATGAAACAAATATGAGTTGTACTTCTTTCTTGAAAATAAAATGAGATAATGTGCCTTATAAAATGCCAATCGATCGATCTTCTAATTTCTTCGTTATTCATGGTGCATGGCTGGGTTCCTTGTAAGAAGGACATGGAAGGACATTAATGGCCAACTTCATCCCTGCTATACAATGGCCACTAACACCACAGATGTACCACTTGGTTCCTGAAGTAGCAAGGGTGATGTCATGCCCCAGTCCCAAAATACGTAAGACTAGGAATAAGTAACATGCCAACTACGCATTCGACCAGACTCTGGTCCGATTCGAATACGTATAAGCTGTACTAAAAGGGTCACTATCTATATAATTAAGTGAATATAAATATCTATGCCTCAATCCAAAATGAACAGAATATACAAGAATGAGCTACATGTGCTAAAGTCGGCCGCCAGTAACACATAAGCTCGAATAGACTCAAAAATGAATATGAGTCTATAAAACTAGGCTATATCAGCAGATGAATAAACAATATGAATAATAACCAATATTCCGAAAGAAAATAATGTAAGTACCTGGCACCAATTCCTGCATGACAAAGCAACACACATCAGCAACTCCAAACCGGCTCCACAGCGGTCTATGCTGCAAAACTGGCAAAGGACCAGGTCCTCAGAGGGACGTAACAAGGTACATGAAACAGCATGCCAAAATAAATGCAGTGCAATAAAATATATCAATAGGCAAACTATGTAACCAGCTATGTGATATGCAATTGAGAGCATTAATCATACTTAGGCTGAAACTACTATAGGCTCTGTGTCGGGAAAACCCATAGCAGCATTTAGTATTACGACTTCCGTATATATGCCAAAGCAAGCAATATCACGACTCCCGTATATACCAAAGCAAGTAGTATCACGACTCCAGTATATGTGCCAAAGCACCTCCAGTAGTATAGTATATATATATCAATAATCAGCCTGTAGTATGGTGTGTCTCTCCCCACCCAATGTAATCACACGTCTCATGTCCATAACACGCAAGATCATGACCTCTAACTAATGCAGCGAGTCATAATGATAGCTAGGCATATGTAATATCTATGTCACGAATCCTGTAACCTATACAGAATCACCATAAATATCTTAGGAAGATTCTGTCTCATGAACAGTGTCAAGTATCCTATGGTATGTCGTACTTGATAATACAAGCACGAAAAATGTATAGGGTTTCGATATCCATCTCTAGGTGACGTTACACAACTCTGCGTAAGGTGTTGGCACCCGAATATTATTCGGACGCTAAGCAATGTCACACGGTCCTAGGTTGAACAATTTATCATATAATTAAATCAAGGAATATTATGTAGCAAGTACTGCAAGATTGGCAAGGTACACTTGCCTGGTGTTTGGTTTCCAACTGATGTTCTGGTACTCGTAAAATCTCCAGGAATGTCTCCGGATGGTACAACAAATATTACCATCATGCTCAGAAGATATCAAATAGCTAGAATTGTCTTTCCTTGAGTCCAATTTGGACACAGGGGCAAACGTGACAGTTTCTGGTCAAAGCGGGGTCCACATGTGGGCCGTTTCGCACCGAAAATCGTGTCAGAGACAAAGTTCTCCAAAATTTTCAAACTTAGCGTCTATAACTCCAGAACGATGATACGAACCCAACAAAATTTTCAGAATTGGATTCCGATGAGCCGATCACAAAATCATCCGTTAAGTGGAGCCGTGGGGCCCACGATACTCGATTTTGTCAATGTTCTCAGAATCGAACCAAACTTGGGTCACAGGACCAGCGTATTGCTACGAGTCTGATAGCGTAAGTTTTGTTTTGATACGACATGTGTACAGGAAGTTACAATGTGTTCCAGAATGGGGCCGATAAGGGGCGTTGTCGACGAATATGCGTTGATTCCGGTGTGCACGCACATCCAAATCAATTTTCGCAAAATTTCACATGTCCGTATTAACGGCGCGCACCTTTCGGTGAACTTCACACACGACCAAGTCGTCCCGTTTGGCGGGGTGCACTCAGTTTCAGAGAAAATTTGGTATTAATTTTCCTGATTTTGGGTCACAGTTTGTGAACGCCACAGGATGCGACACACTAAGCGGGTTGCACGGGTATCGAGAGGGTCACGCAGGGTTCGCATCACAGCAGACGGAACGGGAAACAGGACAGCGAGGAGAGAGAAATGACTACCTGAGCAGGGCTCCACAGAGGGCTAAAAATTTTGTCCTCGCGAGGCGGCGCGAAGCCCGGCCGGCCGGCTAGGGTTCCGGCGGCCGCTGCTGTTGCTGCTGGAGGCGGCCGGAGGAGACGGAGGCGGGTCTCGACAGAGGCAGAGCGTGGCGCTGGTGGGGTATCTCGGAGCTTGAGGCGGCGTGCTGGCGGGGCTCCTCGGCGGGGGAGGCGCAGTGGTTCATCGAGGGCGGAGCTGGCGGCGAGGGGAGAGGGCGGTAGCAGCGAGGCGGTGGTGGGGAGATCTGGCGTTGGCGGAGGGCTGAAGACGACGGGGGAGGTGCTGGTGGCAGAGGCAGTGTTAAAATTGGACGGAGAGGGAGCTGAGGGCGTGGCCGGGAGAGGCGGAGCGGAGAGGGGACGTGGCCGGGTGACGCGGGCGGGGCGGGGACGTGGTCGGGCGACGCGGGGCGGCCAGAAATTGCGGGGGAGTCGGGGGTTCGTGCGGTGAGGGTGAGCGGGTCGGATCCGAGTCGGGTCGGGTTGGGTAGGACCCGACCCGTTAGGGTCTAGGCCTGTCCGGTTCGGTTGGACCGGGTTCAGCCCGGTACAACCCGGTTTGAGGCCGGTTCAACCCGGTTCAATTTGGTTTTATAAAAATTGGGTTTAGGGGTCTTTAAAAATGGTTCTGGGGTCCAATAAATTCCAAAAAATTATCCTGTCTAATATTTTATTTTACACCCAAAAATATTATTTTTATAATATTTTAATATTTATTAAAAATATTTATATTTATTAAATTTTGAAATACCTTGATTTTAATTAATTAAGAATAACAGAAAAATTTTAGAAAAATTACGAAAATTCATTTTAAAAATCCTAAAAAATTAGGGGGTTTACAATATGCCCCCCTAAGAGGATTGCGTCCTCGCAATCAAAGAAATAACCGGTCAGCAGAGATAACACGGTTTACAAAACAGGTTCGAAGCACGACACCATCAAAGAATCATGATCAAGGAGAATAAATGAATGAGGGTTTAGACAAAACACCAAGGGAAAACATCATTTCCCTAAGAAATAAAAGTTATGTAAATTCAAGAGGGAAAGATATCTAGTTAAAGCAAGAAAACTACAGCTTTTAGAAAACTAGGTTATTATTAGCAAGTTCAAAATACTAGATTTAAGGCTAAGGTCATAAACTAACAGGAACGTGCAATGACATTACTAGAAATAGATAACTATGAATAACTTTAAATCTTACGCGCATTCGCTACTCCATGAGCCTGTGCGTCCTCCACTGTCATTGCAAAAGCCTGTCCCACGCCCTTGTGGTGGTGCCCTCTTCTGCTGTTGGGTCTGCTGAAAGAGTGCTGCTCGAGCTATACGTGGCTCTTGGAATATATCAAGATGTCATCAATATGCAACCACTAACTTGTCTAGGTACAAAACTCCTTTCATCAAACTCTTTGAACATAGCTGGTGCGTTGGTTAAACGGCATAATTAAGAACTCCTAGTGTCCATACTTGGTCCTGAAGGCTATTTTCTGTATATCCTCTCTACGCACTCTAATCTGGTGATAACCGAATCCAAGATCTATATTTGAGAGTACACTCGCATCACTCAACTGGTCAATGCGTGGCAAGGGATACCGGTTCTTGATGGTTATAACGTTTAGTGCCTTGTAGTTAATACACAGGCGTACCGTCTCATCCTCCTTCGGCACAAATAGTATGGCTGTAACAGCTGGGTCATAAGATTTAATACAAGTCACAAGGCAACTAAGGTTTTAACCATTATGGCCTACTATACAAGGTTCCATTTTCTTAAGGTCATAATGCAATTCCTGGTATGAGCCACATCTGATCCCTAGCATCAAGCTATGTATTCCCTAAAGTATTCCAGTGTATTAGAATCAAACCCTCTTTCCTTTCTTCCAATACTTCCAAATTACTTGCTACTTTAAGGAAGGGTAAGGTTTATTAGTTCTAGGTCTTTGATACTATATTCAATTCTCATGCTAAACTCTACACTAACTCTAGCATATAGGAATAACCTATCTACTATCCTACTAAGGGTAACTATTTTCTCAAAAAATTATATCCAGCATATCTTCTTCTGCCTTGACAAGGATCTGCTTCTGGAGGAAATACCGTGCATGAACATTCATCTCTTGGAAATAGGAAGAGATGATAAACAATAATAAGGATATCGAGGGGATTAAAAGAGTACAATTTATGAAGTTCAAGGACGATAATCAAATGCCAAAGAATTTTTAATTCAGTTATGGATTGAGATGCTAACACTGCTAACTTTGATTACAGGCTCGCTCAGTACCAAAAAGTAACTGAAATAATTTAATCAGGACCTGCATGGGCTACCAAAAAAACATGTCATGCCCCAGTCCCAAAATACGTAGGACTAGGAATACGTAACATGCCCGCTACGCATTCGACCAGACTCTGGTCCGATTTGAATACGTATAAGCTGTACTAAAAGGGTCACTATCTATATAATTAAGTGAATATAAATATCTATGCCTCAATCCACAATGAACAGAATATACAAGAATGAGCTACATGTGCTAAAGTCGGCCGCCAGTAACCCATAAGCTCGAATAGACTCAAAAATGAATGTGAGTCTATAAAACTAGGCTATATCAGTAGATAAATAAATAATATGAATAATAACCAATATTCCGAAAGAAAATAATGTAAGTACCTGGCACCAATTCCTGCATGACAAAGCAATACACATCAGCAACTCCAAACCGGCTCCACAGCAGTCTATGCTGCAAAACTGGCAAGGGACCAGGTCCTCAGAGGGACGTAACAAGGTACAAGAAATAACATGCCAAAATAAATGCAGTGCAATAAAATGTATCAATAGGCAAACTATGTAACCAACTATATGATATGCAATTGAGAGCATTAATCATACTTAGGCTGAAACTACTATAGGCTCTGTATCGGGAAAACCCATAGCAGCATTTTGTGTTACGACTCCCGTATATATGCCAAAGCAAGCAGTATCACGACTCCCGTATATACCAAAGCAAGTATTATCACGACTCCAGTATATGTGCCAAAGCACCTCCAGTAGTATAGTATATATATTAATAATCAGCCTGTAGTATGATGTGTCTCTTCCCACCCAATGTAATCACACGTCTCATATCCACGACGTCTCATGTCCATAACACGCAAGATCATGACCTCTAAATAATGCAGCGAGTCATAATGATAGCTAAGCTTTTGTAATATCTATGTCACGAATCATGTAACCGATACAGAATCACCATGAATATCTCAGGAAAATTTTGTCTCATGAACAGTGTCAAGTGTCCTATTGTATGTCGTACTTGATAATGCAAGCACGAAAAATGTATAGGGTTTCGATATCCATCTCTAGGTGATGTTACACAACTCCGCATACGACGTTGGCACCCGAATATTATTCGGACGCTAAAAAATATCACACGGTCCTAGGTTGAACAATTTATCATATAATTAAATCAAGGAATATTATGTAGCAAGTACTACAAGATTGGCAAGGTACACTTGCCTGGTGTTTGGTTTCCAACTGCTGTTCTGGTACTCGTGAAATCTCCAAGAATGTCTCCGGATGCTAAAAAAAATATTACCATCATGCTCAGAAGATATCAAATAGCTAGAATTGCCTGTCCTTGAGTCCAATTTGGACACTGGGACAAAAGTGACAGTTCCTGGTCAAAGCGGGGTCCACATGTGGGCCACTTCGCACCAAAAAATGTGTCAGAGACAAAATTCTTTAAAATTTTCAAACTTAGTGTCTACAAGTCCAGAACGATGATACAAATCCAACAAAATTTTTAGAATTAGATTCCGATGAGTCGATCACAAAATCGCCCATCAAGTGCAGCCGTGGGACCCACGATACTCGATTTTGTCAACGTATTCTAAGAGTCACTGGACCAGCGTATTTCTAAGAGTCCGATGGCACAAGTTTCGTTTCGATACGACGTGTGTACATGAAGTTACAACGTATTCCAGAACAGGGTCGATACGGGGCGTTGTCGACGGATACGCGTTAATTTCGGTGTGCACGCACATCCAATTCAACTTTTGCAAAATCCCAGAAGTCCATATTAACGGCGCGCACCATTCGGTGAAGTTCGCACACGACCAAGTCGTCCCGTTTGTGGGGCGCACTCAGTTCCGGAAAAAAATATGGTGTTAATTTTCCTGATTTTGGGTTGCAGTTTGTGATCGCCATAGGACGCGACACACCGAGCGGGTTGCACGGATATCGAGAGGGTCATGCAGGTTTCTCAGAATTGAACCAAACTTGGGTCACTGGACCAGCGTATTTCTAAGAGTCCGATGGCACAAGTTTTGTTTCGATACGACGTGTGTACACGAAGTTACAACGTATTCCAGAACAGGGTCGATACGGGGCGTTGTCGACGGATACGCGTTGATTTCGGTATGCACGCAGATCCAATTCAACTTTCGCAAAATCCCCGAAGTCCATATTAACGGCGCGCACCATTCGGTGAAGTCCGTACACGACCAAGTCATCCCGTTTGCGGGGCGCACTCAGTTCCGGAGAAAAATATGGTATTAATTTTCCTGATTTTGGGTCGCAGTTTGTGATCGCCATAGGACGCGACACACCGAGCGGGTTGCACGGATATCGAGAGGGTCACGCAGGTTTCACATCACAGAAGACGGTACGGGAAATGGGGCAGCAAGAAGAGAGAAACGACTACCTAAACAGGGCTCCACAGAGGGCCGAAAATTTTGTCCTCGCTAGGCGGCGCGAAGCCCGGCGCCGGCTAGGGTTCCGACGGCCGCTGCTGTTGCTGCTGGAGGCGGCCGGAGGAGACGGAGGTGGGTCTCGATGGAGGCAGAGCGTGGCGCTGGTGGCGTAGCTCGGCGCTGGAGGCGGCGTGCTGGCGGGGCTCGTCGGCTGGGGAGGCGCAGGGGTTCGTCGAGGGCGGAGCTGGAGGCGAAGGGAGCGGGCGGTGGCAGCGAGGCGGTGGTGTGGAGATCTGGCGGTGGCGGAGGGCTGGGGACGACGGGGGAGGTGCTGGTGGCGGAGGCGGTGTTAAAATAGGGCGAAGAGGGAGAGGGAGCCGGGGGCATGGCCGGGAGAGGCGGAGCAAAGAGGGGACGTGGCCGGGTGAAGCGGGCGGGGCAGGGACGTGGACGGGCAACGCGGGGCGGCCGAAAATCGAGGGGGAGTCGGGGGTTCGTAAGGTGAGGGTGAGCGGGTCGGATCCGGGTCGGGTCAAGTTGGGAAGGACCCGACCCATTAGATTCTAGGCCGGTCCGGTTCGGTTGGACCGGGTTCAGCCCGGTTCAACCCGGTTTGAGCCCGGTTCAACCCGGTTCATTTTGGTTTTATAAAAATTGGGTTTTTGGGTCTTTAAAAATGGTTCTGGGGTCCAATAAATTCCAGAAAAATTACCTATGTCTAATATTTTATTTTACACCCAAAAATATTATTGGGCCCCAGAACTATTTTTAAAGACCCAAAAACCTAATTTTTATAAAACCAAAATGAACCGGGTTGAACCGGGCTCAAACCGGGTTGAACCGGGCTGAACCCGGTCCAACCGAACCGGACCGGCCTAGACCCTAACGGGTCGGGTCCTACCCAACCCAACCCGACCCGGATCTGACCCGCTCACCCTCACCGCACGAACCCCCGACTCCCCCGCGATTTTCAGCCGCGCCGCGAAGCCCGGCCACGTCCCCGCCCCGCCCGCGTCACCCAGCCACGTCCCTCTCCGCTCCGCCTCTCCCGGTCAAGCCCCCGGCTCCCTCTCCCTCTCCGCCATATTTAAATGCCGCCTCCACCAACAGCACCTCCCCCGTCGTCCCCAGCCCTCCGCCACCGCCAGATCTCCCCACCACCGCCTCGCTGCCACCGCCCTCTCCCCTAGCCGCCAGCTCCGCCCTCGACGAACCCCTGCGCCTCCCCCACTGACGAGCCCCGCCAGCACGCCGCCTCCAGCGCCAAGCTCCACCACCAGCGCCACGCTCCGCCTCCGTCGAGACCCGCCTCTGTCTCCTCCGGCCGCCTCCAGCAGCAGCAGCAGCGGCCGCCGGAACCCTAGCCGGCCGGCCGGGCGGGCTTCGTGCCGCCTCGCGTGGACAAAATTTTCAACCCTCTGTGGAACCCGGCGTGACCCTCTCGATAACCGTGTAACCCGCTCGGTGTGTCGCGTCCTGTGGCGATCGCAAACTGCGACCCAAAATGAGGAAAATTAACACCATATTTTTCCCCGAAACTGAGTGCGTCCTCCGCCAAACAGGACGACTTGGTCGTGTGTGGACTTCACCGAAAGGTGCGCACCGTTAATACGGACGTGTGGAATTTAGCAAAAGTTGATTTGGATGTGCATGCACATCGGAATCAACGCGTATCCGTCGACAACGCCCAGTATCGGTCCTGTTCTAGAATGCGTTGTAACTTCGTGTACAGAGGTCGTATCGAAATAAAACTTGCACCATCGGACTCGTAGCAATACGTTGGTCCTGTGACCCAAGTTTGGTTCGATTCTGAGAACGTTGACAAAATTGTGTATCGTGGGCCCCACGGCTCCACTTGACGGGCGATTTTGTGATCGGCTGATCGGAATCCAATTCTAAAAATTTTATTGGGTTCGTATCATCGTTCTGGACTTGTAGACACTAAGTTTGACAATTTTAGAGAACTTTGTCTCTGACACATTTTTCGGTGCGAAGCGGCCCACATGTGGACCCGTTTTGACCAGGAACTGTCACTTTTGCCCCTGTATCCAAATTGGACTCAAGGATAGGCAATTCTAGTTATTTGATATCTTTTGAGTATGATGGTAATATTTGTTTCAGCATCCAGAGACGTTCCTGGAGATTTCACGAGTACCAGAACATCAGTTGGAAACCAAACACCAGGCAAGTGTACATTGCCAATCTTGCAGTACTTGCTACATAATATTCCTTGATTTAATTATATGATAAATTGTTTAACCTAGGACCGTGTGACATTGCTTAGCGTCCGAATAATATTCGGGTGCCAACGACATACGCGGAGTTGTGTAACATCACCTAGAGATGGATATCGAAACCCTATATATTTTTCGTGCTTGCATTATCAAGTACGACATACAATAGGACACTTGACACTGTTCATGAGACAAAATTTTCCTGAGATATTCATGGTGATTCTGTATAGGTTACATGATTCGTGACATAGATATTACAAAAGCTTAGCTATCATTTTGACTCGCTGCATTATTTAGAGGTCATGATCTTGCGTGTTATGGACATGAGACGTCGTGGACATGAGACGTGTGATTACATTGGGTGGGAAGAGACACATCATACTACAGGCTGATTATTAATATATATACTATACTACTGGAGGTGCTTTGGCACATATACTGGAGTCGTGATAATACTTGCTTTGGTATATACGAGAGTCGTGATACTGCTTGCTTTGGCATATATACGGGAGTCGTAACACAAAATGCTGCTATGGGTTTCCCCGATACAGAGCCTATAGTAGTTTCAGCCTAAGTATGATTAATGCTCTCAATTGCATATCATATAGTTGGTTACATAGTTTGCCTATTGATACATTTTATTGCACTGCATTTATTTTGACATGTTATTTCTTGTACCTTGTTACGTCCCTCTGAGGACCTGGTCCCTTGCCAGTTTTGCAGCATAGACCACTGTGGAGCCGGTTTGGAGTTGCTGATGTGTGTTGCTTTGTCAAGCAGGAATTGGTGCCAGGTACTTATATCATTTTCTTTCAGAATATTGGTTATTATTCATATTGTTTATTCATCTGCTGATATACCTAGTTTTATAGACTCATATTCATTTTTGAGTCTATTCGAGCTTATGGGTTACTGGCGGCCGACTTTAGCACATGTAGCTCATTCTTGTATATTCTTATCATTGTGGATTGAGGCATAGATATTTATATTTACTTAATTATATAGATAGTGACCCTTTTAGTACAGCTTATACGTATTTGAATCGGACCAGAGTCTGGTCGAATGCGTAGCGGGCATGTTACGTATTCCTAGTCCTACGTATTTTGGGACTTGGGCCTGACATATTTTTATGGTGGCCCATGGAGGTCCTGATTAAATCGTTTCAGTTATTTTTCGGTACTGAGCGAGCCTGTAATCAAAGTTAGCAGTGTTAGCATCTCAATCCACAACTGACTTGAAAATTCTTTGGCATTTGATTATCGCCCTTAAACTTCAAAAATTGTACTCTTTTAATCCCCTCGATACCCTTATTATTGTTTATCATCTCTTTCTATTTCGGAGAGATGAATGTTCATGCACGGTGTTTCCTCCAGAAGCAGATCCTTGTCAAGGCAGAAGAAGATATGCTGGATATAAATTTTTGAGAAAACGGTTACCCTTAGTAGGATAGTAGATAGGTTATTCCTATATGCTAGAGTTAGTGTAGAGTTTAGCATGAAAATTGAATATAGTATCAAATACCTAGAACTAATAAACCTTACCCTTCCTTAAGGTAGCAAGCAATTTGGAAGAATTGGAAGAAAGGAAAGAGGGTTTGATTCTAATGCACCGGAATACTTTAGGGAATACATAGCTTGATGCTAGGGATCAGATGTGGCTCATACCAGGAATTGCGTTATGACCATAAGAAAATGGAACCTTGTGTAGTAGGCCATAATGGTTAAAAGCTTAGTTGCCTTGTGACTTCTTTTAAATCTTATGACCCAGCTGTTACACCCATACTATTTATGCTGAAGGAGGATGAGATGGAACGCTTGTGTATTAACTACAAGGCACTGAACGCTGTAACCATCAAGAACCGGTATCCCTTGCCACGCATTGACCAGTTGTGTGATGCGAGTGTATTCTCAAATATAGATCTTGGACTCGGTTATCACCAGATTAGAGTGCGTAGAGAGGATATACAGAAAATAGCCTTCAGGACCAAGTATGGACACTAGGAGTTCTTAGTTATGCCGTTTAACCAATGCACCAGCTGTGTTCAAAGAGTTTGATGAAAGAAGTTTTGTACCTGGACAAGTTAGTGGTTGCGTATTGATGACATCTTGATATATTCCAAGAGCCACGTAGAGCTCGAGCAGCACTCTTTCAGCATGCCCAATAGCAGAAGAGGGCACCACCGCAAGGGCGTGGGACAGGCTTTTGTAATGACAGTGGAGGACGCACAGGCTCGTGGAGTAGCGAATGAGCGTAAGATTTAAAGTTATTCATATTTATCTATTCCTAGTAATGCCATAGCACGTGCCTGTTAGTTCATGACCTTAGCCTTAAATCTAGTATTTTGAACTTGCTAATAATAACCTAGTTTTCTAAAAGCTGTAGTTTTCTTGCTTAACTATCTTGAATTTACATAACTTTCATTTCTTAGGGAAATGATGTTTTCCCTAGGTGTCTTGCCTAAACCCTTATTCATTTATTCTCCTTGATCATGATTCTTTGATGGTGTCATGCTTCGAACCTGTTTTGTAAACCGTGTCATCTCTACTAAGCGGTTATTTCTTTGATTGCGAGGATGCAATCCTCTTGGGGGGTAGATTATAAACCCCCTAATTTTTTAGGATTTTTAAAATAAATTTTCGTAATTTTTTTGGAATTTTTCTGTGATTTTTAACTAATTAAAATCAAGATATTTCAGAATTTAATAAATTTAAATGTTTTTAATAAATATTAAAATATTATAAAAATAATATTTTTGGGTGTAAAATAAAATATTAGACATAGGATAATTTTTCTGGAATTTATTGGACCCAGAACCATTTTTAAAGACCCAAAAACCCAATTTTTATAAAACCAAAATGAACCGGGTTGAACCGGGCTCAAACGGGTTGAACCGGGCTGAACCCGGTCCAACCGAACTGGACCGACCTAGACCCTAACGGGTCGTTTCCTACCCAACCCGACCTGACCCGACCCGGATCTGACCCGCTCACCCTCACCGCACGAACCCCCAACTCCCCCGCGACTTCCGGATGCCCAGCGTCGCCCGGCCACGTCACCGCCCCGTCCGCGTCACCGGGCCACGTCCCCTCTCCGCTCCGCCTCTCCCGGCCACGCCCCCGGCTCTCTCTCCCTCTCCTCCCTATATAAACACCGCCTCCGCCACCAGCACCTCCCCCGTCGTCCCCAGCCCTCCGGCACCGCCAGATCTCCCCACCACCGCCTCGCTGCCACCGCCCTCTCCCCTCACTGCCAGCTCCGCCCTCGACGACCCCCTGCGCCTCCCCTGCCGACGAGCCCTGCCAGCACGCCGCCTCCAGCGCCGAGCTCCTCCACCAACGCCACGCTCCGCCTCCGTCGAGACCCGCCTCCGTCTCCTCCGGCCGCCTCCAGCAGCAGCAACAGCGGTCGCCGGAACCCTAGCCGGTCGGCCGGGCTTCGCGCCGCCTCGCGAGGACAAAATTTTTAGCCCTCTGTGGAGCCCTGTTCAGGTAGCCGTTTCTCTCTCCTCACTGCCCTATTTCCTGTTCCGTCTGCTGTGATACGAACCCTGCGTGACCCTCTTGATACCCGTGCAACCCGCTCGGTGTGTCGCGTCATGTGGCGATCGCAAACTGCGACCCAAAATCAAGAAAATTAACACAATATTTTTCTCCGAAACTGATTGTGCCCCGCCAAACGGGATGACTTCGTCGTGTGCGGACTTCAACGAAAGGTGCGCACCGTTAATACGGATGTGTGGGATTTCGCGGAAGTTGATTTGGATGTGCGTGCACACCGGAATCAACGCGTATCTGTCGACAACACACCGTATTGGTTTCGTTCTGGAACGCGTTGTAACTTCGTATACCACGTCGTATCGAAACTTGTGCCATTGGACTCGTAGCAATACGCTGGTCCTGTGACCCAAGTTTGGTTCGATTCCGAGAATGTTGACAAAATCGCGTATCGTTGGCCCCACGGCTCCACTTGACGGACGGTTTTGTGATTGGCTCATCGGAATTCAATTCTGGAAATTTTGTTGGGTTTGTATCATCGTTCTGGACTTGTAGACACTAAATTTGACAATTTTCGAGAACTTTGTCTCTAACACATTTTTTGGTGCGAAGCGGCCCACATATGGACCCCGCTTTGACCAAGAACTATCACTTTTGCCCATGTGTCCAAATTGGACTCAAGGACAGGCAATTCTAGCTATTTGATATCTTTTGAGCATGATGGTAATGTTTATTTCAGCATCCGGAGACGTTCCTGGAGATTTTACGAGTACCAGAACAGTAGTTGGAAACCAAACACCAGGCAAGTGTACCTTACCAATCTTGCAGTACTTACTACATAATATTCCTTGATTTAATTATATGATAAATTATTCAATCTAGGATCGTGTGACATTGCTTAGCGTCCGAATAATATTCGGGTGCCAACGCCATACGCGGAGTTGTGTAACGTCACTTAGAGATGGATATCGAAACCCTATATATTTTTCGTGCTTGCATTATCAAGTACGACATACTATAGGACACTTGACACTATTCATGAGACAGAATCTTCCTGAGATATTCATGGTGATTCTGTATAGGTTATAGGATTCGTGACATAGATATTGCATATGCTTAGCTATCATTATGACTCGCTGCATTAGTTAGAGGTCATGATCTCGCTTGTTATGGACATGAGACGTCGTGGACATGAGACGTGTGATTACATTGGGTGGGGAGAGATACACCATACTACAGGCTGATTATTGATATATATACTATACTACTGGAGGTGCTTTGGCACATATACTGGAGTCGTGATACTACTTGCTTTGGTATATACGGGAGTTGTGATACTGTTTGCTTTGGCATATATACGGGAGTCGTAATACTAAATGCTTCTATGGATTTTCCTGACACAGAGCCTATAGTAGTTTCATCCTAAGTATGATTAATGCTCTCAATTGCATATCACATACTGGTTACATAGTTTGCCTATTGATACATTTTATTGCACTGCATTTATTTTAGCATGCTGTTTCTTGTACCTTGTTAAGTCCCTTTGAGGACCTGGTCCCTTGCCAGTTTTGCAACATAGACCGCTGTGGAGCCGGTTTGGAGTTGCTGATGTGTGTTGCTTTGTCATACAGAAATTGGTGACAGGTACTTACATCATTTTCTTTCGAAATAATTGTTATTATTCATATTGTTTATTCATCTGCTGATATAGCCTAGTTTTATAGACTCACATTCATTTTCGAGTCTATTCGAGCTTATGGGTTACTGGCGGCCGACTTTAGCACATGTAGCTCATTCTTGTATATTCTGTTCATTGTGGATTGAGGCATAGATATTTATATTCACTTAATTATATAGATAGTGACCCTTTTAGTACAGCTTATACGTATTCAAATCGGACCAGAGTCTGGTCGAATGCGTAGCGGGCATGTTACGTATTCCTAGTCCTACGTATTTTGGGACTGGGGCGTGACATTTTATGTCAAGATATTGCCAATAAATTAGGATTTTAGTAGTTTTTTTTTCAAATTTTCTTTCATATGGCTATACTTCTTTTTGTGTGATGTAGACCGAGAAATCCCCTAACCAGTATAGGAATGTTACATGCACTATGCACAGTCTATAGGAAAGAAGGCTTTCGTACTATGTACAAATGTTACTTTGGATTTGATTTTTTAAAATTTAAATTACAATTAAGAGAACAAGCTTTTAGCAAAAGATTTTTTTAAGCTCAAAATTGTTATCACACAAGTTATATTCAGTTGTAACTTAATTATAGGACATTTATACTATTCCTTCTAAGGGATCTAAAACAAGTTATATGTAACTCAAGTCATTTACAGTCCCAAACTATAATTGAAATTTCTATAAAATGTTTAAAGTGGGTCCCAATGATTATTTTTGGCTCTTGATACGAAGCAAAGCTTAATGGAACTTGTACAATATGTTGATATAGCTCCATTAAATTTTACATATTATGCTGAATTGAGGGAAAACTAACATTGGTTTTTCTTCGTTTCACTCAATAATGATTTCTGACATCTCACAAATTAATTCAACTAGTACCCTTGCCAAAGTGAACAAAACTCTACCTCAAATATCATATTTGAGGCATTCATGGATGTTATACTTACTGAATTTTAATAAAAATTCCAATTATGAGTGTAATTTTCCATCTTTGAGTTTCGACACAACCTATAACTAACACTTCAACTTAAACATAGCTTGTAATACTATGAGTCCAAAAGCTAACTTGAGCTGCAAACAATTTGGTCTATGCATAAATTATTTGGTGGTGTCTAATTTCAGAACGATTCACCTAATTTTAGGCTTTGACAAGCTAGGTTTAAGACTAGCCAAATTAATATTGTACTATCACATATTGATATATTAGTTCAAACTAGTTATTTAGACTAAAATCAAGCCTTGTACTTGTTGAATTTTATGGGGATTACTCATACTACATCTATTATGGGTCTCCGAAAACAAATCAAAAAAGCCTGAATTAGTAGAATTGGGGAAATTATGCCTACACTTGTAATTTACAATAGTAAAAACCTATTTTAAACTTGATAAGAACACACATGCATATATTACAACTGTAAGTGCAAACAAATCATGAAGTATAAAAATAAAACATAACTATGATTTGCTAAAACAAACCTAAACTTATGATCAATTATAAAAAAATTTGGTCCCACTATCTATGTATTTAATTACTCAAATTTAGAGAAAGTTAAAATTTCACAAATTGAACTAAAAATTCTTAACTAGCATGGTTTAAGAAATCCCAAACAATATTGTAAAAAAATGGAAGGGAAAAGATGAAGTACCATAACAACAAGTAAGAGGGGAAGAGGGATTGGGGCTTGCCTTGGGGAGGAATTGAAGCTAGGATTTCTCTCTCTCTCTCTCTCTCTCTCTCTCTCTCTCTCTCTCTCTCTCTCTCTCTCTCACTCACTCTCTCTCTCTCTCTCTCTCTCTCACTTGTTTTTGAAAAAGGTTTTATGATGGAAAGAGAAGAAGAGGAAGGAGGAGAAGATGGAGGTGATGTGGTGGAATTTAATGGTGGTGGTGAAGATAAATATGGTAAAGATGATAATGGTTGTGGTGGTGTGGTTTGTAGAAAGAGGGACCTATGGTGGTACGTAATAGGTGTCTGATGGTGGTACGCAATATGCGGCCGATGGACACTAGTGCGGCTGGGGATGGTCAAAAGTGGCTGACACGGAGGGGAGAAATGGAAAGGCGGGCAACCATGCGAGGAAGGGCGGCGGGCGAAGGCCGGGAGAGGGAAAATGGTGGTCGTAAGGAGGAGGGATAGAGAGAGTGTGTGTGTGTGTGTGGAGAGGCCAGGGTGGAGTTTGAGAGAAAAATCCAAGTGATACAGAGGGAGGGGTACAGATTGAGATGGTACGAAAGCTAGAAGGAGGGGGAGATGAACATTTTCTCTTTCCATATATAATTTTTTTTTTTGTCGAAAATATCCACAAACATAATGATGAGGAAATATCTGTGAAATATCCAAAACTAACCCCCCATTCCATGCAAATTTTCAACTTACAAAATTATCCTAAGGGGCTATATATATATATATATATATATATATATATATATATATATATATATATATATATATATATATATAAATGAAAGGAAAACTCATATAATTATTTTATTAAAGCCTTTCTTTATTATAAGACATCAAAATTAAATTAATTAGCGAATTTATTGTTAAAAATATAATTAAATTAATAAATTTAATAAATAATACCATATTATTAATCTAGGCTATGATAGTAGGCTTCCAATAGGTCTTATTTAGGACTATGTTATCAATTAAAGGGAATAGAAATATCCTTTTATTAAATTAAATTTAAATGAATAAATTTATCCTTTTAAGAGTTGGAATTCTTTCGTGAACATAAAATTAGATAATGTGCCTTGTAAAATGCCAATCGATCGATCTTCTAATTTTTTCGTTATTCATGGTGCATGGCTGGGTTCCTTATAAGATGGACATGGAGTATCCATTAAGTTACTAGATAAGGAAGGACATTAATGGCCAACTTCATCCCTGCTGTACAATGGCCACTGACACCACTGATGTACCACTTGGTTCTTGAAGTAGCAAGGGTGATGAAGTCGTTCCCGGTTGTTATAGGCTTATCGTTTGGCGGCACCATGCATGCGTTAAAGTCTAATTGGATGACTAATTTAAAGACGTTGTGCATCCCCGGTAAGTACTAGAATGCTGCAATACCATGCAAAGTGGGCTCACTTGTGAATCCCGTTTTGACTAAAAGTATCATTTTTGTTCCTGTGTCCAAATTTGAATTATGGGTATGCTATTTTTAGTATATCGGCCCATACGAACTCAGTGGTGATGTCTGTCTCATCATCCGATTATGTATGTTCAGGTTCTTCTTTTGGTGTCACCAATATTTTTATTAATTTGGTATTATATTTGTATCTCAAAATTTGTGCATCAAAATTAAGTTATACCGATTCCAACTGAAATTAACATAGAATCTGGTTTCACAAAAGTATATATTACTTTGAAATCTTGTAAAACAAAAAGTGGATTGCAATATTGTTTAATTAAATAAAATTTAAATGAAACGAATTATCCGTTTAAGAGTTGGAATTTGTGGTGCACCATTTCTCCTATTCGGGGAGCGCGACTAAGAAATACAAGACGGTATCGTTCGATCGGGATAGATTGAAATAAGAACCCATCCTCTTTATGGATTTGTTTCTTCGGAATCGATTCTCATATTCAGTGGATCGTGCCCCCGGGATCGACTTAGCGACAGAGTCAGGAGGGACCTCTCCGCTGCATCTTTTGTTGCCTAGTTTTCGATGTCGCTTGTTGCTTTCGTGCTTTGAGTTGATTTTTCAGATTTGCTTGAGATTTCTTGAACGGTTTCAATGGATTTTATTGTTTTCGTTCTTCGAACTGCACTTCAATTCCGATAATGTAAAGAGAGGAAAAGGTACTGATCATTTGTTCGTGGTAATACAGGTGATCCAGAAGTAGGCATCGCTCGAGTGGACTCCTAAAGCACTTCTTTTCTTTTCCTTCCAACTACTAGGTGAGTGGCTACCATCCCGATTAGCTAGCCTTTCTTGCTAGTCTTCACACTCATAATCCTGTATTCGTGCTTGTCCCGATCAAACGATACCAAGTAATAACTAAAAGATTTCATGATAATAAGGGAACAGACTTGGGAAATTATGCTTGTCAAATGAAACTTGTGAACGGTTACTTACTTACTTGCTTGTTCATTTGGAATGTTCATTCATATGCATGAATACGAGTTAGAGTATAAATACATCTTCTTAATTTGTGCTATGTACAGAACTCATCTTGAATGCAATAAACTGAACAGGAGGACAATGCAAAAGTTAAATCATGCCCTGTTACTGCCCTGTGCCTGATATTTTCCTGATTGCATCGAATGCTAACTTAGTGTACTGCATTGATCACAGACAACTTGTGCACAAGATCTTAGTTTCTGCGGACGGTCGCTGGGGCACCGGCACCGATCTGATCCGGACGGAACTCATGATAGTCTCCTGCTATAGGACGGAATGCCTTGGGACGTCCTGATCTATGCGTCGCACGGCACTCCGTACCGAGACTAGCCTGTGCATTATAGCAACGTGCCAGTGATCCCCTCGTATATTTAAACCTGTTGCAACTAACTTTTGTCTTCTTGGCAGGAAAGGCAGAGTAAGTAAAATGCAGGTGGTTCAGACGGGCAGGTAAATGTCACCGAACGGTGGCGGGGTATTTTATTAATTTCTATATCTACTTCTTGCTGTAAAATGAACTAAGGCAAGATAGAAACCCACAATAAATATGCTTGCTTCATTAAAACAACGTGTTGATTGGTATAGTTGGGTTAGCTTGCCTTTACCAGTACGTTTTGATGTACTGACCCTCGTTAAAACAGGTTCCCCGCGCTAAGGAGAACCAAGCGAGGAGCAGAAGACAATCCCCCAATCCAGTCCAACTGCAGGCACGCCTTGACCGTGCCACCTTTTGAAGTATTTTGAAGGTAGAAGCTAGCAACCCGAAGCAAGTATGCAGCTTCGTAGCAAGGTCGTCGTTCCGACCGGAGGTCTTATATTTTGAGTTTTAGTAAAGGATGTAATGTACAGGACTGCTATCTCATTTTGTGTCAACACTTTTGTAAGCCCATGGAGGCAATCCTTATGACTCGGTTCAAGGAGTTTGTAATAGATGTTCATATTATCAATAAAGAGAGAACTTTTCCATGTTTCAATCTGTGTTTCAATTATCTGCGTACTCTGAATATGTGCTCGCTATGCAAAACAAAAATACTTAGCCTTGTGCGGCACGCAACCTAGGCCCGCACGCGGTCACGCCCGGGGGACGACTATCGATTCCACGGAATTGGGGCGTGACATGTTGGTATCAGAGCACAGCTTCAAAGTTCCTTTGACTCTTGAACTGGAAAAGTTCCCTTAACGATAAGTCCCTGTGCGAACTCCTGAACTCGTTAAGGACAAAGTGAGATACGTTCATGCAATAAGTCCATAATATATTATGATCCTGATGTAATTTACCTTCTTTTGGAGGAATGGCGCAAGCGCAACCATCAGCGCTAGCACCAGGCGAGACACAGGCTCAGGAGAGATGCTCCGGAACATCAGGAAGCTCTCGGAGCCAACGGGGCATGTCTCGAACAGATTCGCTTCAACAAGTGATGCAAATGTTAGAAGCACAACGACACAGAGATGATGCCCGCCAAGCCAAGTTCGAGAGCAATCTAGAGGCCCGACTCTCAGTCCAGCAAAAGCAGGTAGATACCCTGCAACAACTTGTTCAGACTTTGGCCACCAACCAGTCCACAGCTACAGCAGCGACTCCGGTGGAATAACCAATACTTGAAGTCGAGACACCGCTAGTGCCAAGGATGAGGGAAGTGACTACCTTCACCTTTGGTAACTTCAAGAAGGTCTGCAACATGCCATTTAAAGGGACTGAGGACCCGATCGTGGCCTTAGATTGGCTTGCCGAGCTTGAAGACCATTTTTCTCTCCTAGAAGTGCCTGAAGACAAGCACGTCGCCTGTGCCCAACTACAACTTCGCCTCAATGCGCACGACTGGTGGGACGTGCATCAACGATCTCTTCAACTTGGCCATGGAGAGGAGGCGATCGCGTGGACGACTTTTTGTGCCGCGTTTGAGGAGGAGTTTATTCCCCCCCGCCTGTACGCCGTCAGCGAGAAAACGAGTTTGTACAACTACGACAGGGCAGCATGACTGTAAAGCAATATTCTGCAGAATTCAACAAGCTTGCTAAGTTTGCTAGTGCCTACCTATCGGATGCAGCGAGTCGTGTCAGACGATTTGAAGGGGGGCTACGTCCTGGCATCCATACGCACGTAGTCATTCCGCAGTATCAGACAATACGGGAAGTCTTAAACGATGCCCTCTCCCTTGAACCGCAGTATCCTCACGTTACCGCCGACGCTGTGCAAACTTCCAATCACAAATGCCAAGGCAACGATAGAGGAAACAACGCTGCAAAGCGTCCAAATAACGGTAGTAAAAAGCATGGAGACATCAACAAGACCTGCAACTTTTGCAGGAAGCCAGGTCATATCGAGAAAGATTGTCGCCGTAAGCTTGGTACATGCCTCCGTTGTGGCGATCCTAGCCACCAGATCAGTAATTGTCCGGTTCTTCCACCTCAACAAACTCAGGTGCCTGTACCTCAGGCCAACAGAGCTGCGCCTCAACAAGGGCGTAATCAGGCTCAAGGCCGGGTCTATACCATGACACGGGAAGAAGCTTTGGCCTCGGACACCGTGGTATCAGGTACTTTGCTTTTTAATAATATACCTGCTCGTGTACTATTTGATTCTGGTATAACACATAGCTTTATATCTACAAACTTTGCCATGGAGAACAACATAGAAATAACTCCGTTGTATTTAGATTTTAGTGTTAGCACCCCATCTGGTACGAAAATACCCGTCCGTTCAGCATGCCAAGGCAGTTATATCTGTATTGGGGAGAGAAAGCTGTCACTTGATGTTTTAGTTCTAGATGTTAGGGACTACGATATCATCTTTGGAATGGATTGGCTCAGCGCGTGCTCGGCAACTATAGAGTGTGCAGAGAAACGAGTCGTCTTCCACCTGCCTGGAGAAGCCGAATTATGTTACACAAGTAGTCCGACAACTGATGCGACTGGGACCTGCATGGTGATTTTAGCGATATCTGCTCGACGAATGCTCCACTCAGGCTGTGAGGGATTTCTAGCATCAGTTCGGGACACACGGCAGGGCTACGCAAATGTCGAGTCTACTTCCGTTGAGGCAGAGTTCCCCGATGTGTTTCCGAGCGAACTACCCGACATGCCGCCTGACCGAGAGATTGAATTCACCATAGACACCTTTCTAAATACACAGCCCATCTCTAAGCCTCCGTACAGAATGGCCCCTACAGAACTAAAGGAATTAAAATGCCAACTACAGGAATTACTTGACCGCGGGTTTATCCGTCCGAGCGTGTCTCCTTGGGGCGCGCCTGTGCTCTTCGTGAAGAAGAAGGACGGAATGCTACACCTCTGTATAGATTACAGGGAATTGAACAAAGCCACAATCAGAAACAAATATCCTTTACCACAGATTGATGACTTGTTCGATCAGCTACAGGGAGCAGTAGTGTTTTCAAAAATAGATCTTCGCTCGGTTTATCACCAGCAGAAGATTAAGCCTGAAGACATGCCAAAGACTGCTTTTCGAACCCGATACGGCCATTACGAGTTTTCAATGATGCTGTTTGGACTGATGAATGCACCTGCAGCATTCATGGATGTGATGAACCGTGTATTTAGGCCCTTCATCGATAAATTCGTGGTGGTTTTTATCGATGACATCTTGGTGTACTCGAAGACTAGGGATGAGCACGCAGGACACCTGCGGATGGTGCTGCAAACCCTTCGAGACAACAAGTTGTACGCCAAATTGTAAACTCCCTCACCCAAAATAGGTATTTGTGTATATTTTATATTATTATAATTATTATAGATATTGAATTTATTTAGAGTATTATCTTAGTTAATTAGAACATAAATTTTTAGTATATTTACTTATATAAATATTTATTTAGAATTATTTTTAGGCTATTTTAGATTATTGGGATTTTTCCATAATTTTTAGTTAATTAAAAACTAGTAACACTAATTTTTGAGGACTTTAAAGAATTTATTTTATGTTCAAACTTAACTAAAAATTTTCCAAAATTTTATTTTAGGTTCTAAATAATAAAATATATTTTCTAGAATTTTTTGGGAATTTTTCGATTATTTTTAGTATTTATTTCGAGTTAATTATGAAAAACTGAATTAAAAACTAATTTCTGAAAAAGAAAACCCAAAAAGTAATTAATTTTGCCCAGTCAGCAAACAGGGGGCCCACCTGTCGGCCTCCAGCAGTGAACAGTGCTGGGCCCGCCTGTCAGTGACCGCTGAGTGGGTGCGAGCCGAGCCGAGCCGAGCCGACCTCGAGCCGAGCCGAGCCGAGACCGAGTTCGACTAGGACTCAGCTGAGCCGAGCCGCATCGAACTACGACCGTTCGATCTGGGCGGGGCTGCACGGATGGCTGCCACATGGCACGCTGTGAGCCACGGATGCACTTTCTCTCTCCTATATATATATATATATAAATAATAGTTTAGATATTAATTTCTAGGGTTTTTCTTCAGCCGATTTTTGGAGAATTGTCATCTAGGGTTCCTTCATCTTCCAGAAGCCATTGCGCATAGCTCCAGACTCCAAACGAGGCCTACTTTTTTTTGTTAGAACGATAATGAGGTTAGCTTTCTGATTATATAAATTTTTTTCTAAATTATTAGTATTAATTTCTGAAAAATTCGTAGAGCACAGCATGTCCAAAAATAGACGTATTTCGATGTTTTTGCAATTTCGGGAGAACCCGGAATCAGAATCATGAACCGTTTAAAGTTTCAGAAAGCTAATGTCGATATCATCGACATATATTTTTCCTAGAATTTAATTCGAAGTATTTATATACTGTTAATTATGTAGAACTTCTAGGTTAGAATTTAACCATCGGTGCACAATACAAAATTTGTATGTGCCATAATTCCCAAACAAATTTGAATTCGAACGAGCCATAAATTCCAGCATATTTTTGACGCTGAAATGTACAGGAAATCATGCATGAAAATTGAGTTTGTGTCGGTTGACTTTTTGGTCAACAGATCGCCTCGATTTGCGTGCCATGAGTCTCGAGTTGATAAAATTCAGTTTCTTTGGACAAAATTTAGGAATTAACATAAAAATCAGAATAATAAGATTAAAATAGGATTTTAGAGTAATTATTCCAGAATTAAATAAATTAAAATAAATTATCTTTTGACGTGATAAATTTGTAATACATAGGCTATTTGGACTGTGACTTGGACTCTGATTCATACCAGCAGCAGGACCCCAGGCAAGATACCTTACCAAATTATTTACAGTACTTTGCATGCTATTTATATTTCTTTTTATTTATTTCATTTCTGTATAGTTCTTGCATGTGTAGTTTTTCTCCAATCATTACTATGTATTAGATATGTTGACACACACATGGCACCTAGTATCATGGGAGGACAATCATTAGGCGTATGGGCTTTTAACCACTCTGGTAAACTGTAGTATATAGTTCGCACTACGGGCGTGTGTCGCGCTGGTCGCTACCCCAGAGGTATGTCGATTTCTGTAGAGTCGCGCTGGTCGCTACCCCAGAGGTATGTCGATTTCTGATATTCTAGACGGGTGTGTGAGTTGTGAGGCTTAGATCAAGTAGACTACCCTTGTCCATACGTCAAAAAGTTGTCCTCATTTGTATTCATATAGATTGTCTTGTACAGCGTACTTATTTATTTTTAAATTATATGCATGTTTACTGTATTCAAGTTGGCTCGTATTTTCTGTATCTTGTTACGTCCCTCTGAGGACCTAGTCCGCTGCCAGGTGTATCTGTTCTTGAGTATTTGCAGGAGCGCAGATTTGGATGGTTGTATATGCTTAGTGGATGTCTTCTCTTCGAGCCGTGATCGATAGCTGGTATACTTATATTGGGTTTGATTGTGTTGTACTTATATTGTATTTACCTTTCCTATTCGAGTTGGTAGTGGATTTGTTTCCATCCAACTATCATCCTAGATACTTCTTATTGAAATATAGTTTCATCGATACTGTTTATTTATTTCTATATGATTTTGGTGGATGAGATTTAGATTTTACCCTGTGACTTGTATTACAGTTATACCACTTGTGGATTTGATATTCATATTACAGCGTACGTGTGGATTTGGTTTCCATATATTGGAGTTGCCATATCCATGCGGCTGGCATGCTTACGTGTCCTAGTCCTACGTATTTTTGGGACTGGGGCGTGACATGTTTTTGTGGTGGCCCATGCAGGTCGAGAGTATATTGTCTCGGTTACGTTACTGTACCAAGCAAGCCTGCACCTAGGAATAGAGTATAGGATCTCATCCATATTTGACTATGACTCATCCTTCCTTCCAATCTGTTCTATTTGAATAGTCGCATCCTGCTCGATTCATGTACTTCCCTAATAGTTCTTTAAGTATAGCCTTCTCCTATAATATAGAAGTTCCTGTTGTTAGATGATAATTAGAGTAGCACACCTATTAAGAATACAACAAGAATATAGACACACCACTAAGTTTAGAATATCTAGTGAACCCTAGAATTCCTTATCTTTAGATTGGTATACCATTACCCCTTGATGTATTAAGAAGACTTGAGAGTAGTATAGACACTACTAGAGTTAGTTAGAAGTTTTACCATAATGTTTGACACCTAGTATCACATAGTCTTTTGACCTATTAATGGAGTGTGATTGAACAACATTAATTGCATTCTAGCAAAAGACGACAATGTTTATTCAGACGATAGAATTTAGAGGTCCTTGCCCCTATTTGGTCGACTAGCAACTTAGACAAGGAGGTTGTATGATAACTGTAGGGATTGTAGAGTCTTTTATTATTGTTGTTTAGTTGTTTTTGTTTTTGTGAACTTGAATTAAATTGTACCTCCTTTCATCATCATCTAGCGTACTTATATTTGCTGTACTACCTTGACTTATGCTGCTATTATAGCCTAGTTTTTGCAAGCTTATTCTTTATCGAGCTTGTTCATGACATATGTATTATTGGGGAGGCCCACAATAATATAATTCAGAATCAGTGTATTACGGTCTGATCAACCATAGTGCGCTTGATTCGCCCTTCGCAATAATACTTTACGTGGATTGAGATATATAGTTGACTAGTAGACACCTGTACTTGCCATCTAGATATGTCTAAGCATATTGTATCCGTTATATAACTGTACCGATGCGAGCATGTGGATAGGCATTACCAAAATAGGACTTCAATCCACAGCTGCTTTGACAATTCCTATTTGAATTCTTTAAACGCCTTGATCCCGATACTTCTATTTTATTACCTCGCCCTTGAACTCTTTATTATTGATCTCCGTCTTCCCTTATTTCGGAAAGACGAAACCTCGTGCTTGGTATAAGTTTAATACACAGAGAGTACTAGATATACCCCGTAGGCCGATCACATACTTGAGGATTATTCTTTTGTAATTAAGGACATATCATATATGATATAATCGGCGTTGAAGTTTTGAGGATTGAATGACATGAGTAAATAAATTAAGGAATATTTTTCTTAAAGTATATAGCCTTCTGTGATAGATGGATAAATTCTAAGTTGGGTAGCAGTGCATTGTCAACTTGAGAGGAATTTTTTTTAGATTGTGATCAAGTAAGATTAGATTGGGAGATTCAAGTCATTTTAATTTTGAGAAATTTTAAAAGAAGGATTAAGATAATGAGGATTTAACGAATTTTAAAATCTTGATATTGTGGACCAAATATTTATACTTTGAGCACATGATTTAAATTTTAAATATTGAAGGATGAATCATCGATTTAAATTTTGAGGATAAATATAGAATTTTAGACTTGAACAATTGGTTAATTAGATTTAAATTTTACAATTTGATAATTTGAATTAAAAGTTCAATTTTGATTGTTGGGTCACCTATTTGAAATATTGAGGATGTAAATTGAGTTTAAATATTTGAATAGTACAAAATTCTTAAGTTAAGAATAGGAATAAGATTTGATTAGAATTGTTTATTGTTCAAAATCTAGAGAAGATTATGATAGTTGGAAATTATGATATAAATTTTGATGTGGGATGTCATATAGACTTGAGTTAGATTTGGATGTTGATTATTTAAAAATCGAGAAGAGATTACGACAGGTTGAATTTTGATTTAAACAGTGGTTATCTTAATTTTGAAGTGATCGGGATAGATTTGAATAGATTTTGTTATTTAAATTTTTGGAAGAGATTGCGATTGACGTACCTTATGTACGAATGTGAAGGATTTAACAAATTATGCCTTATTTTAATTTCGAGGACAAAATTGTTTTAAGTTGGGTAGATTGTAAACTCCCTCACCCAAAATAGATATTTGTGTACATTTTATATTATTATAATTATTATAGATGTTAAATTTATTTAGAGTATTATCTTAGTTAATTAGAAAATAATTTTTTAGTATATTTACTTATATAAATTTTTATTTAGAATTATTTTTAGGCTATTTTAGATTATTGGGATTTTTCCATAATTTTTAGTTAATTAAAAACTAGTAACACTAATTTTTGAGGACTTTAAAGAATTTATTTTATGTTCAAACTTAATTAAAAATATCCCAAAATTTTATTTTAGGTTCTAAATAATAAAATATATTTTTTAGAATTTTTTGAGAATTTTTTGATTATTTTTAGCATTTATTTCGAGTTAATTATGAAAAACTGAATTAAAAACTAATTCTGAAAAAGAAAACCCAAAAAATAATTAATTCTGCCCAGTCAGCAAACAAGGGGCCCACCTGTCAGCCTCCAGCAGTGAACAGTGCCGGGCCCGCCTGTCAGTGACCGCTGAGTGGGTGCGAGCCGAGCCGAGCCGACCTCGAGCCGAGCCGAGACCGAGTTCGACTAGGACTCAGCTGAGCCGAGCCGCATCGAACTGCGACCGTTCGATCTGGGCGGGGCTGCACGGATGGCTGCCACGTGGTGCGCTATGAGCCGCGGCTGCACTTTCTCTCTCCTATATATATATAATAGTTTAGATATTAATTTCTAGGGTTTTTCTTCAGCCAATTTTTGGAGAATTGTCATCTAGGGTTCCTTCATCTTCCAGAAGCCATTGCGCATAGCTCCGGACTCCAAATGAGGCCTAGTTTTTTTTTAAAACGATAATGAGGTTATCTTTCTGATTATATAAATTTTTTTTCTAAATTATTAGTATTAAATTCTGGAAAATTCGTAGAGCACAGCATGTCCGAAAATAGACGTATTTCGATATTTTCGTAATTTCGGGAGAACCCGGAATCAGAATCACGAACCGTTTAAAGTTTCGGAAAGCTAATGTCCATATCAACGACATATATTTTTCCTAGAATTTAATTCGAAGTATTTATATACTGTTAATTCTGTAGAACTTCTAGGTTAGAATTTAACCATCGGTGCACAATACAAAATTTGTATGTGCCATAATTCCCAAACGAATTTGAATTCGGACGAGCCGTAAATTCTAGCATGTTTTTGACCCTGAAATCTACAGAAAATCATGCATGAAAATTGAGTTTGTGTCGGTTGACTTTTCGGTCAACAGATCGCCTCGATTTGCGTGCCATGTGTCTCGAGTTGATAAAATTTTGTTTTTTTGGACAAAATTTAGGAATTAACATAAAAATCAGAATAATAAGATTAAAATATGATTTTAGAGTAATTATTCTAGAATTAAATAAATTAAAATAAATTATCTTTTGACGTGATAAATTTGTAATACATAGGCTATTTGGACTGTGACTTGGACTCTGATTCATACCAGCAGCAGGACCCCAGGCAAGATACCTTGCCAAATTATTTACAGTACTTTGCATGCTATTTATATTTCTTTTAATTTATTTCATTTCTATACATGTGTAGTTTTTCTCCAGTCATTACTATGTATTAGATATGTTGACACACACATGGCACCTAATATCATGGGAGGACAATCATTAGGTGTATGGGCTTTTAACCACTCTGGTAAACCGTAGTATATAGTTCGCACTACGGGCGTGTGTTGCGCTGGTCGCTACCCCAGAGGTATGTCGATTTCTGATGTTCTAGACGGGTGTGTGAGTTGTGAGGCTTAGATCGAGTAGACTACCCTTGCCCATACGTCGAAAAGTTGTCCTCATTTGCATTCATATAGATTGTCTTGTATAGCGTACTTATTTATTTTCAAATTATATGCATGTTTACTATATTCAAGTTGGCTCGTATTTTCTGTATCTTGTTACGTCCCTCTGAGGACCTGGTCCGCTGCCAGGTGTATCTGTTCTTGAGTATTTGCAGGAGCGCAGATTTGGATGGTTGTATATGCTTAGTGGATGTCTTCTCTTCGAGCCGTGATCGATAGCTGGTATACTTATATTGGGTTTGATTGTGTTGTACTTATATTGTATTTACCTTTCCTATTTGAGTTGGTAGTGGATTTGTTTCCATCCAACTATCATCCTAGATACTTCTTATTGAAATCTAGTTTCATCGATACTGTTTATTTATTTCTATATGATTTTGGTGGATGAGATTTAGATTTTACCCTGTGACTTGTATTACAGTTATACCACTTGTGGATTTGATATTCATATTACAGCGTACGTGTGGATTTGGTTTTCATATATTAGAGTTGCCATATCCATGCGGCTGGCATGCTTACGTGTCCTAGTCCTACGTATTTTTGGGACTGGGGCGTGACACAAATTAAGTAAATGTAAATTTTGGCTAGATAGTATATCCTTTTTGGGGCATATCATCTCTTCGGAAGGCATTTCAGTTGATCCGAAGAAGGTAGAAGCAATCCTGCAGTGGAAACGACCGGAGTCAGCTAGCGATATCCGAAGTTTTCTTGGACTGGCAGGATACTACCGCAGGTTTATACAAAATTTTGCTAGAATTTCTTCGCCCTTGACTCTACTCACACGAAAGGGTGCGAAGTTTACTTGGACGGACGACTGTGAAGCTTCGGTTACCGAGTTGAAGCAGCATCTCGTCTCTGCCCCAATCCTAACTCTGCCGAACGGACTGGACGATTTCAAAATATACAGTGATGCCTTAGGAAAGGGTCTGGGATGTGTCCTGATACAACGGGATAAAGTGATAGCCTATGCGTCTAGACAGCTAAAGCCTCACGAGCAGAACTACCCAACGCATGATCTCGAACTTGCCGCGGTAGTGTTTGCATTAAAGCTGTGGGGCCACTATCTTTATGGCGTGTCGTGTGAAATCTACACGGACCATAAGAGCTTGAAATACTTGTACACTCAAAAGAATTTGAATCTTCGGCAGCGACGATGGCTTGAACTCCTTAGCGACTTTGATCTCATGATCAGATACACGCCTGTAAAGGGGTGTAGTAGCTGACGCATTGAGTCGAGTGTTTGTAGGGAGTTTGGCTATTGATGATAGGCTACGCTGAGATCTTGAATCACTGGGCATTATAGTAAAAATTAGATACAAAAATTGGGCGCAAGTAGCACAACTGCGCCTCGAGCCCGACTTGTTACAACAGGTTAAAGCCGCTCAAAAGTATGACCCATTCCTGCAAAAGATTTATGCCCTTATCTCAACAGGAAAGGCGTCCGACTTTGCGGTAGGCACAGACGGGATGCTTTGAGTGAAGGGAAGACTGTGCGTTACAAACAATGCGGCCCTCAGAAAAGAGATACTCACGGAGGCCCATTATGCTAGTTATACTTCTCATCCGGGTAGCACAAAGATGTATCGGGATCTTCGCACGACGTTTTGGTGGCACGGCTTGAAACGGGATGTGGCGCAGTTCGTGTCGCATTGTATGGCTTGTCAGAGAGTAAAGGCCGAACACCATAAACCAGGCGGAGAGCTTCAGAACCTTGCTATTCCGGAGTGGAAATGAGAACATATAATAATAGATTTCATTGTTGGCTTGCCAAGGACGCAACAGGGACATGATGCAGTCTGGGTTATCTTCGATCGACTCACTAAGTCAGCTCACTTTCTGCCTATCAAAAGCACTTGGGGCGCCGACCGCCTGGCTCAGATATATCTCAACGAAATCGTTCGGCTCCACGGCGTGCCCGTATCCATAGTCTCCGATAAAGATGGTCGATTCATATCGCGTTTCTGGGAAAGCCTGCAGTCAACAATGGGGACGAAGTTGAAGTTCAGCTCCGCCTACCATCCACAGACCGACGGCCAAACAGAACGTGTCAACCAAATCCTCGAAGACATGCTGTGACTCTGCGCCTTGGACTTGAAGACTAGTTGGGACCTTCATCTACCTTTAGCCGAATTTGCTTACAATAATAGTTATCAATCAAGCATTCAAATGGTATCGTATGAGGCATTATACGGGCAGAAGTGTCGGTCTTCGATCTGTTGGGACGAAGTTGGTGAACGGCAGGTACTTGGCCCTGAGCTTGTGGAGCAAACTGTCCAAAAAATTTGACTGATTCGGGAAAGATTAAAGGTAGCTCAAAGCCTTCAAAAGAGCTAGGCGGATGTACATCGTAGACCACTCGAGTTCCAAGTAGGCGACCGGGTATTCCTCAAGGTCTCGCCCATGGGAGGAGTCAGCAGGTTCGGGGCAAAGGGGAAACTAAGTCCGAGATTTGTCGGTCCGTTCGAAATACTAAAGGGGTTGCTTCAGTTGCATATCAAATAGCCCTACCACTATCCTTATCCGACGTACATGATATATTCCATGTTTCACAACTTAGGAAATATGTGTATGACCCGAGCCACGTGGTAGAAATAGAACAACTGAACCTCCAGGCTGACTTGACGTATGTAGAACAACCTGTGCAAATTTTGGATAGGAAGGAAAAGTTGCTTCGGACTCGTTCGGTTCCTCTCGTGCGCGTTCTTTGGCGGAATCACTCTGTCGAAGAATCTACTTGGGAGCTTGAATCAGAGATGAGGGAAAGGTTCCCCTCATTATTTCCTAGTGGTAGGTTCTATTCCTTAAGTTTCGGGACAAAACTTCCAATTAGTTGGGTAGGATATGGTGCCCCGTTCCCCCTATTCGGGGAGCGCGGCTAAGAAATACAAGACGGTATCGTTCGATCGAGATAGATTGAAACAAGAACCCATCCTCTTTATGGATTTATTTTTTCGGAATCGATTCCCATATTGAGTGGACCGTTCCCCCGGGATCGACTTAGCGGCAGAGTCAGGAGGGACCTCTCTGCTGCATCTTTTGTTGCCTAGTTTCGATGTCGCTTGTTGGTTTCGTGCTTTGAGTTGATTTTTTGGATTTGCTTGAGATTTCTTGAACGGTTTCGATGGATTTTATTGTTTTTGTTCTTCGAACTGCACTTTAATTCCGATAATGGAAAGAGAGGAAAAGGTAATGATCAGCTGTTCGTGGCAATACAGGTGATCCAGAAGTAGGCGTCGCTCGAACGGACTCCTAAAGCACTTCTTTCCTTTTCCTTCCAACTACTAGGTGAGTGGCTACCATCCCGATTAGCTAGCCTTTCTTGCTAGTCTTCACACTCATAATCCTGTATTCGTGCTTGTCCCGATCAAACGATACCAAGTAATAACTAAAAGACTTCATGATAATAAGGGAATAGACTTGGGAAATTATGCTTGTCAAATAAAACTTGTGAACGGTTACTTACTTACTTGCTTGTTCGTTTGGAATGTTCATTCATATGCATGAATACGAGTTAGAGTATAAATACATCTTCTTAAATTGTGCTATGTATGGAACTCATCTTGAATGCAATAAACTGAACAGGAGGACTATGCAAAAGTTAAATCATGCCCTGTTACTGCCATGCGCCTGCTATTTTCTTGATTGCATCGAATGCTAACTTAGTGTACTGCATTGATCATGGACAACTTGTGCACAAGGTCTTAGTTCCTGCGGACGGTCGCTGGGGCACCGGTACCGATCCGATCCGGACGGAACCCATGATAGTCGCCTGCTATAGGACGGAATACCTTGGGACGTCCTGATCTATGCGTCGCACGGCACTCTGTACCGAGACTAGCCTATCTATTATGGCAACGTGCCAGTGATCCCCTCGTATATTTAAACCTGTTGCAACTAACTTGTGTCTTCTTGGCAGGGAAGGCAGAGTAAGTAAAATGTAGGTGGTTCAAACGGGCAGGTAAATGTCACCGAACGGTGGCGGGGTATTTCATTGATTTCTATATTTACTTCTTGCTGTAAAATGAACTAAGGCAAGATAGAAACCCACAATAAATATGCTTGCTTCATTAAAACAACGTGTTGATTGGTATAGTTGGGTTAGCTTGCCTTCACCAGTACGTTTCGATGTACTGACCCTCGTTGAAACAGGTTCCCCGCGCTAAGGAGAACCAAGTGAGGAGCAGAAAACAATCCCCCAATCTAGTCCAACTGCAGGCACGCCTTAACCGTGCCACCTTTTGAAGTATTTTGAAGATAGAAGCTAGCAACCCGAAGCAAGTATGCAGCTTCGTGGCAAGGCCGTCGTTCCGACCGGAGGTCTTATATTTTGAGTTTTAGTAAAGGATGTAATGTACAGGACTGCTATCTCATTTTGTGTCAACACTTTTGTAAGCCCATGGAGGCAATCCTTATGACTCAGTTCAAGGAGTTTGTAATAGATGTTCATATTATCAATAAAGAGAGAACTTTTCTATGTTTCAATCTGTGTTTCAATTATCTGCGTACTCTGAATATGTGCTCGCTATGCAAAACAAAAATACTTAGCCTTGTGCGGCACGCAACCTAGGCCTGCACGGCGGTCACGCCCGGGGGACGACTATCGATTCCACGGAATCGGGGCGTGACAGAATTCTTCCTTGAACATAAAATGAGATAATGTGCCTTGTAAAATGCCAATCGATCGATCTTCTAATTTCTTCGTTATTCATGGTGTATGGCTGGTTTCCTTGTAAGATGGACGTGGAGTATCCATGAAGTTACTAGATAAGGAAGGACATTAATGGCCACCTTTATCTCTACTGTACAATGGCCACTGACACCACAAATGTACCACTTGGTTCCTGAAGTAGCAAGGGGGATAAGGTTGTTCTAGGTTGTCATAGGCTGATCATTTGGCGGCACCATGCTTGCGTTAAAGTCCGATCGATTGTTTAACTAATTTGAAGACATTGTGCATTCCTAGTGACTTCTTGAATGATGTAATAACATACAAAGTGGGCTCACTTGTGAATCCTGTTTTGACCAAAACTATCATTTTTGTTCCTGTGTCCAAATTGGACTTTTGGATAGGCTATTCTTAGTATCTCGGCCCAAAAGAACTCAGTGGTGATGTCTGTCTCATCATCCAATTATGTCTGCTCAGATTCTTCTTTCCGTGTCAACAAAATTTGTAATAATTTTGTTTTATATTTGTATTTCGAAATTCGTTAAACAAAATTGAGATATGCCGATTCTTGCTGAAATTGACATAGAACCTGGTTTCGTAGAAGTATATATTACTTTGAAATCTTGTAAAACAAAAAGGGGATTGCAATATCGTTTTATTAAATAAAATTTAAATGAAACAAATTATCCTTTTAAGAGTTTGAATTCTACCGTGAACAAAAATTGAGGTAATGTGCCTTGTAAAATGCCAATCGATCGATCTTCTAATTTCTTCGTAATTCATGGTGCATGGCTGGGTTCCTTGTAAGATGGACATGGAGTAACCATGAAGTTAATAGCTAAGGAAGGACATTAATGGCCAATTCATCCAATGGCCACTGGCACCGGAGATGTACCACATGGTTCCTGAAGTACCAAGGGTATTGAGGTCGTTCCCAGTTGTCATAGGTTGATCGTTTGGCGGCACCATGCATGCGTTAATGTCTGATTGGTTGACTAATTTGAATTCATTGTGCATCCATGGTGAGTACTTGAATGCTGCAATAACAAACAAAGTGGGCTCACTTGCGAATCATGTTTGGACCAAAACTATCATTTTTGTTCCTGTGTCCAAATTAGACCTATGGGTAGGCTATTCTTAGTATCTTGACACTTATGAACTCAGTGGTGATGTCTGTGTCATCATCAGATTATGTCTGCTCAGATTCTTCTTTCCGTGTCAACAATATTTGTAATAATTTGATATTATATTCGTATTTCGAGATTCGTGCATCAAAATTGAGATCTTTCGATTCCAGGAAAAATTGACATAGAAGCTGGTTTTGCATAAATATATATTACTTTGAAAGCTCGTAAAACAAATAAGGAATTGCAATAACGTTTTATTAAATAAAATTTAGATGAAACAAATTATCCGTTTAGGAGTTGGAATTCTTCCTTGAACATAAAATGAGATAATGTGCCTTGTAAAATGCCAATCTATCGATCTTCTAATTTCTTCGTTATTCATGGTGCATGTCTGGGTTCCTTGTAAGATGGACGTGGAGTATGCACGAAGTTACTAGCTAAGGAAGGACATTAATCGCCACCTTCATCCCTGCTGTACAATGGCCACTGACACCACAGATGTACCACTTGGTTCCTGAAGTAGCAAGGGTGATGAGGTCATTCCCGGTTATCATAGGATGATCGTTTGGCGGCACCATGCATGCGTTAAAGTCCGATTGGGTGACTAATTTGAAGACGTTGTGCATCCCTGGTGAGTACTTGAATGCTGCAATAACAAACAAACATTATGATTAATCTTCTTGTGAGATATATATATATATATATATATATATATATATATATATTTATATATTGAATCAAAGTCTTCTATATATATATATATATAAGCTAGCTTGGTAGCTAGCTTAATTGTCAATAGATGATTGATGGTGAGAGAGTTAAAGTAGAATGAATACGTATATATACGTACTGATGGTATCGCCAACTCGAAAGGTTTTGCCTTTAGCCCAAGCAGCATAGTCGAAGTTGAGCTTCCATCCTTGGTCGTCTCCAACCAGATGATGTGTCGGGGGTTCCTTCATGGCGGGTGCCGGTGGGGAGGGGGAGGAATAGTAGGATGGAGGTGGAGGAGCTAGTACTGCAGGGTGGACATTGATGAATAACCTCATCCCCATTTGACAATGCTTGGCTACTCCGCATAGGTACCACTTTCTTCCGGGAGTTTCAAGATTGATGACATCGTATCCTGTGGTCATTGGTTGCTGCTCATGTGGCACACTACATGCTTGGAACATATGCGCGTCTGCTACTTTGTAAACATTATGCATTCCAACATGATACTTGAAGACTGCATGCATGCATGCAATTACGTATCAATTATAAAAGATATATAATTTTTGATCGATGATGGTACGTATTCAACAATTAATTAATATTAACTGCTTCTTACCAAGACTATCGCCAACTCGGAATACTCTTTTTTCAGCCCATTTAGTGTAATTAAAGTTAAGTGTCCATCCATGTTGGTCTCCAACTATGTGTTTTGTAGGTCCTGTTGTTGTTGGTGGGGATGGGGATGGGGATGGATATTTTGGAGATGGAGGAGTAGCTGCTGCAGCAGCTTGAACCTTAACGAATAACCTCATTCCCATTTTACAATGCTTGCCGTAGTTTACTCCGCATAGGTACCACTTTCTTCCGGGAGTTGCAAGATGGATTACATCCTTGCCTGTGGTCATAGGTTTTTTCCAATGTGCAGGTACGCTACATGCGTCGAACATAGGTCCGTCTACTCTGTAAACATTGTGCTTCCCTACCGGGTATTTGAAAACTGCATGAATGCGCCAAGGAATAATATTATTGTAAATATAATTATATATATATAGCATGCCATTTTAACAAGCTAGCTAAGAAAATTAAGTAATAATTACCAAGGGTGTCCCCGACGCGAAAATCTTTGCCTTCTGCCCAAGCTGAGTAATTGAAGTTGAGGGTCCAACCGGAATGATCCCCGACCATGTACTCCGTCGACCGAGCAAATCTCGGAAGGGAGACCACTACCAAGATGGCAAAGATAGCAACTACTTGCATTCTCACCATTGCCAACTCTTATTAACTCTACTTAATTGGTTGCTACTGTTTGCAATATGCTTGCATGCTTGCTGTGAGGTTCTATTTATACTTAATTTGGTATAAGTCTGTTCTTTTAGCAAGCTAGCTAGCCGGCCAAAGTGTTACAAGTAAGCTAGACTTAGTCTTTTGAATATATATATATATATATATATATATATATATATATATATATATAATGGGTACGTGTTGACGAGTTCCTCATGCCAATGAATTATATTTTCATTTCATAATAGTGAAACAACCAATAGTGTACATACAAAATTCATATCAAGAGTAGATCTCCTTGTTATATATATATATATATATATATATATATATATATATATAGAAAAAAAGAAGAAGGAAATCTTCAATCCGGGTCCAGAAACTACACCATGAATACATATAAAACTAGAGCCAAAAGGGAAACCAACGGATATAAAAGTAGCGCTTTAATTAATAACTTGCATATTATTGAAGGGAAGTTAGTGAAACAACCAATAGTGTACAATACGTCCTATTCATAAAAAAAGAAATCCGGAATAAGGCAAGTTCAGAAACTACAGTAGCATAACCAAAAGGCCGGCAACCAACAGATATGAAAAGGGTTCATTATGTTTTAATAGCTCGTCAACACCCAAAGTGTTAATTAGGACCAAGTATATCTGCAAAAAAATTAATAAATAATAATTGAATATTATCAGGACTAAGTATACCTGTGCGATTTAGCATTGTTTTAAATGTCTACATATCGTCAAAGAGAATGCGCCCTAGTTATAAAAAAAGAAGAACAAAAAAGGGCAATGAATATTATGAGGACGAAGTACAGCTGTGTGATTTAGCATTCTTTCAGATCAATCGGTTTATGCTTGCTGGGTTCTCATTTGTGTGCAGACACCCACACACTTGGATTAGATTTAGGATTAGATTTCCTAAAATAGACCGGTTAAGATATGATTAGATTTAGGATTAGATTCAAGTCTATCTTTATGTATTTTCTATAAGGATATATATTTCCTATATGGATAGATATATCTTCTTCTATTATGTGGATATGGATATGGATATGGATTCATTTTCCTATACGGACATACACATTCATAGTTGTATTATTTTTGTATAATTTATCAGTACAATCAACATTGTTGATTGGATAATTTATCAAGACAATAATTGACCATGTGCATCAGCAGTGTGTTTTTGCCTACACATGTTCACGATGATTTATCGTCCATGCACGAGACTGCGTACTTGTATCTCTATGTTCGATCGCATGTAATAGTTCCTCGTCTTCTTTCCAGTGACAAAAATGGGCATTTTCTCACCCTTGATCGGGGCTTGGACGTCGGGATGGGTGATCGTCGGCGGCAAAGGATCGGCGGCGTGCTCGACAGCAGCCCCGTTGCCCTTTCCGGACTTCTTCGCAGAGAAGGAGGAAGCTTTTGGTGCTATTTCGAACGTAAAGTGAAGAGGTGAAGGCTGAAGAGAATTTGAAAACCCAAGCAAAGTATAGGTTTCTCTCTCTTTAATAGTAGTATTTATAGGCTGAGCCTGTGTGCCAGTTGCGACGGTTTATATGCGCATTAATGGTAATGAATCATAAGCAAACGTCATGTTCACACCTATGCGATACCTTGATTCGCGTGACATGTGACGGTTAGGTAAAAAACTTAGGTCTCGATTCTCGCGCCCATGCACCGGTGTCGCTTCAGTATTTCAAAAAGATTTTGTCAGTTCAGGAATCAAGGAAGATTTAATAGCCTGGCAGTGAAGATTCTTTGCGCCTACGGTTCTATACGCAAAACAACCCAGTTAGTAGCAGTATGCGCCAAACCCTATGCACGAAATTGATTTTTTTCTCCCATGCTTCTTTCAAAATATTGTTCCCAGCCGGCCCTAATCCCAAGGAGAGCCCCCTCTCTCTCTCTCTCCTACATATACTACACACACCTCTCTCTAAAAACCCACCAGCAGCCAAACACCTATAAAAAACCCTAAAAACCATTTGCCACTCCCCTCACCCGACCAGCCCCGGCCACCTCCCTCAGCCTGCCACCAACGTATCAACACCCGACCACCACCAGCCCGACTCCCCCTCCGACCTTCCTTCTCCCAAACACCAACCGCCGCCACCACCAGCAGCTTCCTCCGCCGCAGTCGGCCACTGCAGCACAGACTTCCCCCTCGACTCCATCTTCCCTAGCCGACCCGACCCCCCCCCCCGACTTCCCCAGTCACCCCCACAGCCACCACAGCCATCCACCAACATCACCACCACCCTCACCGTCTCCACCACCATCCTCGCCATCTCCACCACTGTCACCATCGCCTTTAGCAACGCCACCACCACCAACACCACCATAGTCAAAACCACCACCACCCGACCCCCTTTTTCCTCGGTTACCCCTCACCACCACCGCCGGTCCTCCACGCCCAGTGCACCACCACCGCTAGTCCCCCTACGACCCTGTAATCACCCTAAAATTTTCAATTTGATAAAGACAATTTTAGGATTTTTTTCTGCAAATTTTCAAGAATTAACATAGGTGTTTTGGAGATTATATAATTTTTAATTGCTAATAACTAATATTAAAATGTAATAAAAATATGATTTATGGTATAAAATAGAAAACCGGACTTAGGATAATTTTCTGGGATTTTATTGGGCCTCGGACCTATTTTAAATACCCAAAAACTATTTAAAACTAATTAATTAAATTATTATTATTATTATTATTATTATTATTATTATTATTATTATTTTAGTTTTAGGTCCGGCCCGGCCCAGTGGGCCGAAGCCCAGCCCAGCCAGCCCTGGATAGCGGGTCGGGCGGGTCCGCTCAACCCGGAACCCGCGCCCGACCCGACCCGGACCCCCATCCCCTTCCCCACGCCTGTGCCGAGAAACCCGCCGCGTTCTCCGGCCACGTCGCCGGAGAACCGCCCGCTCCCTGCTCCACGACCCACGACCCCCCCTCAGCACCGCCTCACCCGGCCACGACCCTGTCCCGAGCCCCTATTTAAACCCTACCCCTCCGCCCTCTTCCTCCCCCAAACCCGAACCCTATCTCCCCTGAACCCTAACGCCGGCTCCCCTAGCTCCGGCAGCCACCGCCTTGACCCCCCCTAGCAGCCAGCCCCAGCACCTAGCTCCGCCGAGAGCCGTCCCGGCCTCGTCTCTTCCCTCCTCCCCTCTCAGACCCGACGCCTCCCCTCCCCGACTCCAGCGCCACCTCCTCCTCCACTTTCCCCGCCATGCACCGCTCCGCTCGATCGACGACCCGCCGCCGGCCAACTCAGCCCCTGGCCGCCTCCGCCGGGACCGCCAGAAGCACCCTAGGCCGGACACAGCTAGCTGCCGGACACGGGCACAGTGGACACGGCGTGGACACGTCCAGGACACAGGATACGTGTCGGACACTGAAAACCCCAGTTTCGAAGAGCCCAGTTCAGGTACTCGTATCTCGCACCTCGTATCTCCGTTTTCAATTTCGTAAATTGTAACGCATAGCCTATATGACTCTCTCGGTGCCCGGACAAACCGCTCGGGGCATCGCGTCCTTGGTCGCGTGCGTTCTTCACAGATATGTGCGCGACGTCGATACGGACGTGTGGGATTTCGCGAAAGCTGATTCGGGTGTGCGTACACACCGGAATCAACGCGTATCCACGGACATCGTCCCGTATCTGACTTTTCTGCATTTTACCCTAACTTTGTGCACACACGTCAGATCGAAACAAAACTTGCGCCATCGGACTCATAGCGATATGCTGTTCCTGTGACCCAAGTTTGGTTCAATTCTGAGAACGTTGACGAAATCGCGTGTCGCGGGCCCCACAGGCCCCACTCGACGGGCGATTTTGTGCTCGGCTCATCGGAATTCAATTTTGAAAGTTTCGTTGGGTTCGTATCAGCGTTCCTGACCTGTTGACACTAAGTTTGGTAAATTTGGAGACAGTTGACCCTGACACGTTTTTCGGTGCAAAGCGGGCCCACCGGTGGACCCCGTTTTGACCCAAAATTGCCGTTTTTGCCCTTGACTCCAAATCGGACTCAAGAACAGGCATTCCTAGCCATTTGACACCTTCTGAGCATGATGGTAATATTTATTTCAGCATTCGAAGACATCTCTGGAAATTTCCCAAGAACAGAACCGTAGTGGAATCCAAACATCAGGCAAGTGTACCTCGCCAAAACTTGCAGTCTTGCTAAATATTCCTTGGCTTAGTTATACATCAGAGGGCAAGAATACCTTGCCAACTTTACAGTCTTGTTGCATATTTTCTTGTTTTATTTATAACTGTTGTACATGCTTAACCTAAGACCGTATGACGTACTTAGCGTCCGATTATCAGTCGGGTGCCAACACCGTACGCGGTGTTGGGTACGTCACCTAAAGATGGACATTTCGGACCCTTTACTTTCTCATACTTGTCTTATCAAGTACATCATAACCCAGGACACTTGACACTATTCATGAGATAGGATCTTCCCGAGATATTCGTGATGATTCTGTATAGGATACAGGACTTGACAGAGATATGTTATTTATAAACAATATGACTTATTGCATTAGCTATAATCCTGCTGACATGGACATGAGACGTTATGGTCATGATATGCGTGATTACATTGGGTGGGGAGAGACACACAGGCTACAGGCTGTTTCATATATATATCCACTACTATTGTGAGGTTGTAGACTCTCCAGCAGAGCTAGACCCTTTACCTGTTATTACTGCTACCGGCTCCACGACACAGAGCTTGTAGCGGTCTCAGCCTGAGTTCTAGTGCTGCTCTCATATTGCATATCACTTAGCTGGTTACACAGTTTACCCAATTATTTACTTATTGCTGCACTGCTTATTTATTTGGCTTGTATTTTCTGAACCTTGCTATGTCCCCTGAGGACCTGGAATGGATTATGTCCCCAGGTTTAGCTGAGGAGTAGTACCCCGAGATATACGGGACGGGAGCTGAAGCTATTACTGGACTTGATACTGGAGCAGAACTGAACCCTGAAGACGAGGTGACTGCCGAAGACTTCTCCTGAGTACCTGATCCCGTACTCAGTATTTACTTTATGTTTATCTCTTTTGTTCCTGGCCTACTGAGCCAGAGTATTCAGACATATGTCGGATTGTTTCTCCGACCGACTTGTTGAGATTTGTTGCTACTTATTTCCATTTCATTATGCAGTTATTTATTTATCTTTTATGGATGAGATTGGTGTGACTTGTTGAAGTAGACCTTCTTTACAGCTTAAGTGCGCCCTGATGGTTCCATTAAATTGGGTTGACCATCGGTGCGTGCTGCTGGCCATTGCCACGTGTCCAGTCCCTCGATATTTTGGGACTGGGGCGTGACATAGTTTTTGTGGTGGCCCATGCAGGTCCAAACTAAATTGTTCGGTTTCAACTTAGGGACCGAACAGGCCTGCAATAAGATAGGATAAGTTATAGGATCTCATCCATTGATTGAATCGTTTTTGGACTCTATGTCGAATTCAATTTAATTGCTTGAATTGCATCCTGTTTTGATTCCTCTGTGCGTTCTTATTGTTTCCTTTTGATGCAGAGTAATGGATCCCAGAAGCGGTGACGAGAACCCCTTGGGTACACCGCCTGAAGTTGTGGTTACCTGTGAAGCTGGAAAGACGCCAGATACCAGAGGACAATCCTCTCAGAGCAATCAATCTGGCCAGCCCAGTTCCAGGTTCAGGCGTGATGATATCCCGCCTCCACCCCAGTTCCCTCCTACGATGCCTGTCTTTCTCCCAGGGCAGGCAATGGACGGACAGCAAATATTCCAGATGTTCTATGCCATGATGCAGGCACAACAACAGATCCAACAGGAGGCCCAACGTCATGAGGCCGAGAACCTAAGGAACAGCATAGTCGCAGCATTGGAATATGCAAATCCACCAAATAGGCGACCAGCGACGGGATCTATCACAGATTTTCGTCAACTCAAACCCCGTACCTTCTCGGGCAAAGAAGGACCAACGGAAGTTCATGAATGGCTTACGAACACGCAGCATCAGTTGGAGGCCGCTGAACTTCCAAGGGACAAGTGGATGATTGCCGTCAGGATGCAACTGAAGGACAACGCGCACCATTGGTGGCTATCCGAAGAAAGGAGGCTCGGACATGATCAAGTCACCTGGGAGGAGTTCTCCAGACTCTTCCAGGAAATGTACATCCCTACTGTTGCTCGGTCAGAACTCCGAGACAAATTCAACCGCCTGATCCAGGGAAATATGTCGGTGGAGGAATACAACGCCGAATTTATTCGCCTGAGCCGCTTCGCCCCTTCTCTAATTCCTACCGAAGAAGAGAAGGCGGAGAAGTTCTTTGATGGACTCAGGTTCGAGCTCCAGAAGTTAATCGGATCTGTCGCGCCCACATCATACACCGACGTCCTTGCTGCAGCGCGTCGTATGGAGCACGTTACTCGGAGGGAGTCAAGCCTGAAACGTCCATTCTCCTCAGCACCGTCCAAGTCATCACCTGGGGATTCTGCCAAACGGCCCCAGAAGAACCTGCCTCAGAAAGCAGCATCAAAGAACCTACCTACTTGTCATTACTACGGCAAAGTAGGTCATATTGAAAGAGAATGTAGACGCAAGCTGGGACTCTGTCTGGTTTGCGAATCCGGACAACACTTCTTAAAGGACTGCTCGGAACGTCGAGAGGGAGTTCCGAATCGACCAGCTCCACCTGCACCTAGGCCAGCTCTTCCAGCTGTAGGAGCAACACCGACAGGGCCTGGAGGAGCCAGGCCACCACTACCACCTCAGGCAGCTTTATTCCAGCAGGCTCGTCAGCAAAGGGGTCCCGCTCAGGGACGAGGTCAGGCATATGCACTAGCAGTCACAGAGGAAGCTACTGCAAGCGAAGTGATAGCAGGTACCATATTAGTAGCTTTAATTCCTGCTGTAGCTTTATTTGATTCTGGAGCTTCGCATTCATTTATTTCTGCTAGCTTCGTAGCCACACATAGAGTAGCTACCGCACCTCTCTCGAAGATGAAGAGAATTCTTACGGGAGGTGGAATTATCCCGGTTAGTGATATCTGTAGATCATGTTCGGTAGTGGTCTGTGGCCGAGAGATGCGAGCCCAATTTCTGATCTTTTCTATGCCTGATTACGATGTTGTACTTGGTATGGACTGGTTAAGTCAGTACCATGCGACACTGGATTGCCGGCTTGGAAAAGTGATATTTAGACCCCCTAGCCATCCTGAGTTTGAATTTCTTCGAGGAGCTGTAGAGCAAGGGGTCCAGCCAACTCTTAGGGTATTAACTGTAGAAGAGGATTCAGGTTACCCAAGAGTCATAGCAGAGTTTGTGGATGTATTTCCCGACGACCTTCCAGGTTTACCACCTGATCGGGAGATAGAATTCACAATAGACCTAACTCCAGGAGCCGAACCTATCACTTCATCGGTCTATCGGCTAGCACCTAAGGAGTTAGTGGAGTTGAAAGTGCAAGTGGACGATCTTCTGGAGAAAGGATTCATCCGGCCTAGTGTTTCACCTTGGGGAGCACCCATACTTTTTGTACCAAAGAAGGATGGAACTGTACGCTTGTGCATTGACTACAGAGCTCTTAATGCTGTAACTATTAAGAACCGGTATTCCTTACCATGCATTGATGACTTATTTGACCAATTGAGTGGTGCTAGGGTATTCTCAAAGATTGACCTTAGATCCGGTTATCACCAGATTAGGGTGAAGAAGGAAGATATACCAAAGACGGCCTTTAGGACTAAGTACGGACATTATAAATTCCTAGTAATGCCGTTTGGTTTAACCAACGCACCCGCCGTATTTATGAGTTTGATGAACGGAGTCTTCCATCAATACTTGGATAAGTTCGTGGTGGTATTCATTGATGATATTCTAGTCTACTCCAAAGACCACGAAGAGCACGAGGAACACCTCAGAACTGTGCTAGAGATATTGAGAAGGGAGAAGCTGTATGCCAAACTCAGCAAATGTGAGTTCTGTATGGACAAGGTACCATTCTTGGGACATATCATCTCGGGAGAAGGACTGTCTGTGGACCCAGAGAAGGTCACTGCAATAGAAACTTGGCCTACCCCTACCTTTGTTACAAAAGTGAGAAGTTTTCTTGGACTTGCTGGGTATTACCGGCGGTTCGTAGAAAATTTTTCAAGGATCGCAGAGCCGATGACGAAGCTGACACGGAAGGATCAAGAGTTCATATGGACGGAAGGATGCCAGAATGCCTTTGAAGAATTGAAGAGGCGTCTAACAACAGCACCAGTCTTGACTCTTCCCTCAGGGTCAGGAGATTTTGTTGTTTATAGTGATGCGTCCGGTAGTGGACTAGGTTGTGTCTTGATGCAACATGGCAAGGTTATCGCTTATGCATCGAGGCAGTTGAAGGTCCACAAGAAAAACTACCCAACGCACGACCTGGAGCTAGCTGCAGTAATTTTTGCACTGAAGATCTGGAGGCACTATCTGTATGGAGAGAAGTTCGAAATATTCACTGATCATAAGAGCTTGAAATATGTATATACTCAGAAGGAGCTCAACATGAGGCAAAGGCGTTGGCTTGAGTTGATGGTGGACTTTGACATAGATCTGCAGTACCACCCGGGAAGAGCAAATGTTGTAGCCGACGTCCTCAGCAGGAAATCCACGGCTTATTTCTTAACGGAGCAGCCTCAGCTATTACAAGACTTACAAGATCTCCAGATAGAGATTGTTTTACCTGGACAAAATGGCTTGCTAGCCAACCTCGAAGTTAAGTCATCGCTTGTGGAGAGGATCAAAGAAGCTTTGCCTACTGATGCTAGATTCCGAAGGCTGAAAGAGAGAACAGAAGCAGGCATGCAGACGGGACTTCGCATCCACGAGGACGGGACATTACGGTGCAAAAATCGCCTATATGTTCCAAATGGAGAATTAAGGCAGGAGTTGATGACGGAATCACATAGCTCCATATACTCTGTTCATCCAGGAGGAACCAAGATGTACCGGGACTTAAGACAGTATTATTGGTGGCATGGAATGAAAAGGGAGATTGCCCGATTTGTGGCAAAATGTTTAGTCTGCCAGCAGGTGAAGGCCGAGCACCAAAGGACTGCAGGTATGTTGCAGCTACTTCCCATACCTGAATGGAAGTGGGAGCATATTACCAAGGATTTTGCGACCGGATTTCCAAGAAGCCCTAGTGGAAAGGATGCGGTATGGGTTATCGTGGATCGGCTCACTAAGTCGGCACACTTCTTGCCATTTAGAGTCGGACAATCCACGGAAGTACTAACCGACATGTATATGCGATAAATCGTAAGATTACAAAGAGTGTCGGTTAGTATTGTATCAGATCGAGACTCAAGATTTTTGTCTCACTTCTGGCGAAGCATGCAAAAGAGTCTCGGCACCAGACTCAAATTCAGTACTGCCTATCATCCTCAGACAGATGGCCAATCGGAGCGCACAATTCAGATATTGGAGGATATGCTGCGATCATGTATACTGGACTTTGGAGGATCTTGAGAAGATCATCTGCACTTAGTAGAGTTCTCCTACAACAACAGCTATCAGGCAAGCATTCAGATGGTACCTTTCGAGGCATTGTACGGAAAAAAGTGCAGATCGTCGATATGCTGGAGTGACGTTGGCGAACGTCAATTACTGGGTCCAGAATTGGTAACGGAGACAGTGGAGAAAGTAAAGCAGATTCAGAATCATCTCCGTGCAATCCAGGATAGACAGAAGCATTGGGCCGATACGCACAGACGTCCCCTGGAGTTCAAAGAAGGAGAGCACGTATTCTTGAGGATCTCGCCCACTCGAGGTACTATCAGATTTGGCAGCAGAGGCAAGTTAAGCCCAAGGTATATTGGGCCATTTGATATCTTGGAGCGCATTTGTGAGGTGGCTTACCATCTTGCATTACCTCCATCCTTAGAGGGAGTGCATGATGTATTCCACGTCTCACAACTGAGGCGATACGTGACGGACCCAAGTCACATAGTTGATCATTCTGAGATTTCGGTGGGCCCTAGCCTGAGATATGAGGAGCAACCAGTAGGTATACTCGACACCAGTGAGAAGACACTGCGAGGGCAGACAATCAGACTGGTTCGGGTAGCTTGGAAACAACACTCTCCTGGCGAATCGACCTGGGAACGAGAGGATACCATGCGCCAGCGTTACCCACACTTATTTGCAGATACAGGTAAAACATAAGCAATTCTTTTATTTCCGTAGTTCGTAACTTTGTAGTTTAACCTTCGATTGCGATGACGCAATCCTCTTAAGGGGGGTAGATTGTAATCACCCTAAAATTTTCAGTTTGATAAAAATAATTTTGGGATTTTTTCTGCAAATTTTCAAGAATTAACATAGGTGTTTTGGAGATTATATAATTTTTAATTGCTAATAACTAATATTAAAATTTAATAAAAATATGATTTTATGGTGTAAAATAGAAAACCGGACTTAGGGTAATTTTCTGGGATTTTATTGGGCCTCGGACCTATTTTAAATACCCAAAAACTATTTAAAACTAATTGATTAAATTATTATTATTATTATTATTATTATTATTATTGTTATTATTATTATTATGTTAGTTTTAGGTCCGGTCCGGCCCGGCCCAGTGGGCCGAAGCCCAGCCCAGCCAGCCCTGGATAGCGGGTCGGGCGGGTCCGCTCAACCCGGAACCCGCGCCCGACCCGACCCGGACCCCCATCCCCTTCCCCACGCCTGTGCCGAGAAACCCGCCGCGTTCTCCGGCCACGTCACCGGAGAACCGCCCGCTCCCTGCTCCACGACCCACGACCCCCCCTCAGCACCGCCTCACCCGGCCACGACCCTCCCCCGAGCCCCTATTTAAACCCTACCCCTCCGCCCTCTTCCTCCCCCAAACCCGAACCCTATCTCCCCTGAACCCTAACGCCGGCTCCCCTAGCTCCGGCAGCCACCGCCTCGACCCCCCCTAGCAGCCAGCCCCAGCGCCTAGCTCCGCCGAGAGCCGCCCCGGCCTCGTCTCTTCCCTCCTCCCCTCTCAGACCCGAAGCCTCCCCTCCCCGACTCCAGCGCCACCTCCTCCTCCACTTTCCCCGCCGTGCACCGCTCCGCTCGATCGACGACCCGCCGCCGGCCAACTCAGACCCTGGCCGCCTCCGCCGGGACCGCCAGATTCACCCTAGGCCGGACACAGCTAGCTGCCGGTCACGGGCACAGTGGACACGGCGTGGACACGTCCAGGACACAGGCCTAGCTCCGCCGAGAGCCGCCCCGGCCTCGTCTCTTCCCTCCTCCCCTCTCAGACCCGAAGCCTCCCCTCCCCGACTCCAGCGCCACCTCCTCCTCCACTTTCCCCGCCGTGCACCGCTCCGCTCGATCGACGACCCGCCGCCGGCCAACTCAGCCCCTAGCCGCCTCCGCCGGGACCGCCAGATGCACCCTAGGCCGGACACAGCTAGCTGCCAGTCACGGGCACAGTGGACACGGCGTGGACACGTCCAGGACACAGGATACGTGTCGGACACTGAAAACCCCAGTTTCGAAGAGCCCAGTTCAGGTACTCGTATCTCGCACCTCGTATCTCCATTTTTAATACCGTAAATTGCAACGCGTAGCCTGTATGACCCTCTCGGTGCCCTGACAAACCGCTCGGGGCATCGCGTCCTGTGGTGATCGCACACCGCGATCGAAAAGCAGGAAAAACCAGACCCTGTTTTACCCCGGAACTGAGTACGCCCCGCCAAACGGGACGACTTGGTCGCGTGCGGTCTTCACATATACGTGCGCGACATCGATACGGACGTGTGGGATTTTGCGGAAGCTGATTCGGGTGTGCGTGCACACCGGAATCAACGCGTATCCGCGGACATCGCCCCATATCCGACTTTTCTGCATTTCACCCTAACTTCGTGCACACACGTCGAATCGAAATGAAACTTGTGCCATCGGACTCGTAGTGATACGCTGGTCCTGTGACCCAAGTTTGGTTCAATTCTGAGAACGTTGACGAAATCGCGTGTCGCGGGCCCCACAGGCCCCACTCGACGGGCGATTTTGTGCTCGGCTCATCGGAATTCAATTATGAAAGTTCTGTTGGGTTCGTATCAGTGTTCCTAACCTGTTGACACTACGTTTGGTAAATATAGAGACAGTTGACCCTGACACATTTTTCGGTGCAAAGCGGGCCCACCGGTGGACCCCGTTTTGACCCGAAATTGCCGTTTTTTGCCCTTGACTCCAAATCGGACTCAAGGACAGGCGTTCCTAGCTATTTGACATCTTCTGAGCATGATGGTAATGTTTATTTCAGCATTCGGAGATATCTCTGGAAATTTCTCAAGAACAGAACCGTAGTGGAATCCAAACATCAGGCAAGTGTACCTCGCCAAAACTTGTAGTCTTGCTAAATATTCCTTGGCTTAGTTATACATCAGAGGGCAAGAATACCTTGCCAACTTTACAGTCTTGTTGCATATTTCTTTGTTTTATTTATAACTGTTGTACATGCTTAACCTAAGACCGTGTGACGTACTTAGCGTCCGATTATCAGTCGGGTGCCAACACCGTACGCGGTGTTGGGTACGTCACCTAGAGATGGACATTTTGGACCCTTTACTTTCTCATACTTGTCTTATCAAGTACATCATAACCCAGGACACTTCACACTATTTATGAGACAGGATCTTCCCGAGATATTTGTGGTGATTCTGTATAGGATACAGGACTTGACAGAGATCTGTTATTTATAGACAATATGACTTGTTGCATTAGCTATAATCCCGCTGACATGGACATGAGACGTTATGGTCATGATATGCGTGATTATATTGGGTGGGGAGAGACACACAGGCTACAGGCTGTTTCATATATATATCCACTACTATTGTGAGGTTGTAGACTCTCCAGCAGAGATAGACCCTTTACCTGTTATTACTGCTACCGGCTCCCCGACACAGAGCTTGTAGCGGTCTCAGCCTGAGTTCTAGTGCTGCTCTCATATTGCATATCACTTAGCTGGTTACACAGTTTATCCAATTATTTACTTATTGCTGCACTGCTTATTTATTTGGCTTGTATTTTCTGTACCTTGCTATGTCCCCTGAGGACCTGGAATGGATTATGTCCCCAGGTTTAGCTGAGGAGCAGTACCCCGAGATATACGGGACGGGAGCTGAAGCTATTACTGGACTTGATACTGGAGCAGAACTGAACCCTGAAGATGAGGTGACTGCCGAAGACTTCTCCTGAGTACCTGATCCCGTACTCAGTATTTACTTTATGTTTATCTCTTTTGTTCCTGGCCTACTGAGCCAGAGTATTCAGACATATGTCGGATTGTTTCTCCGACCGACTTATTGAGATTTGTTGCTACTTATTTCCATTTCATTATGCAGTTATTTATTTATCTTTTATGAATGAGATTAGTGTGACTTGTTGAAGTAGACCTTCTTTACAGCTTAAGTGCGCCCTGATGGTTCCATTAAATTGGGTTGACCATCGGTGCGTGCTGCTGGCCATTGCCACGTGTCCAGTCCCTCGATATTTTGGGACTGGGGCGTGACATGGTTTTTGTGGTGGCCCATGCAGGTCCAAACTAAATTGTTCGGTTTCAACTTAGGGACCGAACAGGCCTGCAATAAGATAGGATAAGTTATAGGATCTCATCCACTGATTGAATCATTTTTGGACTCTATGTCGAATTCAATTTAATTGCTTGAATTGTATCCTGTTTTGATTCCTCTGTGCGTTCTCATTATTTCCTTTTGATGCAGAGTAATGGATCCCAGAAGCGGTGACGAGAACCCCTTGGGTACACCTCCTGAAGCTGTGGTTACCTGTGAAGCTGTAACGACGCCAGATACCAAGGACAATCCTTTCAGAGCAATCAATCTGGCCAGCCTAGTTCCAGGTTCAGGCGTGATGACATCCCGCCTCCACCCCAGTTCCCTCCTGCGATGCCTGTCTTTCCCCCAGGGCAGGCAATGGATGGACAGCAAATGTTCCAGATATTCTACGCCATGATGCAGGCACAACAACAGATCCAACAGGAGGCCCAACGTCATGAGGCCGAGAACCTAAGGAACAGCATAATCGCAGCATTGGAATATGCAAATCCACCAAATAGGCGACCAGCGACGGGATCTATCACAGATTTCCGTCAACTCAAACCCCGTACCTTCTCGGGCAAGGAAGGACCAACTGAAGTTCATGAATGGCTTACAAACACGCAGCATCAGTTGGAGGCCGCTGAACTTCCAAGGGACAAATGGATGATTGCCGTCAGGATGCAACTGACGGACAACGCGCACCATTGGTGGCTATCCGAAGAAAGGAGGCTCGGACATGATCAAGTCACCTGGGAGGAGTTCTCCAGACTCTTCCAGGAAATGTACATCCCTGCTGTTGCTCGGTCAGAACTTCGAGACAAATTCAACCGCCTCATCCAGGGAAATATATCGGTGGAGGAATACAACGCCGAATTCATTCGCCTGAGCCGCTTCGCCCCTTCTCTAATTCCTACCGAAGAAGAGAAGGCGGAGAAGTTCTTTGATGGACTCAGGTTCGAGCTCCAGAAGTTAATCGGATCTGTCGTACCCATATCATACACCGACGTCCTTGCTGCAGCACGTCGTATGGAGCACGTTACTCGGAGGGAGTCAAGCCTGAAAAGTCCATTCTCCTCAGCACCGTCCAAGTCATCATCTGGGGATTCTGCCAAACGGCCCCAGAAGAACCTGCCTCAGAAAGCAGCATCAAAGAACCTACCTACTTGTCATTACTGCGGCAAAGTAGGTCATATTGAAAGAGAATGTAGACGCAAGCTGGGACTCTGTCTGGTTTACGGATCCGAACAACACTTCTTAAAGGACTGCTCGGAACGTCGAGAGGGAGTTCCGAATCGACCAGCTCCACCTGCACCTAGGCCAGCTCTTCCAGCTGTGGGAGCAACACCGACAGGGCCTGGAGGAGCCAGGCCACCACTACCACCTTAGGCAGCTTTATTCCAGCAGGCTCGTCAGCAAAGGGGTCCCGCTCAGGGACGAGGTCAGGCATATGCACTAGCAGTCACAGAGGAAGCTACTGCAGGCGAAGTGATAGCAGGTACCATATTAGTAGCTTCAATTCCTGCTGTAGCTTTATTTGATTCTGGAGCCTCGTATTCATTTATTGCTGCTAGCTTCGTAGCCACACATAGAGTAGCTACCGCACCTCTCTCGAAGATGAAGAGAATTCTTACGGGAGGTAGAATTATCCCGGTTAGTGATATCTGTAGATCATGTTCGGTAGTGGTCTGTGGCCGAGAGATGCGAGCCCAATTTCTGATCTTTTCTATGCCTGATTACGATATTGTACTTGGTATGGACTGGTTAAGTCAGTACCATGCGACACTGGATTGCCGGCTTGGAAAAGTGATATTTAGACCCCCTAGCCATCCTGAGTTTGAATTTCTTCGAGGAGCTGTAGAGCAAGGGGTCCAGCCAACTCTTAGGGTATTAACTGTAGAAGAGGATTCAGGTTACCCAAGAGTCATAGCAGAGTTTGTGGATGTATTTCCCAACGACCTTCCAGGTTTACCACCTGATCGGGAGATAGAATTCACAATAGACCTAACTCCAGGAGCCGAACCTATCACTTCATCGGTCTATCGGCTAGCACCTAAGGAGTTAGTGGAGTTGAAAGCGCAAGTGGACGATCTTCTGGAGAAAGGATTCATCCGGCCTAGTGTTTCACCTTGGGGAGCGCCCATACTTTTTGTACCAAAGAAGGATGGAACTGTACGCTTGTGCATTGACTACAGAGCTCTTAATGCTGTAACTATTAAGAACCGGTATCCCTTACCACGCATTGATGACTTATTTGACCAATTGAGTGGTGCTAGGGTATTCTCAAAGATTGACCTTAGATCCGGTTATCACCAGATTAGGGTGAAGAAGGAAGATATACCAAAGAAGGCCTTCAGGACTAAGTACGAACATTATGAATTCCTAGTAATGTCGTTTGGTTTAACCAACGCACCCGCCGTATTTATGAGTTTGATGAACGGAGTCTTCCATCAATACTTGGATAAGTTCGTGGTGGTATTCATTGATGATATTCTAGTCTACTCCAAAGACCACGAAGAGCACGAGGAACACCTCAGAATTGTGCTAGAGACATTGAGAAGGGAGAAGCTGTATGCCAAACTCAGCAAATGTGAGTTCTGTATGGACAAGGTGCCATTCTTGGGACATATCATCTCGAGAGAAGGACTGTCTGTGGACCCAGAGAAGGTCACTGCAATAGAAACTTGGCCTACCCCTACCTCTGTTACAGAAGTGAGAAGTTTTCTTGGACTTGCTGGGTATTACCGGCGGTTTGTAGAAAATTTTTCAAGGATCGCAGAGCCGATGACGAAGCTGACACGGAAGGATCAGGAGTTCATATGGACGGAAGGATGCCAGAATGCCTTTGAAGAATTGAAGATGCGTCTAACTACAGCACCAGTCTTGACTCTTCCCTCAGGGTCAGGAGGTTTTATTGTTTATAGTGATGCGTCCGGTAGTGGACTAGGTTGTGTCTTGATGCAACATGGCAAGGTTATCGCTTATGCATCGAGGCAGTTGAAGGTCCACGAGAAGAACTACCCAACGCACGACCTAGAGCTAGCTGCAGTAATTTTTGCACTGAAGATCTGGAGGCACTATCTGTATGGAGAGAAGTTCAAAATATTCACTGATCATAAGAGCTTGAAATATGTATATACTCAGAAATAGCTCAACATGAGGCAAAGGCGTTGGCTTAAGTTGATGGTGGACTTTGACATAGATCTGCAGTACAACCCGGGAAAAGCAAATATTGTAGCCGACGCCCTCAGCAGGAAACCCACGGCTTATTTCTTAACGGAGCAGCCTCAGCTATTACAAGACTTACAAGATCTCCAGATAGAGGTTGTTTTTCCTGGACAAAATGGCTTGCTAGCCAACCTCGAAGTTAAGTCATCGCTTGTGGAGAGGATCAAAGAAGCTTTGCCTACTGATGCTAGATTCCGAAGGCTGAAAGAGAGAACAGAAGCAGGCATGCAGACGGGACTTCGCATCCACGAGGACGGGACATTACGGTGCGGAAATCGCCTATATGTTCCAAATGGAGAATTAAGGCAGGAGTTGATGACGGAAGCACATAGCTCCATATACTCTGTTCATCCAGGAGGAACCAAGATGTACCGGGACTTAAGACAGTATTATTGGTGGCATGGAATGAAAAGGGAGATTTCCCGATTTGTGGCAAAATATTTAGTCTGCCAGCAGGTGAAGGCCGAGCACAAAAGGACTGCAGGTATTTTGCAGCCACTTCCCATACCTGAATGGAATTGGGAGCATATTACCAAGGATTTTGTCACCGGATTTCCAAGAAGCCCTAGTGGAAAGGATGCGGTATGGGTTATCGTGGATTGGCTCACTAAGTCGGCACACTTCTTGCCATTTAGAGTCGGATAATCCACGGAAGTACTAGCCGACATGTATATGCGACAAATCGTAAGATTATATAGAGTGCCGATTAGTATTGTATCAGATCGAGACTCAAGATTTACGTCTCACTTCTGGTGAAGCATGCAAGAGAGTCTCGGCACCAGACTCAAATTCAGTACTGCCTATCATCCTCAGACAGATGGCCAATCGGAGCGCACAATTCAGATATTGGAGGATATGCTGCGATCATGTATACTGGACTTTGGAGGATCTTGAGAAGATCATCAGCACTTAGTGGAGTTCTCCTACAACATCAGCTATCAGGTAAGCATTCAGATGGCACCTTTCGAGGCATTGTACGAAAGAAAGTGCAGATCGTCGATATGCTGGAGTGACGTTGGCGAACGTCAATTACTGGGTCCAGAATTGGTAACGGAGACAATGAAGAAAGTAAAGCAGATTCAGAATCATCTCCGTGCAGCCCAGGATAGACAGAAGTATTGGGCCGATACGCACAGACATCCCCTGGAGTTCAAGGAAGGAGAGCACGTATTCTTGAGGATCTCGCCCACTCGAGGTACTATCAGATTTGGCAGCAGAGGCAAGTTAAGCCCAAGGTATATTGGGCCATTTGATATCTTGGAGCGCATTGGTGAGGTGGCTTACCATCTTGCATTACCTTCATCCTTAGAGGGAGTGCATGATGTATTCCACGTCTCACAACTGAGGCGATACGTGACGGACCCAAGTCACATAGTTGATCATTCTGAGATTTTGGTGGGCCCTAGCCGGAGATACGAGGAGCAACCAGTAGGTATACTCGACACCAGTGAGAAGACACTGCGAGGGCAGACAATCAGAATGGTTCGGGTAGCTTGGAAACAACACTCTCCTGGCGAATCGACCTGGGAACGAGAGGATACCATACGCCAGCGTTACCCACACTTATTTACAGATGCAGGTAAAACATAAGCAATTCTTTTATTTTTGTAGTTCGTATCTTTGTAGTTTAACCTTCGATTGCGAGGACGCAATCCTCTTAAGGGGGTAGATTGTAATCACCCTAAAATTTTTAGTTTGATAAAAACAATTTTGGGATTTTTTCTACAAATTTTTAAGAATTAACATAGGTGTTTTGGAGATTATATAATTTTTAATTGCTAATAACTAATATTAAAATGTAATGAAAATATGATTTTATGGTGTAAAATAGAAAACCGGACTTAAGATAATTTTCTGGGATTTTATTGGGCCTCGGACCTATTTTAAATACCCAAAAACTATTTAAAACTAATTGATTAAATTATTATTATTATTATTATTATTATTATTATTATTATTGTTATTATTATTATTATGTTAGTTTTAGGTCCGGCCCGGCACAGTGGGCCGAAGCCCAGCCCAGCCAGCCCTGGATAGCGGGTCGGGCGGGTCCGCTCAACCCGGAACCCGCGCCCGAACCGACCCGGACCCCCATCCCCTTCCCCACGCCTGTGCCGAGAAACCCGCCGCGTTCTCCGGCCACGTCGCCGGAGAACCGCCCGCTCCCTGCTCCACGACCCACGACCCCCCCCTCAGCACCGCCTCACCCGGCCACGACCCTTGTAAACCCCCTCGACCAGATTTCAGTATTTTTAGGATTATTTTAACAATTTAGGATTTATGGCAATATTTTAATTTATTTTTCCTACATATCCTGTTGACTTGTGCACCTGTCATTCACCGAATTATTTGGAGCTTTACCCTGACTGTTATTCCCAAATAAAGTTCACCTACCTGTCCTAGACATGTCAGACTATTTTTCTGAATTTTGTGCAACTCACAGATGTACTAAAATGAGCCTCGTTTGAGACGCACAAATATCGTTACAATCGTCCGTATTTAATTCCTATTTAATTTTCTGCTCTTTACCCCTCTCTGTACCCCTAGAGATTTGAGGCCCAACATGCACCTGTTTTGCCCAAACAAAAATACGTTAATTTTCTACACTGAGTATACTATATTTAGTGTATTGACACCGTAGAAAAATTATGACCCTATCTGCCTCTAAATAATTAGAGAATATCGTGCGCAGTATTTATTAATTAATAAATATGATGACTCGTATCACCCAGAAACCAAGCCCAACCCCTGCCCAGACTCACCCCCACCCCCTCGGGACCCTCACACAGCCTTACCCTTCAATTATGTGAATTTTAGCATTTTTAGGAATCGGGTGTTTTCCAGACAATTTCGTAATTGCACAATTTCCCAAAAATAGGACAATTCTGCAATTTATGAAATTATAGGGACTTTCCTGCAAATTATAGTGCGAGGTGTCACCCCTCACTGGCCGGTGAACCTGTACCGTCCATTTGGACGCGGGACCCACCCGAAAATATCCCGAAAATATCCCAAAAATATCCCAGAAATATCCTGAAAATATCTCTAGATATTTTCCTTATTTTAATAATAAATTTCTTTATAAAAAGAAAATAAAAGAAAAATAAAAATAAAAGAAAAAAAAATCCTAATCTACCCAGCCCCAGCCCGAACCCCCCCTGGCCGACCGACCTCCCCCCCCCCCGGCGGCTCCGCCGCCCCTGGCCGGAGCTCCCCCGCCGCTCCCCCGAACTCCCCACTCTCTCTCTCCCTAGCTCCTCCTTCCCCCGAGCGTTTCCCCCCCCCCCCCCGCGCAGCGGCCAGCCACTCCCCTCCCCCGCGGCGGCCGCCGTCCGCCACCCGACGCGTCCGCCCCGACTCCCTTCCTATCCTCCTCCACCTCCGCTCGCTGCCACCCTCACCCACCCTCTCGACTTCTACACGAGGAGCAGCAGCCACCGCCACCAACTGCTGCCGTGTGGGTCGGAGCGGGCCGCCGAGCACCGCCCGACAGGCCACCGAGCACCCCGACGACCGGCGACGCTTTCCAGGGCTTCCCCTCCCCGACTTCCTCTTCTCCTTCCCCATCGCCGGAGCTACTCTTCATCACCAGCATCTCCTCTCTCGACGTAAGCTCGCCGGACTCCACGGTGCTCAGGTCGCCTGAGCTCCTCCGTCGACGAACCGACGACCCCGGAGACCTGGCCGCAGCAGCTCCGGACCACCCCGCGACGACCCCGACTCAAGCAGAACCGGACACAGGAGCTGGACACAGCCCGGACACGTCCAGGACACAAATCCTGTGTCAAGACGACTCACGGACACGCGGAAATCTGAATTACGGAGCCCTGTTCAGGTAACCCATTCTATCTTCTCGTAGTTCCGTTTTTAATTCCGTCAGTTGTGACACGTAGGCTATGTGACCCTCTCGGTGCCCGTGCAATCCGCTCGGTGCATCGCGTCCTGTGGCGATCGCGGCACGCGATCCAAAAACAGGAAAAACAACGACCCTATTCACCCCGGAACTCGGTACGCCCCGCCAAACGGGACGACTTGGTCGCACGCGGTCTTTACCAAAACGTGCGCGACGTTGATACGGACGTGTAGGAATTCGGAGAAGTTGATTTGGATGTGCGTGCACACCGGAATCAACGCGTATCCGTCGACACCGCCCCGTATCCGTCAGTTCTGGAATACGCTGCAACTTTGTGTACACACGTCGGATCGAGACGAAACTTGCGCCATCGGACTCGTAGCAATACGCTGGTCCTGTGAGCCAAGTTTGGTTCGATTCTGAGAACGTTGACAAAATCCCGTAACGTGGGCCCCACAGGCTCCACCCGACGGGCGATTTTGTGACCGGCTCATCGGAATCCAATTCTGGAAGTTCCTTTGGGTTCGTATCATCGTTCTGGACTTGTGGACACTAAGTTTGACGAATTTGGAGACCTTTGACCCTGACACGTTTTTCGGTGCAAAGCGACCCACATGTGGACCCCGCTTTGACCGAAAATTGTCATTTTTGCCCATGTGTCCAAATTGGACGAAAGGACAGGCGTTTCTAGCTATTTGATATTTTCTGAGACTGTTAGTGATGTTTATTTCAGCATCCGGAGACTTTCCTTCGGAGGCCATAGTTTCTGACACTTGGTATTTGACATCTGGACATTATATTTGCAGCTCTCCCGCCAGGCAAGTATACCTTGCCTTGTTGTACTGTTTAAATTCAGTTATTGTTAGTTACATGTCTATTTATTTAATATTATATAAATGTGCGTGTCCGAGAAAACTCGGGTGCAGTCAACGATGGCGTTGACGTTAGGACTTGTGTCTGACCTAGTGTCTAGTAGACCCACCTAAAGTTGTAAAGTTATTGATATAACTTCTCAGGCCTTGACACGTATCATTACACGTCACAGAGTGAGTACATGTAGGGACGCGTGCCTCATGCACGACTGGCCATCAGTGTGAGCAACACGTGTAGCGGTATTTAGCTCAGTTGTTTATTTTATTGAGACTTGCATCATAGTAGGAGGTGTCCACATCGTTTTCACGACTTGTACATCTATATTGGGCGGGGAAGACATCTAGTAGGCGTATGGGACACCCCTTCATTGAGTCTTTATCCTTCGATCCATGCTCCTCGGAGATGGACGATTGCAGAGTTCCCTGAGTCGGGGGCATATGACACATATACTAGCCAGTCCCGACGATTGGTGAATTACGTCAGCATATGTCTAGCCACACATTCCCATGCGTACTACAAGGTCTTTAAACTGCATTCACTTAGATGGTTAGTACACCCCATTTATTTATTCAGTATTTACATTATGGCATGTCATTTTTATGTATCTTGCTATGTCCCTCTGAGGACCTGGTTCCCTGCCAGGTGTATATGTTCTTGAGTACTCGCAGGAGCACAGATCCGGACATGTTACGTATATCCCGAGGAGGTCTTCTCTTCGAGCCTCGTGATTGTCAGATGTGGTTCTTATATGGTGTGTATCTGGTTCATTTTCATATTCTATTTCGGTAGTAGATTTATTTTCCATCCGACTGTCATTCTTTAGATACTTATCATTGAGATCTAGCTACATGGTTATTGTTTATTCATATTTGATTATGTGGATGAGATTTAGATATTACCCTGTGACTTGTGATTATTTATACCACTGGTGAACTAATGTTCATTATACAGCGTACGCACGTATATATGGTTTCCATATATTGGAGTTGCCATATATACGGGCGGCTGGCATAGTTACGTATCCTAGTCCTACGTATTTTGGGACTGGGGCGTGACAACCCTCCCCCGAGCCCCTATTTAAACCCTACCCCTCCGCCCTCTTCCTCCCCCACACCCGAACCCTATCTCCCTTGAACCCTAACGCCGGCTCTCCTAGCTCCGGCAGCCACCGCCTCGACCCCCCCTAGCAGCCAGCCCCAGCGCCTAGCTCCGCCGAGAGCCGCCCCGGCCTCGTCTCTTCCCTCCTCCCCTCTCAGACCCGACGCCTCCCGTCCTCGACTCCAGCGCCACCTCCTCCTCCACTTTCCCCGCCGTGCACCGCTCCGCTCGATCGACGACCCACCGCCGGCCTACTCAGCCCCTGGCCGCCTCCGCCGGGACCGCCAGAAGCACCCTAGGTCGGACACAGCTAGCTGCCGGTCACGGGCACAGTGGACACGGCGTAGACACGTCCAGGACACAGGATACGTGTCGGACACTGAAAACCCCAGTTTCGAAGAGCCCAGTTCAGGTACTCGTATCTCGCACCTCGTATCTCCGTTTTTAATACCGTAAATTACAACGCGTAGCCTGTATGACCCTCTCGGTGCCCTGACAAACCGCTCGGGGCATCACGTCCTGTGGTGATCGCACACCGCGATCCAAAAGCAGGAAAAACCAGACCCTGTTTTACCCCGGAACTGAGTACGCCCCGCCAAACGGGACAACTTGGTCGTGTGCGGTCTTCACAGATACGTGTGCGACGTCGATACGGACGTGTGGGATTTCGCGGAAGCTGATTCGGGTGTGCGTGCACACCGGAATCAACGCGTATCCGCGGACATCGCCCCATATCCGACTTTTCTGCATTTTACCCTAACTTCGTGCACACACGTCGAATCAAAATAAAACTTGTGCCATCGGACTCGTAGTGATACGCTGGTCCTGTGACCCAAGTTTGGTTCAATTCTGAGAACGTTGACGAAATCGCGTATCGCGGGCCCCACAGGCCCCACTCGACGGGCGATTTTGTGCTCGGCTCATCGGAATTCAATTCTGAAAGTTCCGTTGGGTTCGTATCAGTATTCCTGACCTGTTGACACTACGTTTGGTAAATTTGGAGATAGTTGACCCTGACATATTTTTCGGTGCAAAGCGGGCCCACCGGTGGACCCCGTTTTGACCCGAAATTGTCGTTTTTGTCCTTGACTCCAAATAGGACTCAAGGACAGGCGTTCCTAGCTATTTGAAACCTTCTGAGCATGATGGTAATGTTTATTTCAGCATTCGAAGACATCTCTGGAAATTTCCCAAGAACATAACCGTAGTGGAATCCAAACATCAGGCAAGTGTACCTCGCCAAAACTTGCAGTCTTGCTAAATATTCCTTGGCTTAGTTATACATCAGAGGGGAAGAATACCTTGCCAACATTACAGTCTTGTTGCATATTTTCCTGTTTTATTTATAACTGTTGTACATGCTTAACCTAAGACCGTGTGACATACTTAGCGTCCGATTATCAGTCGGGTGCCAACACCGTACGCGGTGTTAGGTACGTCACCTAGAGATGGACATTTCGGACCCTTTACTTTCTCATACTTGTCTTATCAAGTACATCATAACCCAGGATACTTCACACTATTCATGAGACAGGATCTTCCTGAGATATTCGTGGTGATTCTGTATAGGATACAGGACTTGACAGATATATGTTATTTATAGACAATATGACTTGTTGCATTAGCTATAATCCCGCTGACATGGACATGAGACGTTATGGTCATGATATGCGTAATTACATTGGGTGGGGAGAGACACACAGGCTATAGGCTGTTTTATATATATATCCACTACTATTGTGAGGTTGTAGACTCTCCAGCAGAGCTAGACCCTTTACCTGTTATTACTGCTACCGGCTCCCCGACACAGAGCTTAAGTGCGCCCTGATGGTTCCATTAAATTGGGTTGACCATCGGTGCTTGCTGCTGGCCATTGCCACGTGTCCAGTCCCTCGATATTTTGGGACTGGGGCGTGACATGGTTACACACCACCACCATCGGTCCCCCGAGGCCAACCCACCGCCGCCGCCACTGCTGCATTGGCTGCGGCTGCTGCTGCTGCTGAGCTGCCGGAGCTCCGCCCTCCCTCGCTGGAGAATGGTCGTCTCGTGCAGCGGACATGCCCCCCCGGACACGAACGTCGCCAAGGTATATTCCTAGCAACTCGTATATGTACGTATTAGTTTAAATACGTATATGTATATATGTGTATATATATGTATTTATATACTTATGTATTAATATATGTATGTATAATATTTAATGTATTAATATATCTAATGTATTAATGTGTTTATATACTCATGTATTAATGTATTATTGTATTTATATTAATGTATTTATATATAATGTATAATATATAATGTATATGTATTATGTATTTACGTATTTATGTATATATGTATATACGTATTGAAGTACTAATGTTAACATATATTTTTTTAAGTATTAATTGTGTATTTATGTATTTTAAGTATTAAATGCTATTATAAGTATTTAAGTATTAATATTTATTATATATTTTTATGTTAATAACTAATCTCATAATTATTATGACTGCCTTAATTAAGGAGATTTTGACCAAGGTTTAGACATTGAGTTCTGCACATTAATATGTTATAGTTTAATACGTCAATTAAATTGTAGCGTATTTTTATAGCATGTAGTTAGGACCTGTGTTTGGTGTACATGAAAATCAAGGATACGACACGTGTGCGTTTAGCTACGTGCGCATGCGACCCAGCTAGATGAACAATTATAACCCCTGCGTCAGTTCGTTACTGCAACATAGTGTTTCCTGTTCGTACTATTGTAGTGACTGATGATCATATTATTATATTACATATATATGGTCGTTGGACCGTAAAGGCGAGACTTCAGGAGCAGGTTATTGGCACTCGCAACTTGAGGACCCAGGCAAGTATACCTTGCCTGATTTACTATTTAATTTAAATTATAACTGTTGTATGATATCTTGTTGCAACATACATATAACTGTGCACGTCCGATATTGACTCGGGTGCAGTCGACGAATGCGTCGATGAGTAGTATACTTGACTTAGTCACTAGCAGACTCACCTACCTTTGCGAGAATATTCTGATATCTTCCTAGACCCTGACACTTGTACACACATCACGATGATAACTCATATTTGGATGCGGGTTCGCGTACCCGACAAGCTATCGGTGCGTGTGACATGCATCACAGTTTAGTACGGAATCAGGGTTATTTAATTAGCTAAGACTTGGCATATAGTTACGTGATATGCACGTCGTGTATTCGACTTGTATATCTACATTGGGCAGGGAGGACAACTGGTAGGCGTATGGGATACACACATTGGACTCCATAGTATCCAAAGGAACCACGGATCCAATGACTTCCTTTATTCAGATTCCATATTCTACGGAGCGATATGGACATTATACTATTCAGATTCTACGTTCTAAGAAGCGATATGGACGTTATACTATGCATATTCTATGCTCTTCGGAGTGTGGATGTTATGCTTACACCTACCTATACGTACCAAGGTTATCCTCATATTGCATTCACTTATATGGTTAGCAACCCTTTATTTTATTTAGTATTATATATGGCATGTATTTTGTATCTTGTTACGTCCCTCTGAGGACCTGGTTTCCTTCCAGATTTGGACGAGGCTTATTATCCTATCGTGTACGGACCCGGGCAGGAGATGAGGTTCGCATCCGAGGAGGATCTAGAGGTGTTTCCATCAGAGTACCCTTGATCGCTGGTAGGCATTCTGCCTAGGACTAGAGTATTCCTTATCTAGTTAGCTGATGCTCTTGTCGTAATCTTTATTCTGTCTTGCAGTACTCTTATTTTATCATTTGTAGTAGGTTTGTTCCTATCATACATATCTGGATTGTACTATGATATTTCAGACTCTGCACTTATTTTCCAATATTTATTTTAGTACTTCTTGTTATATTGTGGATGAGATTAGACACTGCCTGATGTTTGATAGTATTAGACTTGTTAGTTTTTAGGATAGCGTAGTACGTTTTGTTGGGTCCACTAAATTGGGTAATCCCTCGGAGACGTATTAGCTGGCCATTGCCACGTAGCCTGGTCCTGTGTATTTTGGGACTGGGGCGTGACATACCTACTCTGGAAAGATGGAAAATCTCAGATCAGGTTGTTGGAAGGCTAATAGGGATGTTTCAGATGTGCATCTAAAGGTCATTTAGTTAGCACTTGACCATATCTATCATCTCAAGGACGATTACCTACACCCGAAACACCACCTCATACATCCCAATCCCCTAAGAGATCACCTCCTACAGTGGTTGATCAATGGTGAAGCCATAAATTTTTAGATTTTTGCATTTGTGTTAATTAAAAATATGTTTGATAGAAAATATTCTTCTTGGGTTCTTCATCATTTTTTGTTCGTCATGTTTTTTGTTTTGGTGGATGAATTTTGAGTAGATCTGAGTTCCAAAGTTAGATTTTATGGGTTCTATAAAAAAAAATTTGTTTTGATCTATTAAACCTAGTTGTTTCCAAAACCTAGTTGTTCTATGTGATTTAGCTTTTTATTTTGAGCAATTTGGCTTTAGAATCACTAAATTTGGAGTTAAAATAAAAAATTTATGGCAAAAACAAGTTTTTAAATTTTTCTCATTGGTTGGAAAAGAAGAACAGTACTTTTTTGCCAAAAGTGCGTCATATCCACATTTTAGCCAAAAGGGTGCCAGATCCACTTTTTAGCCAAAAGTTTAACATATCCACTTTTAAACCAAAAGTGCGCCAATTATATTTTCAGCAAAAAGTGCGCCAACCTACTTTTCAGCCAAAAATGTGTCATATCTTCTTTTTAACCAAAAGTGCGCCCGAATCCATTTTTAGCCAAAAATGCGCATATGAGCCATCGTAGCCTATTCTTAGCCATGTTATGGATTTGATCTCATGTTATTGATTTATGCGCCAGTTTTCATAATTCTTGATTTTGTACGTCTGGTTGCTTGATAAACCTATTTTATTTGGCATCGGGCAATCGAGTGTGATTATTGCCCAATATATCGCTTGTTGCAGATACGATAAGTTCGTTAGTGATAACTCGTGAAAAGCTCGTACTCATAACTCGTTATTATAGGATGTTCCTCGATTATACATGACTCGAGAACATGAAATCATTTGGTAATGATTAAACAAGATAAGAAATTACCTAGATCATTAGGAGGAAAGAATATGGCACTACCGCTACCCCAATCTCCAAGGGCCCTTTGCAGCATAGACTAACCGAGCTAGGCAAGGGCCCCATGACTGACCAAGTTTACGTGTGTTATGACACTACAAGTTGTTGTTATTGAGCCGCGGTTCATAATATTATGTATTTCAGTATATGCATTCCAGTATATGTTCCAGTTATGTTTCAGTTTCAGTTTATTTTACAAGATAATTTATAGCTAAGTTATGTTTACAAAATAAGTTATGTTTACAAACCCAGTTTTATTTATAAAACCTCCTTTGTTTTTAAAACCAATCTTATTTACAAATTTATTTATATTTTCAAAAACTACTGTATGCCGATGTTATGTTGTGTTATGCTATTAGTTATCTGCTTTAGTTCTATATCCCTCATTGTTTGTGATGTACACTATAAGTACTAGACAAGCGTACCCTTGGCCATCCGGGTTGACTGTAGTGCCAATGGTAGAAATATTCTTCAAAACATGCATTTGCTAGTAACTAGGTTGTGATAACCCTAGTTATTTAATTATAACAAGCCGTAGAGTTGTTTGGCTGTGCAATTAATTTTTGTTTCTTCAATTTTAGCTCACTCTTCTGATCTATTTCTTTGATACGTGGTTAGAGTGCAAAGTCCTGCTCGGGTGAAAGCTGCAACCATGTTCCTTGTTTGGTTTAAGGGTTGTGGTTATGATATAGGCTAGTTCCTATGCCCTATGGTCGCTCATCGCCTTATCCTTCCTTATAGTTATTTTGTTATCAGTGCATCAGTTCTTCTAGTTATATGTTGAGATGAGTGAAGTGATCCGACTCTTGTTACAATATCTTTTTATTTGATACTTGGTACAACTCATCCTCTAACATTTGTTAATCATCCTAAGGTTCTCTTCTATACACAATAAATACACAATTATCTTCTAGTCATTACAACACCATGACATCTCACAGGTATCTTTATACCCCTCGGACTATTCTCTGGTACATACGACCTCTATAATAAAATTTAGCAAGGTACTATACTTATTTACTTCTATATATATATTGTCTCTCTTCTCTACTGCTTGGATCACTTGTACTATTACTCCCAATATCTTTCTATCCATATTAACTGATACACCAATCCCAAGTCTTGACCCACATTTATTTAATATATCTATTTTTCTTCTTATGTTATGTTGTGTTGTGTTGTGTTTTGTATATCATCTTGAGCTCCGTTGTGGTACTTGTTGCTTGAGATTTTGACCCCACTAGTTTTGTTTGGCCAGATATACCTGAGGAGAATCAGGATCTTCCGTACTTCCAATATGAAGGAACACACGCGTAGGACTGCGGCCGAAGCTCACGAGTGGGTTTTCCTTCTTCACCCCTCATTTTGATTACTTTATTTTGTGGTGTTTAGCAAGGGGCAGTGTTACCCCTTTTATTCTGAGACTACTTCTCTGACTTCGGTCAACATGATGTATTTATTAGACCATGGATGGTATATTAGATCGTGTATACTTTTACTCTGCCAGTGCATCATTTTGTATTCACTAGCTTCATGATCATATGTGGTATGTATTTTGGGAATCCTTTTTACATTCATGTATGATATACTCTTACTATTGTTGTTGTTGGATTGAGATACTAGGATTTTTTAGCCTTAGGACAGACGTCATAGCATGCAAGAGTCCACTCATTGGTCTTCTAGACAATCTTAGCACATTGCGGCTTATTTTGAAATTCTTTAAGGTATGGTTGGTCATGTTAGTCCCCGTATTTATCCAATATTTTGGTAGTGGAACATCATAGTCAGGGCAAAAATAGAAGCTCGGTCTTCGACCGAATCTCACACAGCGCTGACTCCATGCGCCATGCTGAGAAAAAGGAAAATTCAAACTTGGACTCTTCATACTATGCACCAGAGCATGCTAGAATGAGAAATTCTAGGGCAGTACGAGCTCGCCAAGCTCAAGCGACTGCTCACCCGACAGACCGTCAGTAGGCAATATTAACTGTTATGCGTGCCCCTAATGGAAAGCTTTACAAAATGGACCCATGTGTCCAGCCCGCAGCGGCAAACAGATAGGGTCGGTCTCGAAAGTCTTCAACTAACGACCCAGGGAATATTCTTATACAAACCCCATGTCAGGGAGAAAAGGCCACACTCACAAACCCATGTGCTCTATCTACCCGTGTGCATAATGAGGGCGTAAAGGTGAAGCACTCCTCGATCGACTTACGTAACATGACCAATCAAAAGCGCAAAATGAGGGAAATAACTACAACATGGGAGGTGTCCTCTCTAGGGCATCACTGTTCCAATGTCATCATCTGTCATGACCCGTACCCAAAAATTGGGCATATGTCTTGGGTACGTCTAACCTACGCCGCAGCATCGACGGTAGAACGTTGTACGGGTCCACATTACTATCTAACAACCTCACGCAATAATGTAAATATGTACAACCTGTCAATGGTAACTCAACTCCATAAGGAGGATAAGATGAATATATAGCATCAATACTCAATAACCAAACTAGAGACAGATAATGGCATGATATCATAAACAAGAAAGAAAATCACAAGTCTCAATAATATCCAAATCTAGAGTCTACCAATAAACATAAATGAGAGGCCCCAAGGGGTAAGTTGGACATTTCATACTTGCTTGGGGAGAGGGCTAGGGCCGGCCAACTTATTAGGAGAGAGAGTGCCTCTCTCATTTCAATTTCTCATTCCAATTAGATCTAGTTTTTTTTCTCTTCCAATTTCCTTTATTCCCTCATCAATTCTCTACCAATTTCTTCACAAATTCCTTCTCTATTCTTCATTGGAGGCTTCTACATCAAAGATCTACAAGAAGGAATCAAGAAGCAACAAGGATGAGGCCAAGATCTACAAGGAGATGAGCTATAAAAGTAATCTAGCAATAAAAAAGAATACAAGATGCACAGATACTATAAAATAGAAACATAACGGGAATAAGTAGATAAACATGAAGGATAACTATAAAAGTAAATATAAGCAATATGGTGTAAACTGTAAATAAGAGGACTTGTGAACTATCTAAGTAATTTAGAATACAAGCTCATTATGTGGTTGGTTTGGGTTGCATAAATCTATACTATGGTAACTCAATTATACATGTATCATATAATTGGAATGCACACGAATACGCTAAATGTTTGATCATATAACCAACTCCTACTCCCCCGACCCGACTAATATTCATGGATCCAATCATAATACGTTATACACACGAATATAATATAAGAACACGGAGCACACGAATAGATACGAGTACAAAAAATATTCGATGCACACGATAAAGTACATATGTAAGGAGTACCCGATGTATACGTCAATAAATAACAACTCCTAAAATAATCCATATAATACCAGCCCGTATAATCATGGTGTCAGAATCAAGTAAAACATATATAGAACATGTGATATATACATTATCAAGTACTGAAAACTAACAGAGAAATATACTCGCCTAGGTCCTGAGCAAATGACACAAAACGGTGTCTGAACTGGTTTTACACAAACCTATATATGAAATATCATGTCATTGGGTGTAATAAAGTGATAAGCATATTTAAATAAGCTAAAATTTGATTTCTAGGTGAAAACTAGGTCATAACTAGCTTCTAGGTTGATTACAAGCCTAAACCGGTTGATACTAGGTTGCGATTAGGTTTCTAGGTCCAACTAGCTAATATAGTACACTATATATCAAATATATAATATAGACTCTATGATATCAATATAGTATATTAGTCTATAATAACTATTACCTAGCAATTTACCAATACCTCATATTATTACCTAGTCTACTAACCCATTATCTTGATATCCAGTCTTACCTATACAACTTGTTACTTACTGATACTATTTTCCTCATACTCACAGTATTACCTTAGGCTAGTACTAGCACTTAACTCGGAACTTAACTCAAGTATCACATGGATACCTTAACAATATATAACCCTTATGTATAGTATCCTGTTAATACCTACTTAACTCTAAGGTAATAGCAAAATCTAAGTTATCAATTAACCTGGTATTCCCAAGCTAAAACCTTAACTAGTACTTAATACCTTATGTAAATATATTGGTAGTTACCTTATCCCCAAAAATCATATCTACATATATCTATACAACTCTAGTTATTACATATATACTCGTAAACTCCCCTTGTTGTTCTAGAACCCAACTGTTGCAGTATCAGTGGTAACTGTTGATACAACACTGACCCACATTTCACCAACTGCTCACAGTAGCAGTTATATGCAGTTGGCCTAGAGATGTCTTTACTTCCCTTCAAGTTGCATTACATTCTCTATAAAGCAACACACAAACAATATATACTTATCACTAAATTAGCACACATATACCAACTGACCACACTCCAAATTCAGAATTTGAAACTCCCTCTGTACATCCTAATACACACTAGACACCTCACTGATACTTGTCACTAGATGCCCAGATCTTCAAGGCAAACATCACTCACTGATTTCCCCCCTTACAGCATCCTGCAGCTACTGCTTCTTAATCCCCATCACTATCAGTCCCAAGCTAATCCTTCTCACCTCACTCGATACCTCACTGATACACATTTGACCATCACTTGGCTTGCTCACATCCACACAGCTGTGTGTACTGCTGCAAATGCCTCTTCATGCCTATTACTTCTTAGCACAGAAAGTAAGGCCTGAAATTCAGTTACAACTGTATCACTAAGAGATGTTGTTGCTAAAGGTTCAAGTAACTAGTGTCTGTATTGATACTGCTACTGTTACTATCTGTGATATTGATCTCCCAACTCATGCCCAGGGTATTCCCCTTCCTCAATTCAGATCTCCCTCAACTTTCTCTAACAACTCCACTACTCGAGCATCATCCCCAATCACATAAACACAATTCTTCCTCCTTGCATTTACTGCAGTTAAAACTGCTCTTGCTTGATCTTATTATTACAGCTACTCACATGCTAGAACCCAATATTCCAGGTCCAAGGCAGTGCCAAAGTGTCACTGCTACCATCTGATACAGCTGCTACTGTTGTATCACTGCCCGATACCATCACCCACACACAAACGGAACCCGACTGTGCATTGCATTGCAGTCACACCCGACTGCCCTTATAGCAGTTACACTGCAACACTTGTAACTAGAGCCTCCATGGACTGAACCACACACACACAAAAGCAAACTACTGCAACTCCTCCTCTCATGGCATAGCAAATAACACCAATAACTTCACACACACTGGAACACACACATACACACCGATTATTACACTGTTACAGTCATAATTTTCTTTGACACAGTTTGCTGACAAAAATCCTACTACTAGAATAAGCGGGATTAGCGACGTAATTTAGCGACTCCTAGTAAATACGTTGCTAAATTAGCGACTCGGAAAAATTGTCGCTAGGCGTCGCTAAATGGCGACATTTAGCGACGTTTAGCGACTTTTATTAAGATTTTAAAAGAATAGTCGCTATAAGTTCAATTAAGGTCGCTAAACGTCGCTAATATATCTTATTTAGCGACGTTTAGCGTCGTAATTAGCGACGTATCTATTAAAAATATTTAGCAACGTATTTAGCGACGTCTTTGGCGTCGCTAATTTTTATTTTAGCGACGTTTTTATTTGACGTCGCTAAACGTCGCTAAATTTTGGTTAATTAGGGCTCAGTTTTCTTTTCTCCATCTGTCGAAAATTTCAAAAATGTTTCAATTTCCCCCGCCCCCCCTCCGGCGACCGGGTCTCCACGGCTGCGCCTACTCTGGCATCCCCCTCCTCCTCCTCGAGCTCTAGGTAATCTCTCTCTCTCTCTCTCTCTCTCATATGAAACTGACACAAGATACACGCACACAGACACGACACACACACACAGACATGACACACACACAGAGATACACACGACACACACACAGACGCAGACACACACACGACACACACACACGACACACACACAGACGCAGACACACACACACGACACACACACAGACGCAGACACACACACGACACACACACACACGACACACACACACAGACGCAGATTAGGGTTAGGGTTAGGTTTAGGGTTTTTGAGCAAGGGTTAGGTTTAGGGTGTCACATTAAAGTTTTCAATGACATTATTAATAGGATTTCCTCTGATTCTAGTCTCCTAGCTCACTGATACAACACACATGGGACCTTGGTGTGTGTAGGTGTATAAGACCTAGGCATCAATTGTTAGTTTGGGTATTTGCAACAATCTTAGTCCCCGGCACTCTATTGTGACATCACTACATAAGCCCTTACTTGTTGGTCTTTCCCCATTGTCCCCCTTGACATCAAATAGTCTCTTATCTGATGAAGGAAGGCCAAGTCTTTCTAAAAACTGTGTCAATAAAGCTGTGGATTGATCCTGAATCAACCAAGGTCATTGCAGATTTGTTCTTAAAAGTACCCCTAAGTTTCATAGTGGAATGATGCATGCTGTCTGATAGTGCTTTAGGGAGATTTCAAATAGACTCTGAGGATCGTTTGTAAAAGTATGATAATTTTCTGATACTGACCCTAGAGTGTTAGAGCCTCCTTCATCCTCATCTGATACCACATTTATAATTTCTTATCCTTGCGCCAGTACGCTAGTCCACTTTTCATCACGGAGGAAACATAACCCCAAATTCTCTCTCCTAAAAAGTTCATTAAGTAGCTGATTGAGGTCTAGTATTTGTGGTAATATCTTAAAATCTAGCTTTTGTTCCTGTATAAGACCCTTCTTAGCTGCTTCAGTATTGGCTAGAGGATAGCTGTTAGTTTTCACCAAATCTCATAATTCAATTTCAATTTCAATTACAATCATATAATTTAATATTGGATCATATTTTCAAACTAGTTCAATAAATCGGTCATTTTATTTTGTGACACGTAGGATATAAATAAGATATTATGGTATCATTATTATACTGCAACAAACAGCTAATTCTTTGTGAGTCATCTAATTCTTTCGTTCCGGTCCAATAGCTAATTCTTTGCTAATTCTTTGTTTTCATCTATCTTACCAGATGGCACCCAAGAGAGCGACACCTCCTACTGTTAAGGAGGAAGTGATGCCTCCTACTGTTAAGGAGGAAGTGATGCCTCCTACTGTTAAGGAGGAAGAGATACCACCTGCGGGGAGTTCCAGTCACCCAACACCTATCGCGGCTGTATCTCAGACGGGGAGTTCCAGTCACCCAGCACCCATAGCGGAGCTTGATAACATAAATGCTGTTTATGTGCAGTATTTGAGGGACTGGTATCTGCCCCATTTTGGAAATCCTCGAGATTGATACTATAATGTTTCATATACTTATATATTATGCATTTTTTGTTATTGTGATACTCTGATACTTATATATTATGTATTTTGTGATGCTGTTTATGCCCATTTTGTGTGACTGTGATACTGTGATACTTTTATTGTCTGTCTATAATATTTGTGTAAATTAATTGTATGACTGTGATACTTTTATTCATATTAAATATTGTTAATCCGGTATTGAGTATTCCACCGAAGGGGTCGGCGAACCCATAGAATTCAACGGAGGGTTGCTCCGGGTCTATTTTTAATTAGAAATTTATAAATTACAGGCATAATAGTTTGGAACAATTCAGGTTTTTTTTTTGTTTTTTTTGTAAATTTAGCGACGTATTTAGCGACGTTTAGCGACGTCTAGCGACGTTTTTATAAGTCGCTAAACAAGTCGCTACTTAGCGATGTGTCAGTAGCCGTCGCTAACGACGTCGCTAAACGTTGCTAAATATGTCGTTGTACGTCGCAAATTGCTGACATGTCAGTACTTCCAGGTCATTAAAGACGTCGCTGATACGTCGCTATATAAGTCGCTAATGAGCGACGTTTAGCGACTTTAAAAAACGTCGCTATTTCGTGACGCCGCGTCACTAAACGTCGCTATATTTAGCGACTCAATAAAGTCGCAAAAAAACGTCGGCATAGCGACGTTTAGCGACGTTTTTCCGTTCAGCGACTTGGTTTCTTCCGACTGCGTTAAAACGTCGCTAATTACGTCGCTAAACGTGTTTAGCGACATTTTTTTGTCATTTGGCGACGATTTTGGGCGTCGCTAATTTGACTTTTTTTGGTAGTGTCCCACATCACTTACACACATACAAATATATGCCTATATACGTATATATTAATACACACACACATATATATACATACCATCATATATACATATATATATATAATGCACAATATAGGAACTCACCCTCAATGCACATACCAAATACTTGGTGTGCATCAAGCCACACATAGGCATCACACCTTGATACGCATGTGATACTCATTTAAATCACTCCCAAATACAACCAAATCATCATGACACATCCAAAATACCAATAAGGAATATAAAATAGTGAAGAATGACCCATTAGGTATTTCATCAAACACTTGGTGTGCCACCTCGGAGTTTCTCCAAATGGACAAAAAAATTATTGTAACTTTCTCGATAGGCCTCTTATGGACCTAGTTCTTCTTCTTATGGATAGTCTTGAACCAAGTAAGGGTTCTTATGGGTAGTCTTAAACCAAAGGAGGGTTTTTATGGGATTATTTTATTATTCAAATCTGAAATGATAAGGAAAAATAGGATTTTTACCTATTGGGAGATAGATTCTCAATGTGGTTCCTTCAATAAGCACAAGAGTGAAGAATGAACAACAATCTCTAGACAAATTCCTCTTCCTCAAGCCTCTTGCAACCTTCAAGCTTCTAGCTCTCATTGAGGATGAAAATAAGAGGGATTGGGATTATTTTAGAGAAATTTGGTGGAGGAAAAATGCTTAGGGGAAGAACTCAACTTAGGGTTTCTATATGAATAACTAATTAATAAAGAAGAAGGGGGCTCCCTCCTCCTAAATACGGCTGGCTACTCTAGGTAAGGCTTGGTTGGTTTGAAAAGTCTAAAATACCCTCCAAGGTTTGTCATGAAGAGTTTAACTAATAAGGGTTAACTAATGAAGGTTCAAATTTAAATTAAATGAGATATTATATGCATTCCCTCTATTTTAACTAGTCAACCAAGACTAATTAAATGGGTTACTCTATTGGTCATGACAAGTCTAGTTGGGTCCATGCCTAGTTTGGTTCATTAGCAACTTGTCTAACTAAGGGCTACTCATGTAACATCCTCTATATTAAATATTTATATATAAATAACTATATTATTATTAAATAAGGATATATTAAAAAATAATAATACAAATAACACAAATACTCCTATCCTGAAAAGTGATGGTTACAATCTTACCCTCCTTAGAAAAAAATTTCCCGTAAAATTTAGGAAAGAACTAGCAGTATACAAGCAAGTAAAGAAAATACCTCACGACTCAAATAGATAAGGGTACCGCTCGCTCATCTCGGATTTCCTCTCCCAGGTAGACTCTTTCGTAGAGTGATGCCTCCACGCGATGCTTACCAAGGGAATCGTCTGGTTCTGAAGCACCTTCTCTTGGCGATCCAGAATCTCTACTAGCTGATTTGGATAACCAAAAGTCGGATCCACCTCGATCTCCAAGTGATCTAACATGTGACTAGGATTTGCCATGTACTGTCTCAGCTGCGACACATAAAATACGTCATGTACTCCCTTTAGTACATATGGCAAATCTAATCTGTAGGCCACTGTACCGATCCTCACAAAAATATCGAAGGTTTCGATGTACCATGTACTAAGCTTTCTGCCTCCACTAAAGCGAATCGTGCCCCGTGTCGGAGAAATTCACAAAAACTATATTGCAACCTAGAACAAAATACAGACTTAACACGCAATCTACAACAAAACAATCACAAGTGATACAAAACAAAACCTACCTCAAACTCTAAAGGTCTTCGGTGGCTTTCGGCCCAATGCTGTTATCTCTCCTGCGCCACCCGAAGTCTATCTCTGATAAGATTCACCTTCTCAGCTGCATCCACAACCATCTTCGGTCCCAAAAATGCTCTCTCACCAACATCATCCCGAGAAAAGGGAGTGTGACATCTCCGTCCATACAATATCTCGAATGGTGACATCTCAATATTGGCCTTGTAAACACCCTAAATTTCAGAAATCAGATTATATAATTTTCCGTATTTTCGGTATTTTTCTGGAATTTATCACTGTGGTTTATGGGTTAAATAATTTTAAGTGTGACTAAATGGAGTTAAAATGTTCTGGAAGTAAAAATTTATGGTGTATAATGGAGAACCGGACGCATGGCATTTTTCGGTGAATTTATCGGACACCGGAGCAACGTATCGAGGACCTTTAGCTGTTGGATTGGGAGCCAAACCCAAATTCGAACCAACCCAGACCAAACCCGATCCGCTGCAAACCCTAGGCGGCCGCCAACACTGTAGCAGCCTATAAAACCCTCCTCGTTTTCCGTGCTCAGCCATCTGAACCCTAGCCGCTCATCCCCATCGCCGTCGTACCCTGAACCCTAGCCGCTCATCCCCATCGCCGTCGTACCCTGAACCCTAGCCGCTCATCCCCATCGCCCGCGACTCCCCTCGACCCCGACACCGCCGAATCCCAGCCCCGCTGTCGACTCCAAGCCGAACTCCGACGCCTCCCATCAACCCCCCTGCTCGAGACGTCGCCGCCGCCGCCGGATCAACCTCCCTAGCCGCAGTTCGTCCCCGACGCCGCGACTCCCCTCGACCCCGACTCGCTGCTGGGAACAGCAGCCATCGACCTCTGTGTCCGCCATATCCCCTCGACGTGCCGCCTACAGCCATTCGACAGAGACCCCCACCCGCTCGTCAACCACCGCAGACCCCCACCGCTCGTCGACCTCCGCCGCGAGCACAGCGACCCGAGCGCGGCTTCACCCCGCCGCCGAGTCGCACAGCAACCCCGAGCGCGGCCTCACCCCTCCGCCGCGAGCACAGCGACCCCGAGTGCGACTCCTCCGCCTCACAGCAACTCCGCAGACACGAGACACGAGCAGCAGCGCGCGAGGACACGACCAGGACACAGATTGGACTCTCGGTCACTTGGAAAACATAATCCACGGAGCCCTGTTCAGGTATTGATTTCTCCCAACTCGCGACTCCGTTTTCAATTCCGTCGATTGCTATGCGTAGACTGTATACCCCTCTCGGTGCCCGTGCAATTCGCTCGGTGCATCGCGTCTTGTAGTGGTCGTACACCGCGATCCAAAACAGGAAAAAACAACGCCCTGTTTCACCTCGGAACTGAGTCCGCCCCGCCAATCGGGACGACTTGGTCGCACGCGGTCTTTACCAAACTGTGCGCGACGTTGATACGGTCGTGTGGGTTTTTGCAGAAGTCGATTTGGAGGTGCGTGCACCCCGGAATCAACGCGTATCCGCCGACGACACCCCGTATCCGTTGATCCTGGAACACGCTGTAACTTCGTGTACACACGTCGGATCGAGACGAAACTTGCGCCAACGGATCCGTAGTAATACGCTGGTCCTGTGAGCCAAGTTTGGTTCGATTCTGAGGACGTTGACAAAATCACGTATCGTGGGCCCCACAGGCTCCACTTGACGGGTGATTTTGTGACCGGCTCATCGGAATCCAATTCTGGAAGTTCCTTTGGGTTCGTATCATCGTTCCTGACTTGTAGACACTGAGTTTGCGGAATTTGGAGACCCTTGACCCTGACGCACTTTTCGGTGCAAAGTGGGCCCACATATGGAACCCGCTTTGGCCCGAAAATGACCTTTTTGCCCCTGTGTCCAAATTGGACGTAAGGACAGGCATTTCCAGCTATTTGACATCTTCTGAGACTGTTGGTGATATTTATTACAGCTTTTGGAGTAGTTCCCACCGGATCCACGGATACCAGGACAGTTGTTGATATTCGGACATCAGGCAAGTGTACCTTGCCAAACTCTGCAGTTTAGTTATCTATTTTCCTTGTTTTATATATATTGCTGTGCATGATCAACCTAGGACCGTGTGACGTACTTAGCGTCCGATTATCAGTCGGGTGTCGACACTGTACGCAGTGTTGGGTACGGTCATCTAGAGATGGACATCCGTGACACTTTATATTCTCGTACTTGTCTTATCATGTACCATATGACCCAGGACACTTGACACTATTCATGAGACAGGATTTTTCCGAGATATTCGTGGTGATTCTGTATAGGATACAGGACATGGACATTATATTATTAGATACTTATGACTGGTTGCATTTAGCTATGATCGCGCTTGACATGGGCATGAGACGTTGTGGTCATGATATGCGTGGTTACATGGGGTGGGGAGAGACACACAGGCTACAGGCTGTATTTATGTATATCTTCTATTATTGAGAGGTCGCAGGTTCTCGTAGCAGAGCCTGACCCACTACCGGTTATTACCGCTACCGGCTCCCCGACACAGAGCTTGTAGTGGCTCAGCCTGAGACTAGTGATGCTCTCACTTGCATTTACACTTAGATGGTTACTTATTCACCCCATTGTTCATTTAGTTATTTATTTGCTGCACTGCTTATCTGTATTTATTGGCATGATCTTTCTTGTACCTTGCTATGTCCCCTGAGGACCTGGATCCGGATTTTGTTCCCCAGATTTTGCAGACGTGGTTTATCCCGAGATCTACGGGACTGGAGCAGGAGCTGATCCAGGAGTTGTACCACCATCTGAGGACGAGGTCTTAGCTGAAGACTTCTATTGAGCATCCATGTTCATGCTCAGCTTTCATTTCTTTATTTCAGTCTTTTACTTTCTGGGCTGTTGAACCATTGTACTAGATATTTATCGGGTGTTCCCCGAAGTACTTTGTGAGACTGGATGATGATTTACATTCCTTATTTATTCTGTGGATCATGTTTTATGTCTTGTGTGGATGAGATTAGTTGTACCATGATTGTCGTAGACTTGTTTTACAGCTTAAGTATGCCCTGATGGATCTCTATTATTGAGTTGGTCCATCGGTGCGTACTGCTGGCCATTGCCACGTGTCTGGTCCCACGGTATTTTGGGACTGGGGCGTGACAGGCCTGGTAACTGTTGTTGTAAGAAAACTCTACCAGGTGGATATGATCCTACCAAGAACCTCCAAAGTCCAGAATATAGGTACGTAGCATATCCGCGAGAGTCTTAATAGTCCTCTCCGACTGCCCGTCCATCTGGGGGTGATATGCAGTACTAAATTTTAGCTGGGTACCCAAGCTATCCTGCAAACTCCTCCAAAAATGGGACATAAAGTGACTATCCTGATCCGAGACTATGCTCACAGGGACCCCGTGCAATCAGACAATTTGTCGAACATACATCTCGGCGAGCTTCTCCGTAGACGTACCCACTTTAAATGGCAAGAAGTTGGCTAATTTGGTCAACCTGTCTACGATGACCCAAATTACGTCTTTTTCTCCTGGCCTCTACCTCTCCTCTTAATTCCGAAATAAAATCCATTGTAACATGCTCTCAGTTCCACTCTGGTATGGGTAAGGGCTGAAGCAAACCGCCTGGCCTCTACCTCTCCGCTTTCATCTGCTGGCACACTAAGCCTTTGGATACGAAGTGCGCCACCTCCCACTTCATACCAAACCACCACGCATGCTCCCTTAGATCCCTATACATCTTTTTGGCACCCGAATGCATAGAGTACTGAGAGCGATGCTCCTCCTGTAGAACCTTCTCGTGCAACTCTCCACTCGATACACACAACCTCGTACCGTGCCACAACGAACCATCCTCAGCAATGATGAAGTCATCCAATAACCCAGCTTGAACCTATGCTCTGATGCTCCTCGGAGTCATTTATTATTCTGTGTAGTCCTAATCATGTCCATCATCTCTTACTGTATTTGTATTCCCCATATCTGTATCTCGATACCAGGAACTATCACCTCAATACCCAAGCTCTCAAGGTCGGCCAACAAATGTCTCTCTAATATCAAGAATATTGCCATCGGATATTGCTCACTACGTTGGCCTTCCCTGGATGGTACTGCAATGATATGTCAAAGTCCTTCATCAGCTCCAACCACCGCCAATGTCTCATGTTTAGCTCTTTCTGCGTAAACACGTACTTCAAGCTCTTATGGTCTGTAAATATCTCCACATGCTCTCCGTACAGATATTGTTTCTACAGGTTTAGATAAAAAATGACTACTGCCAACTCCAAATCATGGGTAGGGTAGTTCTTCTCATAAGGACATAATTGCCTGGAAGCATAGGCAATCACCTCCCTACTCTGCTATAGAAAGCAACCCAAACCCTTCCCTGAAGCATCAATATAAATATTAAATCCACCTAACCCTGATGGCAATGTCAACAATGAAGCTATCGTCAACCTCTTCTTCAGCTCATCAAAGAGGCCTGACACTTCTCTGACCACACAAACTCCACGTCCTTCTTGGTCATCCTAGACATCATCTCTGCAATCCTGGAGAAGTCATGTACAAACCTCATGTTGTATCCTGCCAGACCCAGAAAGCTCCTGATCTCTGCCACTGAACTTGGAGTAGCCTATGACTCTACTGTCGTGATCTTCCTTTGGTCAAGTTAGATCCTATCTCATGTCATCACATGTCCAAGGAATTCAACCTTGTCTATGAAGAACTCTCACTTCGAAAGCTTTCCATAAATCTACTCCTTCCTGAGAGTCTCCAAAACTATCCTCAGGTGCTCCTCGTGCTCCTCTGGTTTCTTCGAATACACGAGGATATCATCGATGAACACCACCATGAACTTATCAAGGTACTGGTGGAACACATTATTTATCAGGTTCATGAATACCTCTGGAGCATTGGTCAACCCAAATGACATCACCATGAACTCGAACTTGCCATAACGAGTCTGAAAAGCTATATTCATAATATTCTCCCTCTTCACCTTCACTTGGTGGTAGCCTGACCTCAAGTCTATCCTCGAGAATACCTTCACTCCGCTGAACTGATCGAAAAGATCATTTGTGCTCGGCAGCGGGTATCTATTCTTGATGGTGAGGTTTTTCAGGGCCTTATAGTCGATACACATGCATACCGACCCATCCTTCTTTGGGACAAATAATATCGGAGTACCCCATGGTGATGAACTAGATCTAATGAAGCCCTTGTCCTATAACTAGTCTACCTGCTTCTTCAACTCTGCAAGCTCGCTGTTGTTAACCCTTTAGACATGCTGTGATATCGGCTCTGTGCCTGGTACCAAGTCTATTGAGAACTCAAAGTATCTGTCTGGCTAAAAACCCGATAACTCCTCTGAAAAGACATCCAGGAACTCCGTAATCAAAGGATGTGGCAACTCCTTTTCTTTCACCAGGGCTTCGAGTTCTAACTCGGACAGGCTGAGAGATACATCCATCAATCGACAGGGATTCACTCTAAGATAGCTCTCCCTTCCATGATGTGTAGTTCTGCACGAAAAGGACTAGTTCCGGGGCCTATGAAGGATGAGTTACAGCCGTAAATCATCGAGATATTTTAGGCTGAATTCCATTATCAACAAACACTTGTGCAAAGATGGAAATTAGCAGTGCATAGTCCTTCAACAGATGACTCCCTCGATCTGCTCCGTTGCTCCTTTGACAATCTTGAAATTTGGCTCCTCGTAGGTCTAAACAAAACTCTTCCTCCACGATAATCTATGCTAGCATGGTGCCTACTCAACCAATCCATCCTGAGTACAATGTCGTAGCTCGAAAGTGTCATTACGAGTAAGCACGCACTCAACTCTCGGCCTCCTAAAGTAACTCTCTGATCCTTGCAAACATCACTGACCTAGATGATGCCACCCCTAGTCGTGATCTTATAAGTCCTAATCAAAGATTCAGTCTCTAAATGGTGCTTAAGAGCAAAAAAACTATAATAGAAAACTATAGGAAGCATCAGAATCAAACAAAGCTAATACTGGAATATAATCTGGGAGAACCAAACCTGTGATGACGTCTTCGACTGGCTCCGTATCCTCAATCGTCATGGCGAATGCTCGCCCCTATGGTGCTTCCCTTTGTTGTTGATGGTACACAAAATGCTATTGCTGGGTCGGGAGTGGCGGTCCCCTCTACAGTGTTGCAGGTGTTGCTGGTGCTCTAACTGGTTCTCTCTGAGCAGGAGCCCCATCCTCGTGCATCTCTTCATACGATACACACAACCTCGTACCATGCCGCAAGGAACCGTCCTCAGCAATGATGAAGTCAGCTAATAACCCGGCCTAAACCTGTGCTCTGATGCTCCTCAGAGTCATATCATCATACTGCGTAGTCCTGATCTTGTTTATCATCTCTGACTGTATCTGTAATCCCCAAATCTGCATCTCGATACCAGGAACTATTACCTCAATACCCAAGCTTTCAAGGTCGGCCAACAAATGTCTGTCTAATGTCAAGAATATTGCCACTGGATACCTGCTCAAGGCATCGACGACTACGTTGGCCTTCCCTGGATAGTAATGCAATGATATATTAAAGTCCTTCATCAGCTCCAACCACCGCCGTTGTCTCATGTTTAGTTCTTTCTGTATAAATACGTACTTCAAGCTCTTATAGTCTGTAAAGATCTCCACATGCTCTCCGTACAGATATTATTTCTACAGCTTTAGAGAAAAATGACTGCTGCCAACTCCAGATCATGGGTAGGATAGTTCTTCTCATGAGAACGTAATTTTCTGGAAGCATAGGCAATCACCTTCCCACGTCTGTCTCATTATCCGATTATGTCTGCTCAGATTCTTCTTTTTGTGTCACCAATATTTGTAATAATTTGTTATCATATTCTATTTTGAAATTCATGCATCAAAATTGAGATCTATCGATTACAGCTAAAATTGACATAGAACCTGGTTTCGCAGAAGTATATATTACTTTGAAATCTCATAAAACAAAAAGGTTATTGCAATATCTTTTTATTAAATAAAATTTAAATGAAACAAATTATCCGTTTAGGAGTTGGAATTCTTCCTTGAACATAAAATGAGATAATGTGCCTTGTAAAATGCTAATCGATCGATCTTCTAATTTTTTCGTTATTCATGGTGCATGGATGGGTTCCTTGTAAGATGGACGTGGAGTATCCATGATGTTACTAACTAAAGAAGGACATTAATTGCCACCTTTATCCCTGCTGTACAATGGCCATTGACACCACAGATGTACTACTTGGTTCCTTAAGTCGCAAGGGTAATGAGATCGTTCCCGATTATCATAGGCTGATCGTTTGACACCACAGATGTACCACTTGGTTCCTGAAGTAGCAAGGGTGATGAGGTCGTTCCCGGTTAAAGGAATTTATTATGGACATGCCTAGGGTCAGACCCAGAGTTGGTACACAAACACGAAAGAATTTGATGGACACAATACATGGAATTTGGACTACTAGACATAGGAGAAATGGTTTGGGCTTGATTGGGTTTAGGTTAAATTTTGATAATGGGCTTATAATTGGAATGGGTTTGGTTAAAAATTTAGGGGGTATTTATAGATTCCCAAAACTTAGGCCCCAAGTTTCTTGGACCCAAGAACATATGAAAATATGGTTTTGGATTTTTGTAGAATTAGTTAGTTACTAACTAATTACATGTGTTAAATAAATTTAAGATAGAAAGTTCTTACTTGGGGCTAAGCAAAGGAAAAGAGCATGTGCAAAAATAACAAGCTAAATATCAATGACTAGTTAACTAATTACTTCCAATAGTAATTTCTTTTATTATTTTCTAAAAAATATTTGTTTTAATTTTTATTAATTTTAAATTAATCTAGTATTCTATTTCTATAAAACCATTTTCTTAAATAATTCTAATTTTCAATAAGTTTGAGAATACGATTCCAAAAGTTTCTAAAAATTTTGAATTCTGGATTTAAGGTTTATAATATTTCTTTACTATAGATACTATTATTGCACCTTGCGAAAGTTAGACATGAACACGTTCATTTTTTTTTCAATGTTTCTTGTGTAACACATCCCAATTGTAATGGTAGCTTTTTAAGCTTTTGCCAAAGTACTTTACATAGATTGAGCGCTCCTTCCATGTTTTAGGTTTGGGTTGTTAAATGTTATCGTTTGTTTGGTAATCTAATTATCTTGGTGCTCTTACAGCAACAATTCTTAATTATCTAAGTTCAATTCTTTTGATCAAATAGGTCACATAATTTGTTTTAATTCCATTAACTTGTACATTATCCATTTCTTTCTTTTCCACTATGCTAGGAAGGTTCGATGTCCAGGCATGATTTCAAGTTCTTTATTATGTAAATTTCAATCAGTTAACTTGCGTAGATTTTTTTTCTTTCAAGATAATGCCAATAAATTAGGATTTTAGTAGTTTTTCTTTCAATTTATCTTTCATATGGCTATACTTCTTTTTGTGTGATGTAGACCGACAAATCCCCTAACCAATAGAGGAATGTTACATGCACTATGCACAGTCTATAGGAAAGAAGGCTTGCGTACTATGTACAAATGTTACTTTGGATTTGATTTTTTAAAATTTAAATTACAATTAAGAGAAAAATCTTTTGGCAAAATGATTTTTTATACTCAAAATTGTTATCACACAAGTTCTATTCAGTTGTAACTTAATTATAACTCTACCTCAAATATTATGCTGAATTGAGGGAAAACTAACATCGATTTTTCTTCGTTTCACTCAATAATGATTTCTGACATCTCACACACTAATTCAACTAGTACCCTTGCCAAAGTGAACAAAACTCTACCTCAAATATCATATTTGAGGCATTCATGGATGATATACTACTGAATTTTAATAAAAATTCCAACTATGAGTGAAATTTTCCATCTTTGAGTTTCGACACAACCTATAGTTAACACTTCAACTTAAACATAGCTGGTAATACTATGAGTCCAAAAGCTAACTTAAGGCTGCAAACAATTTGGTATATGCATAAATTATTTGCTGGTGTCTAATTTCAGAACGATTCACCCAATTTTAGGCATTGACAAGCTAGGTTTAAGACTAGTCAAATTAATATTGTACTATCACATATTGATATATTAGTTCAAACTAGTTATTTAGGCTAAAATCAAGCCTTGTACTTGTTGAATTTTATGGGGCTACTCATACTACATCTATTATGGGTCTCCGAAAACAAATCAAAAAAGCCTGAATTAGTAGAATTGGGAAAACTATGCCTACACTTATAACTTACAATAGTAAAAACATATTTTACACTTGATAGGAACACACATGCATATATTACAACTGTAAGTGGAACAAATCATGAAGTATAAAAATAAAACATAACTATGATTTGCTAAAACAAACCTAAACTTATGATCAATTATAAAAAACTTTGATCCCAATATCTATGTATTTAATTACTCAAATTTAGAGAAAGTTAAAATTTCACAAATTGAACTAAAAATTCTTAACTAGCATGGTTTAAGAAATCCCAAACAATATTGAAAAAAAATGGAAGGGAAAATATGAAGTACCTTAACAACAAGTTAAAGGGGAAGAGGGATTGGGGCTTGCCTTGGGGAGGAATTGAAGCTAGGGTTTTTGTCTTTTTCCAATATCTTCTCCATCTTTGATCAAATCTAATTCCTCTCTCTCTCTCTCTCTCTCTCTCTCTCTCTCTCTCTCTCTCTTGTTTTTGAAAAAGGTTTTATGATGGAAAGAGAAGAAGAGGAAGGAGGAGAAGATGGAGGTGATGTGGTAGAATTTAATGGTGGTGGTGAAGATAAATGTGGTAAAGATGATAATGGTTGTGGTGATATGGTGTGCATAAAGGGGGCTGATAGTGGAACGCAATAGGTGTCCGATGGTGGTACGCAATATACGGCCGATGGACACTAGTTCGGCTGGGGATGGTCGAAAGTGGCTGACACGGAGGGGAGAAATGGAAAGGCGGGCAACCATGTGAGGAAGGGTGGCGGGCGAAGGGCTAGAGAGGGAAAATGATGGTGGTGAGGAGGAGAGAGAGAGAGAGAGAGAGGGAAAGGGAGAGGCCAGGGTGGAGTTTGAGAGAAAAATCCAAGAGATACAGAGGGAGGGGTACGAGATTGAGATGGTACGAAAGTTGGAAGGAGGGGGAGATGAACATTTTCTCTTCCATATATATACATTTTTTTGATGAAAATATCCCCAAACATAATGATAAGGAAATATCTGTGAAATGTCCAAAACTTACCCTCCATTCCATGCAAATTTTCAAATTACAAAATTATCCTAAGGGTCCTAAGGGGCTATATATATATATATATATATATAATATTTGTAAATGAAAGGAAAACTCATATAATTATATTCTTAAAGCCTTTCTTTATTGTAAGACATCAAAATTTAATTAATTACTTATATATATATATATATATATATATATATATATATATATATATATATATATATATATATATATATATATATATATATATAATATTTTTAAATGAAAGGAAAACTCGTATAATTATATTCTTAAAGCCTTTCTTTATTGTAAGACATCAAATTTAATTAATTAGCGAATTTATTTTTAAAAATATACTTAAATGAATAAATTTAATAAATAATACCATATTATTAATCTAGGCTATGATAGTAGGCTTCCAATAGGTCTTATTTTCGATGATGGTATGAATTAAAGGGAATTGAAATATCGTTTTAATAAATAAAATTTAAATGAAAAAAAAAATTCCTTTTAAGAGTTGGAATTCTTTCGTGAACATAAAATGAGATAATGTGCCTTGTAAAATGCCAATCGGTCAATCTTCTAATTTCTTCGTTATTCATGGTGCATGGCTGGGTTCCTTGTAAGATGGACATGGAGTATCCATTAAGTTACTAGATAAGGAAGGACATTAATGGCCAACTTCATCCATGATGTACAATGGCCACTGACACCACTGGTGTACCACTTGGTTCCTAAAGTAGCAAGGGTGATGAGGTCGTTCCGGTTGTCATAGGCTGATCGTTTGGCTGACCAATTTGAAGACGTCGGTATCCCTAGTGAGTACTAGAATGCTGCAATAACATACAAAGTGGGCTCACTTGGGAATCCCGTTTTGACTAAAACTATCATTTTTTTTTCTGTGTCCAAATTTGAATTATGGGTAGGCTATTCTTAGTATCTCGACCCTTACGAACTCAGTAGTGATGTCTGTCTCATTATCCGATTATGTATGTTCAGGTTCTTCTTTTCGTGTCACCAATATTTTTATTAATTGGCATCATATTCGTATCTCAAAATTTGTGCATCAAAATTAAGATATACCGATTCCAACTAAAATTGACATAGAATCTGGTTTCACAAAAGTATATATTACTTTGAAAGCTCGTTAAACAAAAGGGGATTGCAATATTGTTTAATTAAATAAAATTTAAACAAAAAAAATTATCCGTTTAGGAGTTGGAATTCTTCCTTGAACATAAAATGAGATAATGTGCCTCGTAAAATGCCAATTGATCGATCTTCTAATTTCTTCGTTATTCATGGTGTATGGCTGGGTTCCTTGTAAGATGGACTTGGAGTATCCATGAAGTTACTAGATAAGGAAGGAAATTAATGGCCACCTTCATCTCTACTGTACAATGGCCACTGACACCCCAGATGTACCACTTGGTTCCTGAAGTGGCAAGGGTGATAAGGTCATTCCCGGTTGTCATAGGCTGATCATTCGGCTGCACCATGCATGCGTTAAATTCCAATTGGTTAACTAATTTGAAGATATTGTGCATTCCTAGTGAGTACTTGAATGATGTAATAACATACAAAGTGGGCTCACTTGCAAATCCCGTTTTGACCAAAACTATCATTTTTGTTCCTGTGTCCAAATTGGACTTTTGGGTAGGCTATTCTTAGTATCTCGACCCTAACGAACTCAGTGGTGATATCTGTCTCATCATCCGATTATATCTGATCAAATTCTTCTTTCTGTGTCAACAATATTTTTAATAATTTGGTATTATATTTGTATTTCGAAATTCGTGCATTAAAATTGAGATCTGCCGATTCCAGCTGAAATTGACATAGAACCTGGTTTTGCAGAAGTATATATTATTTTGAAACCTCATAAAACAAAAAGGGGATTACAATATTATTTTATTATATAAAATTTAAATGAAACAAATTATCCTTTTAGGAGTTGGAATTCTTCCGTGAACATAAAATAAGGTAATGTGCCTTGTAAAATGCCAATCGATCGATCTTCTAATTTCTTCGTAATTCATGGTGCATGGCTGGGTTCCTTGTAAAATGGACATGGAGTATCCATGAAGTTACTAGCTAAGGAAGGATATTAATGGCCAACTTCATCCCTGCTGTACAATGGCCACTGACATCGCAGATGTACCACTTGGTTCCTGAAGTAGGAAGGGTGATGAGGTCGTTCCCGGTTGTCATAGGCTAATCATTTGGCGGCACCATGCATGCGTTAATGTCCGATTGGTTGACTAATTTGAATTCGTTGTGCATCCCTGGTGAGTACTTGAATATTGCAATAACATACAAAGTGGGCTCACTTGCGAATCTCGTTTTGACCAAAACTATCATGTTTGTTCCTGTGTCCAAATTAGACTTATGGGTAGGCTATTCTTAGTATCTTGACACTTATGAACTCAGTGGTGATGTCTGTGTCATCATCAGATTATGTCTGCTCAGATTCTTCTTTCCGTGTCAACAATATTTGTAATAATTTGATATTATATTCGTATTTCGAGATTCGTGCATCAAAATTGAGATCTGTCGATTCCAGGAAAAATTGACATAGAAGCTGGTTTTGCATAAATATATATTACTTTGAAAGCTCGTAAAACAAATAAGGAATTGCAATAACGTTTTATAAAATAAAATTTAGATGAAACAAATTATCCGTTTAGGAGTTGGAATTCTTCCTTGAACATAAAATGAGATAATGTGCCTTGTAAAATGCCAATCTATCGATATTCTAATTTCTTCGTTATTCATGGTGCATGGCTGGGTTCCTTGTAAGATGGACGTGGAGTATGCACGAAGTTACTAGCTAAGGAAGGACATTAATCGCCACCTTCATCCCTGCTGTACAATGGCCACTGACACCACAGATGTACCACTTGGTTCCTGAAGTAGCAAGGGTGATGAGGTCATTCCCGGTTATCATAGGATGATCGTTTGGCGGCACCATGCATGCGTTAAAGTCCGATTGGGTGACTAATTTGAAGACGTTGTGCATCCCTGGTGAGTACTTGAATGCTGCAATAACAAACAAACATTATGATTAATCTTCTTGTGAGATATATATATATATATATTGAATCAAAGTCTTCTATATATATATATATATAAGCTAGCTTGGTAGCTAGCTTAATTGTCAATAGATGATTGATGGTGAGAGAGTTAAAGTAGAATGAATACGTATATATACGTACTGATGGTATCGCCAACTCGAAAGGTTTTGCCTTTAGCCCAAGCAGCATAGTCGAAGTTGAGCTTCCATCCTTGGTCGTCTCCAACCAGATGATGTGTCGGGGGTTCCTTCATGGCGGGTGCCGGTGGGGAGGGGGAGGAATAGTAGGATGGAGGTGGAGGAGCTAGTACTGCAGGGTGGACATTGATGAATAACCTCATCCCCATTTGACAATGCTTGGCTACTCCGCATAGGTACCACTTTCTTCCGGGAGTTTCAAGATTGATGACATCGTATCCTGTGGTCATTGGTTGCTGCTCATGTGGCACACTACATGCTTGGAACATATGCGCGTCTGCTACTTTGTAAACATTATGCATTCCAACATGATACTTGAAGACTGCATGCATGCATGCAATTACGTATCAATTATAAAAGATATATAATTTTTGATCGATGATGGTACGTATTCAACAATTAATTAATATTAACTGCTTCTTACCAAGACTATCGCCAACTCGGAATACTCTTTTTTCAGCCCATTTAGTGTAATTAAAGTTAAGTGTCCATCCATGTTGGTCTCCAACTATGTGTTTTGTAGGTCCTGTTGTTGTTGGTGGGGATGGGGATGGGGATGGATATTTTGGAGATGGAGGAGTAGCTGCTGCAGCAGCTTGAACCTTAACGAATAACCTCATTCCCATTTTACAATGCTTGCCGTAGTTTACTCCGCATAGGTACCACTTTCTTCCGGGAGTTGCAAGATGGATTACATCCTTGCCTGTGGTCATAGGTTTTTTCCAATGTGCAGGTACGCTACATGCGTCGAACATAGGTCCGTCTACTCTGTAAACATTGTGCTTCCCTACCGGGTATTTGAAAACTGCATGAATGCGCCAAGGAATAATATTATTGTAAATATAATTATATATATATAGCATGCCATTTTAACAAGCTAGCTAAGAAAATTAAGTTATAATTACCAAGGGTGTCCCCGACGCGAAAATCTTTGCCTTCTGCCCAAGCTGAGTAATTGAAGTTGAGGGTCCAACCGGAATGATCCCCGACCATGTACTCCGTCGACCGAGCAAATCTCGGAAGGGAGACCACTACCAAGATGGCAAAGATAGCAACTACTTGCATTCTCACCATTGCCAACTCTTATTAACTCTACTTAATTGGTTGCTACTGTTTGCAATATGCTTGCATGCTTGCTGTGAGGTTCTATTTATACTTAATTTGGTATAAGTCTGTTCTTTTAGCAAGCTAGCTAGCCGGCCAAAGTGTTACAAGTAAGCTAGACTTAGTCTTTTGAATATATATATATATATATATATATATATATATATATATATATATATATATATATATATATATAATGGGTACGTGTTGACGAGTTCCTCATGCCAATGAATTATATTTTCATTTCATAATAGTGAAACAACCAATAGTGTACATACAAAATTCATATCAAGAGTAGATCTCCTTGTTATTTATATATATATATATATATATATATATATAGAAAAAAAGAAGAAGGAAATCTTCAATCCGGGTCCAGAAACTACACCATGAATACATATAAAACTAGAGCCAAAAGGGAAACCAACGGATATAAAAGTAGCGCTTTAATTAATAACATGCATATTATTGAAGGGAAGTTAGTGAAACAACCAATAGTGTACAATACGTCCTATTCATAAAAAAAGAAATCCGGAATAAGGCAAGTTCAGAAACTACAGTAGCATAACCAAAAGGCCGGCAACCAACAGATATGAAAAGGGTTCATTATGTTTTAATAGCTCGTCAACACCCAAAGTGTTAATTAGGACCAAGTATAGCTGCAAAAAAATTAATAAATAATAATTGAATATTATCAGGACTAAGTATACCTGTGCGATTTAGCATTGTTTTAAATGTCTACATATCGTCAAAGAGAATGCGCCCTAGTTATAAAAAAAGAAGAACAAAAAAGGGCAATGAATATTATGAGGACGAAGTACAGCTGTGTGATTTAGCATTCTTTCAGATCAATCGGTTTATGCTTCCTGGGTTCTCATTTGTGTGCAGACACCCACACACTTGGATTAGATTTAGGATTAGATTTCCTAAAATAGACCGGTTAAGATATGATTAGATTTAGGATTAGATTCAAGTCTATCTTTATGTATTTTCTATAAGGATATATATTTCCTATATGGATAGATATATCTTCTTCTATTATGTGGATATGGATATGGATATGGATTCATTTTCCTATACGGATATACACATTCATAGTTGTATTATTTTTGTATAATTTATCAGTACAATCAACATTGTTGATTGGATAATTTATCAATACAATAATTGACCATGTGCATCAGCAGTGTGTTTTTGCCTACACATGTTCACGATGATTTATCGTCCATGCACGAGACTGCGTACTTGTATCTCTATGTTCGATCGCATGTAATAGTTCCTCGTCTTCTTCCCAGTGACAAAAATGGGCATTTTCTCACCCTTGATCAGGGCTTGGACGTCGGGATGGGTGATCGTCGGCGGCAAAGGATCGGCGGCGTGCTCGACAGCAGCCCCCTTGCCCTTTCCGGACTTCTTCGCAGAGAAGGAGGAAGCTTTTGGTGCTATTTCGAACGTAAAGTGAAGAGGTGAAGGCTGAAGAGAATTTGAAAACCCAAGCAAAGTATAGGTTTCTCTCTCTTTAATAGTAGTATTTATAGGCTGAGCCTGTGTGCCAGTTGCGACGGTTTATATGCGCATTAATGGTAATGAATCATAAGCAAACGTCATGTTCACACCTATGCGATACCTTGATTCGCGTGACATGTGACGGTTAGGTACAAAACTTAGGTCTCGATTCTCGCGCCCATGCACCGGTGTCGCTTCGGTATTTCAAAAAGATTTTGTCAATTCAGGAATCAAGGAAGATTTAACAGCCTGGCAGTGAAGATTCTTTGCGCCTACGGTTCTATAGGCAAAACAACCCAGTCAGTAGCAGTATGCGCCAAACCCTATGCACGAAGTTGATTTTTTTTCTCCCATGCTTATTTCAAAATATTGTTCCCAAACGGCCATAATCCCAAGGAGAGCCCCTCTCTCTCTCCAACATATACTACCCACACCCTCTCTCTAAAAACCCACCAGCAGCAAAACACCTAGGAAAAAACCCTAAAAACCATTTGCCACTCCCTTCACCCGACCAGCCCCGGCCACCTCCCTCAGCCCGCCACCACCGTATCAACACCCGACCACCACCAGCCCACCCCCCCCTCCGACCTTCCTCCTCCCAGACACCAACCGCCGCCACCACCAGCAGCTGCCTCCGCCGCAGTCAGCCACTGCAGCACAGACTTCCCCCTCGACTCCTTCTTCCCCGGCCGACCCAATTCCCCCCCCCCTGACTTCCCCAGTCACCCCCACAGCCCCCACAGCCATCCACCACCATCTCCACCACCACCCTCACCGTCTCCACCACCATCCTCGCCATCTCCACCACTGTCACTGTCGCCTTTACCAACGCCACCACCACCAACACCACCATAGTCTAAACCACCACCACCCGACCTCTTCTTCCCCGGTCACCCCTCACCACCACGGCCAGTGCACCACCACCGCCAGTCACCCCACGACCCACACACCACCACCACCGGTCCCCCGAGGCCAAGCCGTCGCCGCTGCATTGGTTGCAACTGCTGCCATTTCCAGAGCTGATGTTGCTGCTGTTGCTGCTACTGAGCCGCCGGAGCTCCGCCCTCCCTCGCTGGAGAACGGCTGTCTCGTGCAGAGGAAACACCCCCCCCCCCCCCCCGGACACGAACGTCGCCAAGGTATATTCCTAGCAACTCGTATATGTACGTATTAGTTTAAATACGTATGTGTATATATATGTATTTATATACTTATGTATTAGTGTATGTATGTATAATATTTAATGTATTAATATATCTAATGTATTAATGTGCTTATACTCATGTATTAATGTATTATTGTATTTATATTAATGTATTTATATATAATGTATAATATATAATGTATATGTATTATATATTTACGTATTAATGTATTATTGTATTTATATTAATGTATTTATATATAATGTATAATATATAATGTATATGTATTATGTATTTACGTATATGTATGTATATACATATTTAAGTACTAATGTTAACATATATATTTGTAAGTATTAAATGTGTATTTATGTAGTTTAAGTATTAAATGCTATTATACGTGTTTAAGTATTAATATTTATTATATATTTTTATGTTAATAATTTACCTCATAATTATTATGACTGCCTTAATTAAGGAGATGCTGACCAAGGTTTAGACATTGAGTTCTGCACATTAATATGTTATAGTTTAATACGTCAATTAAATTGTAGCATATTTTTATAGCATGTAGTTAGGACCTGTGTTTTGTGTACACGAAAATCGAGGATACAACACGTGTACGTTTAGCTACGTACGCACGCGATCCATCTAGATGAACAGTTGTGACCCCTGCGTCAGTTCGTTACTGCAATGTAGTATTTCCTGTTCGTACTATTGTAGTGACTGATGATTGTATTATTATATTACATATATATGGTCGCTGGACCGTAGGCAAGACTTCAGGAGCAGGTTATTGGCACTCGCAGCTTGAGGACCCAGACAAGTATACCTTGCCTGATTTACTGTTTAATTTAAATTATAATTGTTGTATGATATCTTGTTTCAATATACATATAACTGTGCACGTCCGAGATTGACTCCGGTGCAGTCGACAAATGCGTCGATGAGTAGTGTACTTGACTTAGTTACTAGCAAACTCACCTACCTTTACGAGGATATTCTGACACTTGTACACACATCACAATGATCCGTCATCTAGGCCACAGTCAAGAAAAGTTCCTACTTTTCTTGACGGTTTTTGGTTTTATTTTCTTGACGGTTTTAAACCGTCAAGTAAGTTTTCTTACTTCAAGAAAACAAAATCAAAAATCGTCAAGGTAGAGAAGAACTTTTCTTGACTGTGACCTAGATGACAGATAATAACCGTCAAGAAAACTCTTTCTTGACGAGAAAAAACCGTCAACAAAAGGCATACTTGATGTTTAAAAACCGTCAAGAAATATGTTTGTAGTAGAATTCAAATATTTGTTGTTGTTGTTGTTTTATAACCGTCAAGAGATGCTAATTTTTGCATAACAAAAATTATGTTTATAATTGTATATATATCGAACACACATAATATTAATATAATCCACTAACATTAAAGAACTATAATACACAATTTTTATATTAACAAATACGCGTTCATACACCATAAACATCCAAGCAGATATCCAAAATAACCAAAATAAATGATTTTTGTTCAACATCTTAAACATCCAAAACCTATTTCTACAAGTAAACTAAAATGCATCTGAACCCGAAGCGTATCTCTCCCATCACAGTACAACCTTCATTTCCACCACCTGAAAAAAAAATTAATCAGTATATGTGTTTGTACAAATTGATATCAGTTTAATTTTTTTAGCATATATCAAGTGTATCAAAGAAAAAATTTTAAAAAAAATTGCATATATTACTAGAAAATTTATATTAACTGTCAATTATTAGAGTATAACAAGTGTACCAGTGTCTGTTATATATAACTGAATTGAGCTCTGGATAGAAAGCTATATTAACTAAAATTCTACAGTTTAGTTCGACAAAAACTGAATTGAGCTCTAAATAGAAAGTCAAGTATCCAGAAACTAAGATCATACACAATTGTAACTTTCCAACTTGCGACATGATAAAAACTGAATTTATGAAAAAGATTCAAATCAAAACATAGGCTAAATGTTCAACTACATTAGGTCAATTTATGTATATGGTCAGTTACAGAAAATATGAGTCTAGGAGTTTGTTTTTTTACATATTTTTAAATACTATTTGGAAACAATCGATTGTGGACATTGATAAAATGTTAAAAAACATAATAGCAGTAATACAACTTTCATTTGATGCCTTCAAGTCTGGTTCAAATCGATGGGTCACAGTATCTAAAGGTAATAAATAGGTAACTATTTATATGACTGAATTAAGTGCATGCTTAAGAAACAACGATAACAAAAATACAATATATAAATGATAAGCATAAGAAACTAGCAGAAAACTAAAAGAACAAGATACTTGACTTACATCTGCTATGTGGTTCCCTTTAGGATCCCATGAGCTTCCTCGATCTTCAGCTCGATATATCTATATGGCAACCGGCATAGTACCATGATCCCAATAGCTCAAGTATATAAGCCACAGAATGCGGAGCACAATCAGGCATAAGTTGTACACACCAAAAATATCAGAAATACTAAGGAGGATAGCTAAAGTAGTTTTCCACAGCTTTTAGTAGAGATCCAAGAAGTACATAAATGCAAATAAAGCATCTTTAAATGCAATTTATGTAACAAGAACAAGAACATCTCTACTTGAACAATAATATCTTCAGTTGAAAAAAGAAGTTTATTGCGTTAAAAACACCAAGTAGTGTAAATAGGCTTAATGCAAAATGAGAAAAACATTCTAATTTCCTTCAATTCATTGAGGAATGTGCAGGAGTTGCAGCCAAGGACATAATTCTAGGAAGTAACCTCATGGTTCACAAAAGCTTATAACTACAAATGACATCATATAAGTAAAGGTTTTGTGTTCAATGATGCACAAGATTCCTCATCTTGCCAGATGATGAATCTGCAAACTACTAAATTTTGAAGGAAAAAAAATGAGACAACGAAGCTGGTAATGGCCAAATAGACAAACATCAACTAGTATTTTAACTAGACGATAGATAGTGACAGCTCTCAGTAGCTGAGTTGAATGCCTACAGTAGTTCTAAATAAAGTGAACTGTTAGAAATTTAATTGCAGTTTAAAGCTTTAATATGCCCTAAAAATATAAAAACTCATAAAAACAAGAGTTTCAACAAACATTTTCGATATAGACTTTGTTATAGTTGTATAAATTATGAGTTTAAGAAAGTTCTACAATTGTTTCTTTAGATATTTTTTGTTATGTGCCAAAGCAGTAACACATATCATTAGGATGTATAAATATGAGACAACATAGTAAGAAGGAAACCAGTAAAAAAAAAAAGAAATCTCAAAAACAGGGGATATAGCTACTGACATGTGAGTCATTCCTAGAAGTAGTATCAAAATATGTGTAATTCTTTATCTATTTCAACACAATTAATTGGTGATCAACAAGTAATGCTTGTGGATTGAGTTTGAATCATCAAATTAGTACCTGATTCAGAGCTGCATCTTAAGCAGCAATAGTGATCTTTGTCATTTTTTTCTCTGGTTCATATAGTTCTTAGGTCCCCCCTCATGTGTTCAATATAAGCATTGCACTTACAGGTATTACAAGAACCCCGAAGAAAATATTTTTTGTCTTAGAAAAATATGATTCCAACATCATAGAAGCTATTGCAGTCACTAAGTCACTTATCCAATTTGCATTCAGGACATCATTATAGAGTTCACATCTTAATAATACATCATGATATAACTGATATAATAAAAATAATTTTTGTTTGCCTTGATTCTACAAACTAACTACATAGAGAAAGTGGTATAGAATAAAGGAAACCCTACAAGAATGACATGAATGACATTTAAGGACATGTTGTGACTTGATGTATAATCATGATACTAATCAATATAATTAACAATCTTGTTCAGGGCAGCATTGTATATGACCTTCACAGAAGAGAATATTCATACTAGTTATGAAACCAAAACATGTCAAGCAAAAAAAAACATGAACTTCTTAGAATAAGATCAAAATAAAAAAATTCAAATAAAAGATTGGGCTCATAGAATATATTACCTACGAAGTAGAGCCACACGATAGTCTGAACTATGTAGTTCTATGTAAGATATTATATATGACATGGTGATAATCTTGGTTATTGTTTTGGGCTCTTATACCATGTCAAAAATTTAGAGAAGAGAAAACAGATTTGCAAAAACCAAATGCAATTCCATTTGGTTTATGCAGAAGTGAGATAAAAGTTGAGGTTGGAGTTTGTTCTATCATATAATTAATGAAATATGTAGCAAGAGGGTTCTCTCGTAAACTTTAAATTTGTATAGAGTGCCTAAAAAAATTGCCCAAATATGATAATTACCTTTTTTTTTTGTTAGAAGAATCTTGTACCCATGGTCAAAAGAGCTAACCTATTAATTACCTTTTTCTTTAGTTAGAAGAATTTAGTACTCAGTACTTAAAAGAGCTAACCTATCAGTGTTTTTGAGTTTGGATATTTGAGAAGATGGTTAAAGCCATGTGGAACTAGACCAACTAAGGCTTTTGTTGACATATAATGTAAGATAACAAACAGATGTTACAGTAACATATGGAGCAGATGTACAACTAAGATACAGTTCTAAAGATCATGCTATATGCATATATCAATATTGGCACCCAGACATACCTTAATTTAAAGATGATATCGGGATATGTATGATCACGGAGAAGATGATATATGTATAACTCTATTCAATGAAAGTACAAAGTTCTCCAAGGTTCAAGTAATAAAGAAGGCTAACTCATACTTAGGACAATGGAGATCGATAAACTTGATAACTACAAGAGTAATTCATGAAAATAGTAACTTAATTACTGGCATATCCAAGTATGAAATAATTTAGGATGATGGGAAGTCCTCTTATCAGAGCCTCGGTAATCGTTCCAGGCCTCGCCTAGAAGCAAAAAAATAGCCCAACAAAATATGTTAGTGCTAGTAGAACAGATAAATACGAAAAATTAAGTAGACAGATGATAGCTCGGACATTGAACAACACCTTCGTTATGATGCAATCACAACCAACCATCTATTTATCCCTTTTGGTTTCAAACCCTTGTATCTGAAATTATGAACAAACTACTCTTGAGTACCAAATCGTGCTAATTACGGGTTAGTCTTATAAAGGCAGTTAAGGTACCTTGATAGGGATCTTCCATTCAATATATTGTAGATTAGACCTCAATGCTTGATTACGCCCACAGATAACAACAAGCTTCCCTATTGGTCTGTTGAGGTCCTCATTATACAGTAATTCTTCCAGGTCTTTTGCAGTCTTTTTGACGGGCCCATTCCTTCTTCTCCCCCCATTAGCAGGACCGTAGGCAGGTCCTGGTTCATCTCGAGTTCTTCTCTCAAACCACCCTGCTCGTAACATTAAATTCACCATGTAGGGTGGCAAGTGTTTAGGTCAGTGATGACTGTCACAAAGATTACTCTTTTCTGGAGTCCCTGCCACTAGAGAACCAACAATAGAATGTGTTGCATAAGAGGATGAACGCTGATGATGATATCGGGATAGTACTTCTTCAGACCAGCCTCCACCTGCCTTCACTCACAAATAACATAAAATCTATTAAGAAGACTATAATTTAATTTTTTAAAGATGATGGACCATCTATGTTAAAGATGTACTCCATCGATCTTGATTAATAACATTTAAAATAACTAATGTCAGAAAAGTTGATAACAAGTTTTTAAACTAGCATGAGTATTCCCAAATGAGCATCCAAATACATAAAAGATGACTCAGATTCTAACCTGGTCACAAAATTCACGATCAGAGCCACGGATTTAGAACTTGCATGGCCTAACACCACCTATCACATGAAAAATATAAGTAGCAGTCTACGAAATTTCCAAACTCCAACTATGTGAGAGGAGTAAGGGCAAGACTTGTGTCAGTAGGGTATGCTCGCTCCAGTGTGTCAAACCTCTCCAGCAAGGACGAATAACAAACCAACAAGTCATACCGACCAAACTATAAGCTAACACATAAACAACCAGTCATGCATATTAAAAAAATAGAATAAGAAGAAGAATAAGAAGCTAAAAGATGTTATTTTCTAATAGAGCAGTCCATCCAACTCAACCACTTGCGTGCTATCTCTATGTAGTTTTTGTTTAAAGAATGATTCCTTTGTTGAGTAAATGTGTACACTAGGGAGAAGCAGGGGACAAGTCTTTCTTAATTGGAAAGCAAAGCAAAAGAATTCAAGAGGAGAGCCATACTTTTTGTAGCAGGTGGAAATGGCCGCAAGGTAGAGGCAGTGGACCCAGCATGGGGAAGTGACGTGGAAGGCCATATTCCATAAAGAGACATGCTTCAACATGAACTTTTAGGACCTCTCCATGTTGTTAATCGGCTATCCCGCGTGTTCCTTGCACAAATCCTTCACAAACACCTGCAAAATTTATAATATTGGAACCCTTCAATACTTACAAGTTTGTCTGCTTTATTAACATAAAAATTAATATTGGAGAAAAGTTGATACAATAATATGTACAATGGGTAACATATACTACATGTCATATTGTTCATTGGAATATCGGTATCGTGTACGATACGTTTCTGACACAGCGATAATTTTGTAGTTTTCTCCAAGAAAATTTTGGTGGACAACTTACTATTTTGTAAGACTGGGTCTTTTGCTTGTACTTTATTCATCCATAATTTGAAAAAAAATTGTACTAAAAATCTAAGACCTACCCATTTAAAAATAACCCAAAAATAGCAGCAACAATAGATCCATCAGTTGTACCTAATAGATCCATCAGTTGGTGTGTGATATCGACATATCATCTAGCCTGCAGACTCCTCCAGAAGTGAGAAATAAAATAACTATCATGATCCGAGACTATGCTGACGGGAACCCCATATAGCCTGACGATCTGTCTTATATACATCTATGCCAGCTTCTCTGTAGACAAACCCACCTTGAAAGACAAAAAATTGGCCGATTTAGTCAACCTGTCACGATAACCCAAATCACATATTTTTCTCCTGGAGATCGTACAAGTCCGGACACAAAATCCATAGTAATGTGCTCCCAATTCCACTCTGGAATGGGTAATGGCCGAAGCAAACTATATGGCCTCTGCCTCTCTGCTTTCACCTGCTAGCATACTAAGCATCTGGATACAAACTGTGCCACCTCCCGCATCATGTCATACCACCACAGACTCTCTCTCTTATATCCCAATACATCTTGTTGTCACATGGATGAATGGAATACTGAGAGCAATGTGCTTCCTGCAATACCTTCTCTCGCAATACCCCACTAGGCATACACAATCTAGTACCATGCCATAAGAAACCATCCTCAGCAATGGTAAAATCATCCTCCAATCCGGCTCGAACCTGTGCTCTAATGTTCTTCAGAGACACATCCTCATATTGGGCTGCCTTGATCCTATCCATCAACTCTGAATATATCTGTAAACCCCACATATGTACCTCAATCCTAGGAATCTTTACCTCAATATCCAAGCTCTTCAAATGTCATGACCCGTACCCGGTATAGGGGCACGAGTACGTGGGTACGTCCAGCCTACGTCGTAACATCGACAGTAGAACGATGTCTCTATCTTCTATACTATCTAACATCTCACACAATATGTAAAATATTATCATGTCATCTCAACTCCAAATGGAGGAGCAATATGATGATATAATAAAGGGTAGTCAATACTCAATCACATATAAAAACTAAAGGAATATGTAAGCACGATATGGAATAGAAGAAAATAAATACAAGTCTCAATTCATCACAGGTCCAACTCAACATCTAAACACAACTCAAGATCTCAAAATAATAATATAATCCAAAATCTAACTAGAAACAATTACTACAAGATATAGAAATTTAAATGGCCTCAGTATCTGGTACTATATTCTCGGGTGGCACTCCATCTGTTAGCCCGTAGTAAGTGGGACACATCCTCACTAACCAGTCATCTGAAAAATATGTCCAGTCAGGATTAGAGCGAAGTATAACCCAATAGCAATTCCAGTTAATTGATAATGACTATAAACAGAAATAGAGAATATAATACAAGACGAGAAACAATAAACAATATCATACTATGGTAGAAGAAACAGGTAAACAAGAGCAATATGGTATACACTGATCATAATAAAATAGAACAAGACGATAAAAATAGAATATGTGAAGAACTGTAACTATATTAAGTGTTTGAAATACTAGTTAGATATGTGATCGGCTTGGGTTGAATATTGTCTACTTAAACTTTGGATAAATATTGTCTACTTAAATATTGAATATTTAACATTGTCTAGGCTTTGATCACATGTCTAACTAATATTTTTCCTTTTCCCCGACTAGTACTATGGATCCAACCAAGACACGTTACGATGCAAGATACTCAAGGCATTGTAAAATATTAAACATTGAATATTTTCTAATATTAAACATTGTCTAATAACCATATGAGAAAACGAGGCACAATGAAACAATAAATAATATCTCATGACTGAAGATCCATGTGTATACTAATCTGTGTACCAATGTGTTAGGAATCAAGTAATACATTTCTAAATACTTGCATTATAGTAATTATCAAATAATAGAAACTATCAAAGAATGTACTCATCTGAGGTCCAGAGTAAATGATGTGACTCGGTGTCCAAACTGGCGTCACAAAGACCTATATATGGAATATTACATTAATACAAGATTATGAAATAAAAATAAGTTAAACTAGTCAAATTCTAGGTCATAAAGCCATTTCTAATTCAAATTGGTCAAACTAGGTCAACTCTAGGTCAAACTAGTCAAACTTGATCAAACTAGCTATTTCTAGGTTGTATGAGTCCATCTCTAGGATATTGGGTCCATACTTTATGTAACTTGGCTATACTAGATATGTTATGATACTAGGATACCAATACTATACGTATCATAAGCTACGTAAATTATTAGATATGAAAATACAATAATATATATATATACAAGATGAAAATATATAGTACCCCTATCTAAACTAATGTTAAGTGGATACCTTGGCTTTGAGCTAAATACGGTATCACACCACCTACATACCCCTCTTAATACACAAACCCAATACCTTGAGTATAAGCCAATATCTTGACAATACCTTGGTATCACAAGATAATCCAATATCTAACAGTTAACTAACTAGCCATTCATACCCCACTATACACTAACATGCACTTATACTCGCAACTTATATTAATATTATACCAAACTAGCATACTCATCTGGTATTCAATACCCATACCCCAGAATACCTCAACTCTCATTACCTTGGTGTAACTCAAGGTAAACTAGAAATAATATTAACCAATACTAATACTTATGCTGACTAGTATATATATATATATATATATATATATATATACTAACTTATATATATTTAGATCTAACTAACAATATTAACTAATTTAACTTTAACTGATACATACATCCTAATCTCTAAGGCATTATTGTGCAATACACTGTTGTTGCTGCTGCTTACTACTTATGTTGCTGCTGATTATTACTGCTGCTTATTACTGCTGTTGCTGCTTACTGCTACTGGTTACTGCTGTTGTTGCTTATTACTGCTGCTTACTGCTGCCGTTGTTGCCTATTACTGCTGCTGCTTACTACTTACCCGACACCCCCCTCTAGCACACATACATACACAGGTACACATACATATATCTATATCTATATATATATATATATATATATATATATATATATATATATATATATATATATATATATATATATATATATATATATATATATATATAAAAAAACTATACATACAATACTCTAATAGTTATAACCAAGGTAAATTGAATTAGAATAGAAAGTATCAAACACGTGGAGTGCACTGCACCCGTATCACACTCAATCTATGATATGCTTGCGATACGGCTCCACCACACCACCAAACGTATCCCGAAGGACACGAGCAAGTCAAGAATCACAATTAGAAGCAACGCAAAGTGTTAGCTACTTATCTACGTGCCCGTGTCAAAATTTGACATGCTCAAACCCTCATGTCGAAAGAAAACCCCTAAATCAATCTGTATCGCCAAATTATCGTGATACGGCCTACACATATCTAATTGTGGATACGACACTAGTCTCACATAATCAAACACATGTCAATTTGGTCTAAATGACCTATTGACAAATATATGATGTATCAATCTCGGAATTCTCCCAAAATTGACACAAAATACCACATAAAACTCATAATACATAGCCAAATAGCCTAGAACTTGTTCCTATAGGTAGTCTTATGCCATGGGGTCATTCCTAATTGTCAAATGCATGATTAAGAAGCTTTAATGAGAGAGAAATTTAGAAATTACCAATTGGGAGATGGATTTCTAATAAAAATATAATTGGACACGATCCGGACATGATTTCTAGCTCCAAAGCTCCTCCTCCTTCTGCTCCTTGCTTCTCCAAACTCCAACGCTCTAAGAGTGATGAATTTAAGAAAAAATTGGTGGTAAATTATGTATGAAATTAATGGAGAGAAAATGGAAAATTGGGGATCTAGAATTTTGATCAAAAATGAAATACAAATGAGGAGAGAGAGAAGAATGGCCTATATGTGGTCGGCCCCAAGTTTTCCCCTCTCCAAGCAATGTACAATGACCAAGTTGCCCCTCTCCATCTAATTATAAAGAGGATTAAGGAGGGACTATTGGAAAGTCTCTACACTAATTGTAATTAAACTAATTCTCCTTAGTTAATTAGTGGGAATGGGTTCATTGGGCCTAGTCCATGTTGGCTCACTATTTGTCATGACAAGTCTAATTTAGGTCCACTAATGTCAAGTCAAATTAAATAGGCTAGACCACTAACTAAATTAAATGATACAAGTCTCTAATTAAATAGAGCACTCTAATAATTAATTAACTAATACAAGCATCAAATAAATATACATGGCCCACTAATATTAATATTATATTACTAAAATTAAATAACTAGGCCAAATTATCAAATTATTCCTAGCTGAAAAAGTGGGGGTTACAATCCTACCCACCTTAGAAAAAAATTGTCCTCGAAATTTAAAGATGATCATACCCCCTCTAGGTCAACCCTAGTCCAAACTAAAACATACAACATACAATTTAAAAGAAATCACTAACTATGGTCTTTTTCTATCTTTGTTTTGCAGTCTCTGACAGGGTATACAAACTATATAATAACTCACAAGCAGTCTATAAGGTACTAACTAAGCACACAAGCAACAGATGGAAAGAAAAAGAACAGAATAGGACAAAATAAGCTAACCTTTCACCTGAAGTGTCGTCCTCTCCGACTGCCATCGCAAATGCCCCACCCTGCTGGGGTGGCCCCCTATGCGGTTGCTGAGCAGTCTGCGATGCCACAGGTGGCCTAACTCCACATCTCTGACCGCGATCTGGTCCATATGGGTTATTGGAACACTCTTTCACCTGATGGTCAGGGGAACCACAATACAAGCATAGTCTGAGCCTCTTTCGATAGTTCTCCCAATCATGTCCATGCCTTCCACAATAGGCACAAGAAAAAGTCTACTGAGTCTGCCTCTGAGGCTGCTGTGGTGTCTGATGAACTGACTTCTGAAACTGTTGTATTTGTTGAGCTGGTGCCCTAACTGGCACAAGATATTGCTGATGCTAGTATACTCTCAGCTGTTGAAGGTGGGTGTGCTTCGCTGGACCCACACCACTACTCGCTCCTCCGGTGTCTCTCGGCCTCTTGGAACCAAGCTCCAAATTATCCTCCGCCCGTTGTGCATGTCTCAGAATTTTCTCAAAATTAGCAATACGGACTCCATTAGTATGAGAATTAATCTCACTATTCAGTCCCTTCCTGAACTTCCTATCCTTGGCCCGAGGATTTTGTCCCTCAATAAATTATCCCAATTGGCAATACTCTGTCGCATACTTGTCCACTATCAAATTTTCCTGGACGAGATTCTAGAATTGACTCTCCAAAGTACTCGAACCACATTCGGGAAGAACTTCTCTTAAAAAGCTCTTCACAAGCTTCCCAAGTAAGTCCCGGCGCTGATATCCTGGGGTTTGTCCTGAATTATGTCAGCGTAATATCGAATATTATACTACTTGCCGCATCTACCTTCAAGCTCTCAGGAATCTGCGCCAATCGTAGATCCCTCTTAATATCCTCTATTCAGTCGTCTACGTACAAGATTCCTTCAATTCCCTTAAAGTCCTTAGGCCTCATCCTCTTTAAGTCAATGATAGTCTTCGGACTCAGCTGCTGCGGATCAGGCTGAGGCGGTGTCGTCTGTGGTTAGGCTAAGGAGACTCCGACTGCGACAAGCACAATCTGGTAAGCATTCTCAATGCCTTGCCTCATAACCACTGACTGGTACTGTTGCGCCTCCATCATCTACTGAAAGAGCGCAAACATCTGCGTATGATCAACTGCGGGTGGCGGGAATGAAAGATCCTCTGAAACTGTTGGTGATGTCCTCTGTACCCGAGGTAGAGCACACCCGAAAGCTAATGCAAAAATGCCTACCGGGATTGGTGAAGTGAACCTCTGGAATGTAGCTACTGGAACAGTGTCTGTTGGTGCTGCCCTCATAGGCGACGAAGTGACCGACCTTGCTGACATTGCGCCCGAGCACTAGAAACGCATATTCGACGGCATCCTGAAGGTAGATTGAAAAACAAGGAATCAATATTGAGCAAGATACGATATCATCAAAGAAAGACAAAAAAATTCGAGGAAACCAATATTCAAAACGATAAAGATAGCAAATTCAATTAGGTTTGAATTATTTCCTAGTTGTGATTGAGTATACGCTCTCATCCTAGTATCCTATATCATATCCTATCGCAAGCTCGCAGTAATACAACTAAGTCATTGCACTACCACGATATCGCACTATTGCGAAGCCTGACCTGCATGGGCCACCACTAAAATATGTCATAACTCGCACCCGGTATAGGGGCACGAGTACATGGGTACGTCTAGCCTATGTCGCAGCATCAGCGGTAGAACGCTATCTCGGTCTTCTATACTATCTAACATCTCACACAATATGCAAAATACCTGTCATGCCATCTCAACTCTAAATGGAGGAGCAATATGATAATATAGTAAAGGGTAGTCAATACTCAATCACATATAAAAACTAAAGGAAGATGTAAGCATGATATGGAATAGAAGAAAAGAAATACAAGTCTCAATACATCACAGGTCCAGCTCAACATCAAAACACAACTCAAGATCTCAAAATAATAATACAATCCAAAATCTAACTAGAAACAACTACTACAAGATATGAAAATCTAAATGGCCTCAATATCTGGCACTACTTTCTCGGGTGGCACTCCATATGTTAGCCCGTAGTAAGTGGGACACATCCTCACTACCCAGTCATCTGAAAAAATATCCACTCAGGATTGGAGCAAAATACAATCCAATAGCAATTCTAGTTAATTGATAATGACTATAAAGAGAAATAGAGAATATAATATAAGACAAGAAATAATGAACAATATCATACTATGGTAAAAAAAAATAGGTAAACAAGAGCAATATGGTATACACTGATCACAATAAAATAGAACAAGACGATGAAAATAGAATATGTGAAGAACTGTAACTATACTAAGTGTTTGAAATACTAGTTAGATATGTGATCGGCTTGGGTTGAACATTGTCTACTTAAACATTGGATAAACATTGTCTACTTAAATATTGAATATTGTCTAGGCTTCGATCACATGTCTAACTAACACTTTCCATTTTTTCCGACTAGATAATGGATCCAACTATGACACGTTACGATGCAAGATACTCAAGGCATTGTAAAATATTAAACATTGAATATTGTCTAATATTAAACATTGTCTATTAACCATATGAGAACACGAGGCATAATGAAATAATAAATAACATCTCATGACTGAAGATCCATGTGTATACTAATCTGTGTACCAATGTGTCTGTAGAAGCATGAAAAATACGCTGGGAAGAGCTACACAGCCTCTTGATACAGAGCAGCGTAAGCAGAGGCCTTCAGAGCCATCAGGCGTACGACAGAGTTTTCTCCGCTAAAATACAGCGTGAAGAATAAAGCTCAAAGGACCATCCGCATAAATGCAGTACGTCCAGGCTGCTCCAACGTGAAACAGAATTCTTCATCGCCTCCATGGCGTAAAACTCAACTGCTCTCAAAGCAGCGTGATAGCGTACGAGGAACGCTTCATCTTCCCCGAAATGAACCTGTCAAGTCACGCAGTGAATCTGACCTCTGACTCCTAACAAAAGGTGATGCACGGCTACCCAGACGACGGCTGGAAACGATGGCAGACCTCTCGGGACGCGTCCCTCAGTATGATGGCGGATCTTACCATTTAATGCAGAGGATTTGGTAAAACATTACCAAACCGTCGTTTACCGGAGTCCCCTCAGCATAAACCGCTCTTTTGCGTACAAGGGAATACGCCGCCCTATTTTACACAGGCAAACATGAGCTGTTTTACGCCCCACAGCAGACAAACCGCCTGCCACGTCAAAAGCTGCACTCCGTACGGGATTCGAGGCACGTCTCCACGTCTAATTGCACAGAGCGGTGACAGTTTCTTTCAAGACACGTCTCTGCGACGGGTGCACAGAAGGCCTGCAGACCTTCGAAATACGCCTCCGCATTTAATGCATAAGGTGATGGCAAATCCCTGCAAGAGATTTGGTTATATCTTCAAAAGCCGTAATTCCGGCTAAGACGTCCACATCAGCACGATATGCAGCGGCTTCTACGCCCATTCAGGATCTGTGCTCAAGCGGCTTCTATGCCCATTCTGGCACGATATGCAGCGGCCTCTACGCCCATTCAGGATCTGTGCTCATACGGCTTCCACGCCCACTCAGTCTCTACGACTACTCGGCTTCTATGCCTGTTCGGCTTCTAGGCCTGTTCGGCTTCCACGCCTGCTCGGCTTCCACGCCTACTCGGCTTCCACGCCTACTCGGCTTCTATGCATGTTCGGCTTCTATGCCTACTTGGCTTCTATGCCATGGTGACGAACATTTGGCTTCTACGCCAACCTCTTCTACATAATGGATACCTACCCGCGTGGCTTTTACGCCGTGATCTTAGTAGCAACCGTACGTGTTGTGTCCCTTTAGTTGGACCCACGTCACCCGCTCAGTCAAAAGATCATCTACACGTAGGCATTGGTTACTTTAACCATTGTGTAAAAGGGTGCTATACTTTCCACTCCTGGGTTGCTACACCAACGGAGTGGTCACTGTCACCAAAGACTCTATAAATAGAGGCCCCTGTCAATGGGGAACAAGGTCGAAGAATTTGGTCAAGAAACCGATAGCAGATCCCAGGTCGAAAAATTTGGTCAAGAGTACCAATACCAGATCCAAGGTCGACAGTCGGAGAAGATCTAACAAGGAGGAGAAGAGAGAGAGAGCCCGGAGCTCAGGCAAAGAGCGGGGATCGACGACTTCGGCATCGTGCATCCACCCTCTCCTGCAACCTTCGAAGCTGCTACCTGTCTTCCACGGCACTTCTTCAATATCGCGCGGTCCAAGGGCTAAAGTGATCGACCGCAGATCAGACACCTATAGCAATTTATACCCAGATTAAATAAATTGTACTCCCACATCCTCGTATAGGATTACATTGTACAAGTTTGTTTGTAAACCAAAGGGCGCGGGTTTCGTACAAACCCCGTCATTGAAATACACTTTCATTCTTTCGTTTAAATACCACAAACAAGATGGCGACTCTGCTGGGGACGTCTTTCTCTTCTGACGAGGAAGTAATTGCTCAACGCGATGCGGTATCTATAGGAACCGTGAAGAAGACGCTCGTCGTTCATTTTGACCAGTCTGCTTACGAAGACATGCTTCGAACCGGGGGTAGCTCTCACTCTCTCTCCGTCCAAGACAACAGGAAGCTGCGCAAAGTGTGGATGCCCAAGACATCCTCAACCATTCCTGTGGACTCTTCGATCTCTCCGATCTCTCCGACCAATGAGGTGGTAGCATCGCTCCCTCCGTGCCCTGCACGTAAAATTCAGTCTCCCGCTACGCGCGGTACAGACAAAACTTCGGGCAAGGCCTCTGCGCTAACCCAGAAGTATCCACTGCGCTTTACGCGTAGGAACCAGTCTCCCGCTACGCGCGGTACAGACAAAACTTCGGGCAAGGCCTCTGCGCTAACCCAGGAGTATCCCCTGCGCTCTACGCGTAGGAATCAGTCTTCCGCTACGCGCGGTACAGGCAAAACTTCCGATGGTGCCTCAACGCCAAATCGAAAGAACAGATCACGCTCCACGCGCGAAACAACATCTGACTTCTATGGTAAAACAGATGAGCACGGTGATCTCCGCGAGGGGAAGCAAGCAGGCTATTCAACCTCTCGGCCTTTGCGCCAGCAAGAGAACAATCTGTCTATCCTTCGGATTACGCGAGAAGCCGATGGCCGACTGAGGACCTCTTCAGCTTTACATCGGTCTGAGCAGATCCCCAAATTACGTCACGACGCAGGACGAGCTCAGATTACGGGCAGGCCCCCTCCCCAGGGATTATCCGCCGCCCAGATGGCCAGCCTATTGTACACAGGTGGAATAAGGAAAGCCAGGGTGCCCAATCTCCGCGTACCCACTGATGGGAACAGAAGAAATAAGTCGTCGTCCTCTTCTGTAAATTCTTCGGACCTACGGGATTATCTAACCGAGAAATGCGAAGGAAAGAATCATAAGCAGCCTGCAGTTCCCCTAACAATCAAACACGAGGAAATCTTATGGGAGGATACGTCAACGTCTGATGTCCTCATCACAGGTGGGCCACAGGAAGACTCCATCTTTATCATCCTACCCACCCACGACGATCAGCGGCCGATAATCTTCGGTAGTAGGCGGAACACTCTAGTCGTACAGGAAGAATCACGCGAGTCTGAATCTGGCAGAATACAAACCCACAGATACAGCCCACAAGCATTAAAAATTATGTAAAATATGGGTTACGACTTTAAACTAAAATAAGGTCTCAACTATGGGAAAGGTAGGCGAACGCCGGTGCGCAGTAATTCTCGCTATCAAGAAGCTCGTTTCGGGTTGGGATATGCCACATCTCTCAAAAAACCGAAAATCCTGAAATCCAGTCCTGAACAACTAGAGACAGTCCTTGATGAATCGGTCTCTATGGCCAGGAACCGCGGCATGTCCGGGGGTAACATACCTCGACAGAACAAAATGACGTCCAAGGCCAGGGGTAGAATCCCCTCAAAGGCCGTAGACGATACAACAATGACCGTCTCTTCGCGAGACCACAAAATTCGGACATCAGGAGCCCGAATACCAAAAGGAACCTTCTCCTTCAGCGAAGACGACATCATTGAGATCTTCGATATGTTGATGAAAGAACACAAGCTTCACCTACCCAACATCAGACGACCTGAGAGGGCTGGCAAAGTGGATGACCCAGATTATTGTCTCTTCCATCGGTACATACATTACCCCACAAAGGCGTGCTACGTACTAAAAAGAAAGATTCAGAAGTTGATAGAAGCCAAGGTCATCACTCTGAATTTGTGAACAAGGGGACAGCCCTTACCCGATTGGATTTTCATTCTTACGTAACAAATTGCTCCGGCAAGATTCATATGTGTAAAAACAAGGGAGATATTTTTTGAACGAAGCTCCCTACACAAAAAACTGCCATATCCATATCACCTCTGAGCAGATGTGTGCCTCCATCCCCGATGGAAGTCACAATCACAAAGTTTGTCATGTTCATATTACCTCTGAATAAACTTCCGACCGTCAATTATCATGTCCATATTACCTCTGATAATCGACTGCCTCCTACACCTAATATCCGTACTTTAACTCTAAAGTGCGCCAGTGATGTTAAGTCCACAAAAACTGCCATGTCCATATCACCTCTGAGCAGATGTGTGCCTCCATCCCCGATGGAAGTCATAATCACAAAGTTTGTCATGTTCATATTACCTCTGAATAAACTTCCGACCGTCAATTATCATGTCCATATTACCTCTGATAATCGACTGCCACCTACACCTAACATCCGTACTTAACTCTAAAGTGCGCCAGTGATGTTAAGTCCATAAAAACTGCCATGTCCATATAACCTCTGAGCATATGTGTGCCTCCATCCCCGATGGAAGTCATAATCACAAAGTTTGTCATATTCATATTACCTCTGAATAAACTTCCGACCGTCAATTATCATGTCCATATTACCTCTGATAATCGACTGCCACCTACACCTAGCATCCGTACTTAACTCTAAAGTGCGCCAGTGATGTTAAGTCCACAAAAAACTGCCATGTCCATATCACCTCTGAGCAGATGTGTGCCTCTATCCCCGATGGAAGTCACAATCACAAAGTTTGTCATGTTCATACTACCTCTGAATAAACTTTTGACCGTCAATTGCCATGTCATTTCCACCTCTGAGCAAGTATGTACCACTCCCCATGACGAGGTAGAACCCATAGCACGAAAGTTCTTGGAAGCTATGGACTCCTATCATCCACATATCTGGGAAGCAGCATCATCATCCAACGTCATCACAACGTATGGACCGCATGAAGGTTCTATCTTCATAATCCCGCCTACCTGCAGCAGCCAGCGTCCAATAGTGTTCGGCCACATGTGCAATCAGCCAGCCATCCAGGAAGATCCTTTCGATGACGATACTGGGAAGATACAGGTTCACCGATACAGCCCTCAAGCGCTGAAGATCATACAAAACATGGGCTACGACTTGAAGCGAAAGCCGGGCCTCAACTACGGAAGAGGCAGAAGAACACCGCCACGCGGCGACCCCCGCTACCAACAAACTCATTTCGGGTTAGGGTATGCCACCTCCCTTACGGCTTCCACGTCGGATAAGGACATCTTTTCCTCCTCCTGGGATATCTCGTCACCTCCCGACTCACCTGATGCTCTCGAACAAGCACTATCAGCAAATATGGTGATGACAGACCCCTCAGAAGTAGAGGAACGAGATTCTGAGCCGTTTGAGAATGACTCTTGGGCTCAGCAAATGGATACACAGTGGAAATTTTGCTTCGAACAAAGGGAACCTCTAACCAAAGACGAAGTTATCCAAATTAATGTTGGGGGTGAGCTTTCGCCAAAGCCGATATTTATCAGTGACAATCTTCCACCAGCCGAGAGGGAAGAAATCAGACAGCTGATAAAGGAATACATCGACGTCTTTGCATGGGATTATGGAGACATGCCGGGCCTAGACCCGAAGGTGGCTACTCACAAACTCAACATATTGGCTGACTCAAAGCCTGTGAAGCAGCACCAACGCCGGTTCCGACCGGACATGATGGACGCCATTAAAGCTGAAGTCAAAAAGCTGATAGCCTGTGGGTTTATCCGGGAAGAACAACATCCCGACTGGGTCGCCAACGTTATCCCAGTCATGAAGAAAAATGGGAAGGTACGTATCTGCATCGATTACCGAGATATGAATGCGGCCTGCCCTAAGGATGAATTTCCTCTTCCCATCACGGACATCATGATCGACAATACCTGCGGTTTTGAACGCATGCCTTTCATGGACGGGTTTTCGGGATACAATCAGATCAAGATGCATCCTGAAGACGAAAAGCACACTGCCTTCCGCATTCCGTTGGGAGTGTATTGCTATACGGTCATGCCCTTCGGATTGAAGAACGTCGGGGCTACGTACCAACGGGCTATGAGCGGCATATTCCATGAACATTTACGCAAAACAGTAGAGTGTTACATAGACGACATAGCCGTCAAGAGCCGCCTCAAAGATGATCACATTCAGGACCTAAGGACTGTATTCGAGTTAATGCGCCGACATCAACTCAAGATGAACCCTACGAAGTCCTTCCTGGGCGTATCTAGTGGCAAATTCCTGGGATTTGTTATCACCGCCAAAGGCATCCAGGTGGACCCTGACAAAGTCCAGGCCATCGTAGAAATGCGACCGCCCCGCAATCTGAGGGAACTCTGGGGATTTTAAGGCCGTCTGGCTTATATTCGGAGGTTCATATCCAACCTCTCAAGAAGATGCCAGCCTTTTTCGCACCTCATGAAGAAAGGGGTATCCTTCGTGTGGGACAAAACCTGTCAGCAAGCATTCGGGGAGATCAAACGCTACCTCACCAGTCCGCCAGTTCTGGTGCCTCCCATCATGGGGAAACTGTTCTTGCTGTACGTCCGAGCAATGGATCATTTGCTAGGAGCTCTTCTAGCGCAGAAGAACGACGAGGGGCATGAGCAGGCTATCTACTACCTCAGCAGGATGATGGTCGGAGCCGAACACCGGTACAACCCAGTGGAGAAAGAATGTCTGGCTCTGATGTTTGCTATCCAAAAGACGCGGCACTACGTCATCGGCCAGACTATTCATATCATCTCCAGGATCAACCCTCTTCGAGTACTGATGAGCAAGCCAAGTATTCTTAATTCCCGACTCACAACCTGGGCGATGCTGTTAACACCATATGACATGGTGTACATCCCGCAGAAGTCCATCAAAGGCCAAGCGCTGGCCGACTTTCTGGCTGCTCATCCGATCCCGGAGGCCTCCCAGTTATACGAAGACATTCCCGACGAAGTTGCAGAATGTAACTCCGTAATGGAAAGTGACACATGGCAACTGTTCTTTGACGGCGCCTCCAGGACTGGCCCCCAGGGAAACATGGTTTCAGGGGTAGGAATCGTCCTGGTCACTCCTGATAAACTCGTCATCTACCGGGCATACTCTCTTAATGAACCATGCTCCAACAATGTGGCGGAATACAACGCCCTGTTGATCGGGCTCCAAGTCGCCGAAGAGCTGGGGGTCGAATCCCTGGAAGCTTTCAGCGATTCTCTGTTTATCGTCAATCAAGTCAGAGGGATATACGAAGTCCGGAATCCAGACCTCATCCCCTATCACCGAGCGACAATCGAGATAGCCATGACGTTCAAAGGGTTCTTCCTAGAGCATGTACCTCGATCTCAGAATCTGGAAGCTGATGCCCTGGCCAGTCTAGCTGCGGACTTAGCTACCCCTATAAGAAGGCAAGATTCGGTGATCCTTCTTAACAGGGATTTATTTTGCGTGAAGAACAACCTTCACATAGAACGCAGCCACGCTGTGAACACAGATCCCCCCGGAAGGGACTGGAGAAGTCCCTTCATAGATTTCGTCGCATACGGAATCTTGCCAGAGGACCCCAAAGAAGCAATATCCGTCAAGAGACGATCATTACGCTTCTATTTCGATGCATCTTCACACTGCCTATATCGTCGAACCTACGACGGACTGCTATTAAGATGTCTCTCAGACGACGAAGCACAGCAGATTATCTGAGAAGCTTACGACGGCGTATGCGGAGCGCATCAGCCCGGTCCTAAGCTACAGGATCGTATCAGGAGAAGGGGCTACTACTGGCCCACTATGATCACAGACGCGATCAGCTATGCAAGATAATGCAGAGCCTGTCAGGTTCATGCAGACTTCATACACCAACCGTCTGAATATCTATATCCTACGGTCGCATCCTGGCCCTTCGAAGCATGGGGTATGGATATCGTCGGTCCCATTCACCCGTCTTCCTCCAGAGGCCACCGGTTCATACTGGCTATCACGGATTACTTCTCCAAATGGGCAGAGGCGATCCCTCTGGCTGAGGTAAAAGCGTCTGACGTGATCAGCTTCATCAAGCACCACGTCATTTATCGCTTTAGGATTCCTCGAAGGATAATCCATGACAATGGGCCTCAGTTCATCAACCAAGCGTTTCATCGATTTTGCGATAAAAGTCGAATACATAATATTGTCTCTACGGCATATTATCCAGCTACTAATGGTTTGGCGGAAGCTTTCAACAAAACCATTATCAAACTCCTGAAGAAGTTTGTTTCTTCAAACAAAAGAGACTGGAACGAGAAGCTGGGCGAATGTCTCTGGGCATACCGCACAACGGTATGGACACCTACAGGTTGTACCCCCTTTTCACTGGTCTACGGGAGCGAGGCAGTTCTTTCCATCGAAATATAGATCCCGTCGCTCAGGATAGCAGTGACTAGTGAGTTGACTCGAGAAAAGAATGACCTGTTAAGGCTCCAAGAGCTTGAAGGATTAGACGAGAAATGCCTACAAGCTCAACAGCGCATCGCGCTTTACCAAGCACGCATTTCCAAAACTTTTAATCATAAAGTGAAGGAAAGAGTGTTCAAAGTCGGCGAGCTAGTTCTAGCCATAAGAAGACCGATGATTCTTACCCACAGAAGTAAAGGCAAATTCCAACCCAAGTGGGAAGGCCCTTTTGTGATCGAGACAACGTTCTCGAACGGCGCCTACAGGATAGCCCAGCCTAATGGAGACCTGTTAATGGCTCCTATCAACGGCAAATTCCTAAAAAGGTACTATGCTTAATCCCCCCTGCTCGGGTGGGACATAGCAAGGCCCTCGATTCTCACAAAACTACTTCCAAAACGCAATTAGTAGGGTTGCGCTCTATCATGTCCGTATGACCTCTGAATAGATGTGTCCTGCTAAGAGGTTTATCGGGAGTCTATCATGTCCATACTACCTCTGATAACACTCTCACCAAAACTGGTCATTTATATTCCGAAATGATGGGTCCACAAAAGTCAGAAAAGAGTCACCTTTATTTATTCCCGAGAGGGAGGCAGAATTACAGCTGGGCAAGCAAAAAGGAAAAAGGATACATCATGATGGCGGGTGAGTCAGATTGTGAATCTGCCGCTCCAGCGCAGCTATCCTCTCATTTCTAAGAACCAAGGCGTCGGCACGAGCCTGCTCCAGCCGTGCCTCGGGAGTGTCCGTGAGGGTCAGATCAGCCTTTGCCCGAAGACAGCCCGTGCGAGCAGCTTTTGCACGGTCCAGCTCCCGTCGTGCTGTGCTCAGTCGACCGGACGCTACGTCTAGACCTGCCAGCGATTGAGAAGCCCACTCCTCTGCCCGAGCGAGTTTTTCCTTCAGCTTGGAGACCCTCGCTGCATTCCCTTCATGCTCTGAGCGACACCGCGTCTCAACGGCAAGAGCCTCTTCCACGACAACTTTTCTCCTATCCACCTCCAGCTTATGCTTCTGGATAGAGTTGTCTAGGCTTTCCACCTTCGTAGCAAGCCGCGCAGTCATGAGGTCGAACCGAGCCTGAATATCAGCATCGAGACCACGAGTCAGCTGCAAATGTTCGTTAATAGGTTGCTCTAACCCATTAACCACCGCCTCCAGGGCGTCAGCTACCCCAGGATCGCCGAGCTCCCTGATGACCCCGATCGAAGCAAGAGAAGTCTTCCTCAGGCGCTCAAAATCTAGACTCTTCGCTAACACCATTGACGCCATCGTTCTTAAACCGGTGTAGAAAAGGCTGGTATGTTGCTCGGTCAACGCAACTAGATCTGACTGAACGCCGGGAGCGCCCGCAATGTCAGCAAGTCCCTCTCCAGGGATGATTGCAGACGAGGTAGCCACAGCCGTCGCATCGACACATGGCACAATCGAAGAAGGTGCGGTAACGGCGGTCGAAGTCGCCGCCACACTCACAAGAGGCAAGGTCACGACGACGTGTTCATCCTCCTCTCGAGGTGACGAAGCTACTCCAGGCGTACTGGCCCCCGAAGCCACTTTCTCATCAAAGACGAACGCCTCCTCGTCAGAAGCCCGAGCGAAACCAGAATGCGCTTCAACGCTATACTCCCTATGGGCGCTATCCCCTGAGAAGAAGACGAGAAAGTCAATATCAGTATGATGACAATCTTTCTCAAATGAGACATAAAAATAATATTTTACCCGGAGCTAACGACATATACGACGCATCTGCAGTCGATATAGCTAAACCACGCCTTAATGACGCAATGTGAATCGTCATGCCTGGAGAAGGAGGTGGGCCGACCGACATCGCCGAGAGTTCTGTCAGGCCTCCACCAAGACGTGGTCGAAGTTCATCGGCCGGAATCTCGCCAGGCGCGCTCACTAACGCGGCAGGAGTCATGCCCGCTGCTGGCCTCGGGAAAGATTCTCCTATCTGCCTCGGCCACACAGGAAATCTCGCTCCGCTACCTGGAGCAGTAGCCGCCACAACCACCACTAACGAGGATTCTCCGGCATCGACGACCGGAACTGTAGGAGGCCCCTCTCTAGAAGGCGAGGAACCTCCAGCCAAGGAGTCATCCCCGAGGTAGGGAGAGGCAGGCTCCCTCCCAGGAGCCGCAATACCAGGAATGCAGAGAGGACGAGCAACCGTCTCCTTCCTCCTCTTGCGAAGAGAAACTTCCTTCAGAGCATAAGCCCGTCACTTCCCAGAAGGGACTACCAAAGCCCCCGCAGGCAGAGGCACTTCGCACCTCGGCACCGATACCAGAGGCTCGTCCGGAGTACCAGACTCCTCACCTTCGTCCGAAGAAACCGAAGGGACGTTAACTCTTCCCCCAGGCTTGGGAGAAGGCACCCGGAAGCTTCCACGCACGTCGAAATCACGATGGAAGGTGTTAATCGCCACGTAAAACTGGGCGTAAGAATGGAGAATGCGAAGCTCCGTGGAGGTTGTAACAACCGGCACAATGAAGGTTGCCCTCGTACAACCCATAAGGAAATATCGCCACCCTCTAGCTCCATCAATGAGTCCGCCCCTGGACCTAAAGCTGGTAACGGTATTGCCCACATGCAGCTGATCGTACCTAAACTGCCTGGCAAACCAACTAGGCAAGTAGGGCTCGAAGAAGCAGTGATCTTCGCTCCTGTACAGCAAATGGGAGGGTCTAATACAGACCAACCAGTTAAAAGCTTCCGGGGAAAGGTCGGTCTTCTCTTCACCTGAATCCTCAAGCCGCACCCCTGATTGATTGCGATACACGGGGGGAGCAGTACAGAGGAGCTTCCAACCGTGGCCGAGGTTCAACACCAGCCGGCAGTCTAAAACTGTGCTCACATTCCAGGAGGAATCCTTGTAATTCAGCAAGAATATACCTCCCGAGCTGCTACCGGACCCAGGAGACATCACCCGGGGATTGTGGAGAACCAACCATCCCATCAAGTATAGGTATGGTAACTCCACCCTGGGAAAGCTCTCACGTCGAGCTTCGTCGACGAGCAACCTGTCAGTTATGGCTCTCAAGCCAGCCTGTATACGGCACACCATGGCAGGAAGCAAGCCCAGTCTTGCCCCAAACACCAGGCGCACTGCCGGCCACAGGATGTTTCGATGAATGCGGTCCACGGACGCGGTACCTGGCACCACTACTCGGCGCAACCATATGGAGAGGAAACCAGCCAGCTGGGCTTCCTTAGACAAAGGCCTGCGACAACGCCTCAAGTAACTACAGGCCTTGGTGCCTTCCGGGTACTTTCCTACCCCCTCGACAAGAATCTGGTCCGGAGCTTCAGCCTTCTCCATAAGAGTCTCCACAACCTGGGCACTAAGCACGCCCAAACAGTTCACGGGCTCATTCTTGCCACCCGAGGCTTTCTCCGACCTGGCGGCCCCGGCTCGGTGGAAGAAGAGGTAGGACATCCACTTGGTGGTATGAGCCAAATCAGAAGGCTCGTTATAAAAGGCGGTGCACGCGAAGTATTGACACATCAGCTCCTTATATACTTCCGCCACCCGAGGGTCCAAATCCCCCAACTCCCGGTTGGTGGGAACATACTCTTCATATGGAGTATCCCCCATCGGCAGTCTCGAGACAACTGCCATCTCGTGGAGCGCCAACCCCAACTCCCCCAGTGGAGTGGCAAAGGTCCCGGTGAGCGGAATGTATCGCTCCATCAGCGCCAAGAATAAATTGGGGTTCGAAGGCAACCCGACTCTCGTCGCACTCACAGCGGCATATAGTCCAATGCCCTCCAACTCTCTCTAGAAGTGCTTCAAGGCCCAGTCAACTAGGCATCTCCATCGGGAGTTCGTGGGGTGATCCACCCATTGCACCGAGGATTCTCCTTGGGATATATCCCCCCTCGACCCATGAAGTCGTTGTAGAAGGTCGGCAATTGGACCGGCTGGATCACCAAGCTATCCTCACTTGGAACACTGCCCGGGCACAGTCCTCTGAACAACGTCACAACGCCGGAGGGGCGACTGACGAATGACCCCTGGTCAGCTCCTTTTAGATAAAAAAATCTTCCCCGGCTTACCGTGAAGATCAGGAGTCAGCATCCACGACATTTTTCTAGGATGCGTCGCGTGGAAGAAGGCCGAGATGGGATAATCCCTCGGCATCGTTGGCAGGTACAAAACCAAATATTCGGCTGAGAAGACCCAGGGCTCCCTCTTAGGCTTCGTCTGGGACTGTTTGTCGATCATGTCCCCAAAAAGGAAAGCCGGCTTTACGTACGGCTCCCCGTCTACATAAGTCAGAGGCTCCCCGTTGATCATGCTCAGCAGCATTCGCTCGCCCTGAGCCGATATTAAGACCCTCCTTACTTCAGGGTACTGGGGTCCGGAGATAGGGAAGGACACGTGGGACAGATCCTCCAGGTAGTTCGAGTGCAGCATCCCAGCAGCGGAGCCCATCACCTCGGCCAGTAGAGACTCGCCCAAGTCAACTACAAAAGTGCAAGGAAAAATACGTCATCACAAGTCTTGCACGAACATATGGACCGAAAGAAACAACAGTCTGTGCTCTACGCATGATTGTGCATATCTGGCAAATTTACGCCGGAGGTCCCCCCCACAAGCGTAAAAATTTAAATTTTACGATATACCCCAATTTTCGGTAGCCAGAGCTTCTACGCTCAGAACTACGAAAATATGGAGTCTTTACGCTGACATATTAGAAATATGGGCGTAAAAGATGAAAACGCCTCCGTGCATCATCTTCCTCAAGAAGAGACTATCAGCACAGAAGACGACCTAGCGCGGTCACGTTCAACGTGTGCGAAGGATTTTTCGTCGTTTTTGTCACCCCGAAGGCTTTACCTCGAAGACCGGGTGCACTGCTCGTCGGCGGGATACTTCGCTCAGAAGAAAGCTCGCCTTGACCGACTAAAGACTCCCTCGCTGGGGCGGAAGAATGAGAAGAGGAACCTATACCCTTTCCCTTAGTGAAGGAGGTTTGTTTCGACGTCATTTTCTGAAGATTCGAGGGAACGAAGAAAAACTCGAACAGCCGAAAGCTCTCTTTCACAGAAGACGGATAAAAAGTTTCTCTCTCAGAGAACTTGGAATATATATAGAGTTCGGGCCGACTCTTCGAATCCTCAGACGGACTCCTCGAGACCCTAACCAAATCTCACAAAATTAAATAATGGGTTATGATTGGATGCCACGTCAGACCACTAACCTTGAAAGACGGACAGTCAGCAAATTCGAAAAGTTTTTCGTACAAAGACGGTTCAGCAGGTCCTACGCTGAAGGAGCTTTCTACGCTCGACAGCAACAAATCTACGGTTTTACGCTCGCAAGCTATAAGTCTATGGTTTTACGTCCGGATGCCTTTGTGCTCAGTAGCTTTTACGCTCGAGAGGCCACAAATCTACGACTTTACGCTCAGCAGATACCAAATCGATGATCTCACGCTCGATGGCGCTCAGTTTACGCTCAGAAGCAACAGATCCGCAAGACTTCACGCTCGGAGAAATTTTCTTTTCAGGAGCTATAGATATACAGTTCTACGCTAAAGGAGCTTCCTACGCTCGACGGCTACGAATCTACAACTTTACGTTCGACAGCTACAAGTCAGGTTTTTGGCTAGGATGCCTTTGTGCTCAGTAGCTTTTATACTCGAGAGGCCACAAAACCCATGACTTCACACACAGGAACTACAAGTCTACGATTTCACGCTCGACGGTATTTTACGCCCGGAGGCTACAGACTGATGATTTCTCGCTCCACGACTTTTCGTATATTCGAACGGTCCCCAAGATGGTCAATTACAGGAGTTCACACAGAGGATGCTCCTCCTTGGCCTCAACGTATCCCAAATACCCGAAACATAGAAGAGTTCAAACATTGAGAAATTACTCTTCTCGGGTCAATAGGAGGTTCGCCCAAACTCCAGTCTGAATACCTCGTCTATCAAAAGATGGCAACTCAGTTTTTGACAGCCACTCCTCGACCCTGTTCCAAGGGATTTTCGAGAAGTTACTCTTGAAGGCGAAGACTGAACAAAAATTCTGTTTATCAGAAGTTCAGAGCTCTACGCGGTTCCTCAGTCCCAGCAACAGGACAGTTCTAAGAGGTTCAAAATGCTCTACAGCGTTCTATGAACTACTCGCTATGCGTAAAGGACAGGACCTAGCACTCTTTCTACAGAGTCGGCGTACAGATTCAGACGTGTTGAAGCTGCACATATTCAGAGTTCACAGCAATATATGGCAAGATGATCATATGAAGAAGAAAGACGATTTTTATTAAAGATCAAAATCATGATTACATATGAGGGAAATCCAATCTACAAGGGTTTTCTTTTTATTTTCATGATTACATCTGAGGGAAACTCCGTCTACAAAGGAGATACCCCCTCGTCGTCTGAAGATCGCCCAGAAGCTGTTCTGACAGGTTCTCGCTGGGCTTCAATTCTTCATCCATCTCCTCCGGCAGTCGGTCAGCTCCAGCAAACTGACCGATATGGCAATGATCACCGGCGGGCGGATACAGAACTGGGCCTGCATAGATTTTGCAGATCCCATGCTCCGTGCACCGATCAATCCGGGACAGAACGAGTCTGTCTGACTCTCGTCACCGGAGGGCATCGAGAGAAGGTGCGGCATGCCAGCCGCCATGGTCAAATACGACCCTTCCTCTCTCCTGGGGCAACGCCATACAAAGTTGTTGATTATCCCGAGCAAGGGAGGCTAAGATATCCTTCCATGATCCATCGTTGCAGTGGACACTTGCTCGAAGACACCGTCTTTTTCGGCTCCTCACACGCTGGAAGAACATGATCTCCTTCTTCCTCAAATCGACCCGGCGAACTCCGCTGATCATCTCTGCGTGGGGATGAAGATGTGGGGAGAACAGGCTAAATCCCCCAGCCTTTTATAGGCGAAAGAGATCACAGCGATCCCCCATAAATCTGCCATAAAGTCTGCACCGACCGTTTTAACGCTCCACTCAGAAACGTTTCGAGTTACGAGGGGCCATTCATGCTTCGTTCAAAGCATTTCAAATTCCAAGGAATTTAAAAGCTCTGAAGGGGGTCTTGTAGAAGCATGAAAAATACGCTGGGAAGAGCTACACAGCCTCTTGATACAGAGCATTATAAGCAGAGGCCTTCAGAGCCATCAGGCGTACGACAGAGTTTTCTCCGCTAAAATACAGCGTGAAGAATAAAGCTCAAAGGACCATCCGCATAAATGCAGTACGTCCAGGCCGCTCCAGCGTGAAACAGAGTTCTTCATCGCCTCCATGGCATAAAACTCAACCGCTCTCAAAGCAGCGTGATAGCGTACGAGGAACGCTTCATCTTCCCCGAAATGAACCTGTCAAGTCACGCAGTGAATCTGACCTCTGACTCCTGACAAAAGGTGATACACGGCTACCCAGACGACGGCTGGAAACGATAGCAGACCTCTCGGGACGCGTCCCTCAGTATGATGGCGGATCTCACCATTTAATGCAGAGGATTTGGTAAAACATCACCAAACCGTCGTTTACCGGAGACCTCTCAGCATAAACCGCTCTTTTGCGTACAAGGGAATACGCCGCCCTGTTTTACACAGGCAAACATGAGCTGTTTTACGCCCCGCAGCAGACAAACCGCCTGCCATGTCAAAAGCTGCACTTCGTACGGGATTCGAGGCACGTCTCCACGTCTAATTGCACAGAGCGGTGACAGTTTCTCTCAAGATACGTCTCTGCGACGGGTGCACAGAAGGCCTGCAGACCTTCGAAACACGCCTCCGCATTTAATGCATAAGGTGATGGCAAATCCCTGCAAGAGATTTGGTTATATCTTCAAAAGCCGTAATTCCGGCTAAGATGTCCACATCATCACGATATGCAGCGGCTTCTACGCCCATTCAGGATCTGTGCTCAAGCGGCTTCTACGCCCATTCTGGCACGATATGTAGCGGCCTCTACGCCCATTCAGGATCTGTGCTCATACGGCTTCCACGCCCACTCAGTCTCTACGACTACTCGGCTTCTATGCCTGTTCGGCTTCTAGGCCTGTTCGGCTTCTATGCCTGCTCGGCTTCCACGCCTGCTCGGCTTCCACGCCTACTCAGCTTCCACGCCTACTCGGCTTCCATGCCTACTCGGCTTCTATGCCTGTTCGGCTTCTATGCCTACTTGGCTTCTATGCCATGGTGACGGACATTTGGCTTCTACGCCAACCTCTTCTACATAATGGATACCTACCCGCGTGGCTTTTATGCCGTGATCTTAGTAGCAACCGTACGTGTTGTGTCCCTTTAGTTGGACCCACGTCACCCGCTCAGTCAAAATATCATCTACACGTAGGCATTGGTTACTTTAACCATTGTATAAAAGGGTGCTGTACTTTCCACTCCTTGGTTGCTACACCAACGGAGTGGTCACTGTCACCAAAGACTCTATAAATAGAGGCCCCTGTCAATGGGGAACAAGGTCGAAGAATTTGGTCAAGAAACCGATAGCAGATCCCAGGTCGGAAAATTCGGTCAAGAGTACCAATACCGGATCCAAGGTCGACAGTCGGAGAAGATCGAACAAGGAGGAGAAGAGAGAGAGAGAGAGAGAGCCCGGAGCTCAGGCAAAGAGCGGGGATCGACGACTTCGGCATCGTGCATCCACCCTCTCCTGGAACCTTCGAAGCTGCTACCTGTCTTCCACGACACTTCTTCAACATCGCGCGGTTCAAGGACTAAAGTGATCGACCGCAGATCAGACACCTATAGCAATTTATACCCAGATTAAATAAACTGTACTCCCACATCCTGGTATAGGATTATATTGTACAAGTTTGTTTGTAAACCAAAGGGCGCGGGTTTTGTACAAACCCCGTCATTGAAATACACTTTCATTCTTTCGTTTAAATACCACAAACAGTGTCAGGAATCAAGTAATATATTTCTAAATACTTGTATTATAGTAATTATCAAATAATAAAAGCTATCAGAGAATGTACTCGCCTGAGGTCCAGAGTAAATGATGTGACTCAGTGTCCAAACTGGCGTCACAAAGACCTATATATGAAATATTATATTAATACAAGGTTTTAAAATAAAAATAAATTAAACTAGTCAAATTCTAGGTCATAAAGTTATTTCAAAGACAAAAAAAATTAAACTAGGTCAACTCTAGGTCAAAGTAGTCAAACTTGGTCAAAGTAGCTATTTCTAGATTGTATGAGTCCATCTCTAGGATATTGGGTCCATACTCTATGTAACTAGACTATATTAACTATGTTAGGATACTAGGATACCAACACTATACCGTATCATAAGATACGTAAATTATTAGATATGAGAATACAATAATATATATATAGAAGATGAAAATATATAGTACCCCTAGCTAAACTAATGCTAAGTGGATACCTTGGCTTTGAACCAAATACGGTATCACACCAACTACACACCCCTCTTGATACACAAATCCAATACCTTGAGTATAAGCCAATATCTTAACATTACCTTGGTATCACAAGATAATCCAATATCTAACAGTTAACTAACTAGCCATTCAAACCCCATTACACATTAACATGTACTTATACTCACAACTTATATCAATACTATACCAAACTAACACAACTAGCATACTCATCAGGTATTCAATACCCATACCCCAGGATACCTCAATTCTCATTACCTTGGTGTAACTCAAGGTAAACTAGAAATAATATTAACCAATAATAATACTTATACTAACTAGTGTGTGTGTGTATATATATATATATATATATATATATATATATATATATATATATATATATATATATATATATATATACCCTCATATATATATAATAACTTATATATATTTAAATCTAACTAACAATATTAACAAACTTAACTTTAACTGATATATATATATCATAATCTTTAATGCACTGTTGTGCTATATACTGTTGTTGCTGCTGCTGTTGCTTATTGCTGCTGCGGCTGCTTATTACTGTTGTTGTTGTTTACTGCTACTGATGTTGCTTATTACTGCTGCTTACTACTGCTGATGCTGCTTATTACTGCTACTTATTAATGTTGTTGCTTACTACTTACCGGACACCCCCTCTAGCACACATACACACACAGGTACACACACACACATACACACACACACACACACACACACACATACACAGATATATATATATATATATATATATATATATATATATATATATATATATATATATATATATATATATATGCTTACACATCTCAATACTAATAGTGCACATGAACTTCCCTACTCTTCCTATGACCACCAACACATCTCAATTGAAATAGAAACATAACTATAACTATATATATATATATATCATATAACAACTATACATACAATACTCTAATAGTTATAACCAAGGTAAATTGAATTAGAATGCAAAGTATCAAACACGTGGAGTACACCGCACACGTATCACACTCAATCTATGATACGCTTGTGATACGGCTCCACCACACCCACAAACGTATCCCAAAGGATACAAGCAAGTCTAGAATCACAATTAGAAGCAACACGAAGTGTTAGCTACTCATCTACGTGCCCGTGTTAAAACATGACATGCACAAACCTCCGTGTCGGAAGAAAACCCTCAAATTAACCCGTATCACCAAATTATCGTGATACGGCCTACACATATCCAATAGTGGATACAATACTAGTCTAACATAACCAAACACATGTTAATTTGGTCTAATTGACCTATTAACAAGCATATGATGTGCCAATCTCAGAATTCTCCCAAAATTGACATAAAATACCACATAAAACTCACAATACATAGCCAAATAGCCTAGAACTTGTTCCTATAGGTAGTCCTATGCCATGGGGTTATTCCTAATAGTCAAAAGCATGATTAAGAAGCTATAAAGAGAAGAAAATTCAGAAATTACCAATTGGGAGATGGATTATCAATAAAAATGCAATTGGATACGATTCGGACACAATTTCTAGCTCCAAAGCTCCTCCTCCTTCTTCTTCTTGCTTCTCCAAGCTCCAAGGCTCTAAAAGTGATAAATTTGAGAAGCAATTGGTGGTGAATTGTGTAGAAAATTAATGGAGGAAAAATAGAAAATTGGGGATCTCGAATTTGGATCAAAAATAAAATGCAAATGAGGAGAGAGAAAAGAATGGCCTATATGTGGTCGGCCCCAAGTTTCCCTGTAAACTGCCTCATCCAAAATAGGTATTTTGTGTGTATTTTATATTATTTTATTTATTATAGATTATTTTAAATATTGAATTACTTTAGAATATTCTATAAGTTAATTAGAAAATAATTTTCTTAGTATATTTACTTATATAAATATTTATTTAGAATTATTTTAGGTTATTTTAGATTTTTGGAGATTTTTTTAGAATTTTTGGTAATTAAAACTTAGAAAACATAAATTTCTAGGACTTCTATGATTTACTATATGACCATACTTGTATGTTGTTCCTACCAAATATTTATTTTAGTTTAAAATATTTAATTATATTTTTTATAATTTATTTAGAATTTTAAGAAATTTATTTAGATTTTTAAAATTATTTAGGATTTATTTGGATATATATAGTCTTAATATTAGATAGATGCTAATTTAGTGTTAATAGATATTAATAAGATTTTATAAATTATTTGTATTATCTTTAATTATATTTAAGATTATAAATCATTGAGATAAATTTAAACTCTATTTTAAATTAATTCAAATCCTGAACCTACTAGAAAAGCAACTTCATGCATATCCTATCCTTATTTAAATTCATCATAATCCTATCCAAATTAACCAATCCTAGTCGTATTTAATTAAGTAGTGTCCACCATTATAAATACCTCATCCTTCATATTTTTCTTCTCCAAATTACTCTCTTTTTCGTCCCAAAATAGTCAAAATTCGTCATAAATTCAGCCTCATTTTCTACTAGTTATGACGAATTAAAAAGACGATATCTCCTAGCTCCGGACTCCAAACGCGCTCCAGTTTTTTTTGTTAGAACTATGTCAAGGTTAGTTTTCTGATTATATAATTTATTTTAATAATTTCAGAAGCTATATTTTCAGAAAATTCTAAAAGTGCCAGCTGTTCGAAATCAGACGCGTTTTGGTATTTTTGAGATTTCGGGAGATCCCGAACTCAGAATTAAGAACCGTTTGAAGTTTTGGAAAGATGACATGATGAACTTCCAGAAAAGTATTTTTCCAGAATTTAAAATATAAGTTTATTCTACTATAAAATTTGTGCAACGTATACATAAATAGAAAACCACCAAAAACTATCATCTGTGCACCCTAGTGGACATAACTCTTTACCGACTTATGATTTTATAAAACCGTTGAATATGGTGTTCATGTAGTATTGAAATCTATAGGATTCCATTCACAAATCTAGGATTTGAGTTGGTTGACTTTTTGGCCAACGGATTGCCTCGATTTGCGTGCCATGGATCACAAATCCTTAAGTTGACTTTCTTTGGACCAAAATTAGGGTTTAACAATAAAATCAGATTATAATAAGATTAAAATACTATTTTAGGTTATTTTATTCAGAGTTAAAATAGATTAAAATAGCGAAAACTATTCACCCACTTTTATAAACTTACTTGTTAAATTTATGTGACGGGTAGATCGGACGACGCCTTGAGTTGGGACTTCATCCTTTTCAGACTAGGCAAGATACCTTGCCAAATTGCTTACAGTATTTTGCATGCTTAGTATATTTCTGTATATTCATTGTATTTCTATTTATTGCATGTGTAGTTCCTTTCAGTCATTACTATATATTAGATATGTTGACACACACTTGACACTTAGTATCATAGAGGACAATCATTAGGCGTATGGGCTTTTAACCACTCTGGTAAACCGTAGTAACTAGCACGCACTATGGTGGTCGTGTCCGATGGTCGCTACCCCCGAGGTATGTCGATTGATGGAGTCCGAGGGTCGCTACCCCAGAGGTATGTCGGCTGATGATGTCCACTGACGAGTGCATGAGTTGTGAGGATTAGATCGAGTAGCCTACCCTTGCCCATACGTCGAAAAGTTGTCCTCATTTGCATTCATATAGATTGTCTTGTACAGCGTACTTATTTATTTTTAAATTATATGCATGTTTACTATATTTAAGTTGGCTCGCTTTTCTGTATCTTGTTACGTCCCTCTAAGGACCTGGTCCTCTGCCAGGTGTATCTGTTTTTGAGTATTTGCAGGAGCGCAGATTTGGATGGTTACATATGTTCGAGGATGTCTTCTCTCTGAGCCCATGATTGTTAGCTGGTATTCTTACATTGTGTTTATTGTGTTGTACTTTTCCATTCGAGTTGGTAGTGGATTTATTTCCATCCAACTATCATCCTTAGATACTTATAATGAGATCTAGTTTCATAGATACTGGTTATTTATTTATATTGATTTTATGTGGATGAGATTTAGATTATACCCTATGACTTGTGAAAGATTTATACCACTTGTGGATTGATATTCATATTACAGTATACAAATGGGTTATGGTTTCCATATATTGGAGTTGTTATATCCATACGGCTGGCATGCTTACGTGTTCCTAGTCTTACATATTTTAGGACTGGGGCGTGACATGTTTTTGTGGTGGCCCATGCAGGTCGAGAGCATATTGTCTCGGTTAAGTTACTGTACTGAGCAAGCTTGCGCATAGGATTAGAATATAGGATCTCATCCACTTATTTATCACCTCCCTTGATTTCATTTCGTATTCTCATTTGATTGCTTTTATTGCATCTTGCGTGACCCCTTCTCTACGTCAATCTTATCTTATCTTTCGTGCTTGATAGGGGTTATGAAGATGATTTATACTAAGAATATATACTCTAGTATACAATAATACTATTAATTAAATTATTGTAAGTTGGGTAGTATGCCTCATAACCTAGTAACACATAGATCTATTGCCCCATTAATAAAGTATAATTGAATGACACCAACTATAGACTTACATAAAAAGATAGTGTTTATCCAGACTATAGAACTTTAGTGTTATTCTGGACTGTAGAACATAGAGGCACATACACCCATTTGGTTGACTTTAGACTTAGACAAGAAATTAGTATGGCAATTGTAGAGGCACAACACCGATCTTCTTGGTGAACTTATATTATTCTGTACCTTCCTCCATCATAATCAAGCGTACTTATATTTTTACTACCTCGAATTATGCTGCTATTATAGCCTAGTTTTGCAAGCTTATTTTTTTATTGAGCTTGTTCATGACATATGTATTATTGGGGGCCCACACTAATACATTGTCTAAATCAGAATCGGTGTATTATGGTCTGATCAACCGTAGTGCACTTGGTTCGCTCTTTGTATCACTACTTTATGTGGATTGAGATATAGTTGACTCAACTTGTTAGACGAATATACTTGCCCTCTAGACTGGTCAGAGCATATCATGTCAGGTACATAACTGTTCTGATATGAACATGCATATAGGAATTTAACAAAATAAGATTTTAATCCACAACTGCCTTGGCAACTCCCTTTCAAAATTCTTTAATCCCTTCGAATCCCGTACTTGTATTATATCACCTCCTCCTTGAACTTTTTATTGTTGTTTTTTGTCTTCCCCTATTTCAGAAAGACGAACGTTCGTGCTTAGTATAAGTTTGATACACGAATAGTACTAGGTATACCCCATAGGCCAAGCACTCATGATGACAAACAAGAGAGCGCGGCCACAGGAAGCCGTAGATACAGGTACGACCTTAGTTATATGTGGCATTGCATACTCATGACCCCTTTTATGACACGAGATCTTAGGTGCATAGTAGACGTAGAATTATATAGGTGTTGGTTTAGCAGTTATGAGGATATATTGATATTCTACCCAGATGGCATACACGCAATGCTAATAGATAACGCGAGTAGCAGTAGTAGTATCCTCCTCCTATCACCATCTCGCCCCTTGGGTGGCTCATCTTTTCTTCTCTATCCATTCATTATCTCATGCTTAATTCTCCTTATCGTAGTTACGTCTTTTTCGTGCCAACATGAATTGTTGGTCTAGTTCGACCCCATCCTTAGTTTTGTTAGTTAAAACGTAAATGGTTTAGTAGATGATTAATAACTAAAGGATGAGTTCTTAATAATAACCCTTATGTATATGACCTATAGCAATATCTGTATCCTCTTATTATTTTAAAAACCATGTATAGCATCCCTTAGGCTAATAGGAATTTGTTAGACTATTTGAACTAGTTTATACTTATAATAGTTTTATAAAGTTAGTCAAGACCTTAACTGTTGCCCAAAAACTTAGACTATGCCTAGAAAAGAATTGAAGGTACTTGTTACGAACTGACAACTATGATAAATCGCTGGCACAGTAACGACAGCTGAAGCTAGATCGTTATAGTAAAGTAGTTGAAGTATTTGCAGACATATTGGTCAGGTGGCATGGCAGTATTAGACTACGATACTTGACGGTTACAAAAAAAATCATGGTTGTGAGATTTAAGACAAGTACCCCAAGATTCTCGACCCAATAAATATATTCGTCTTACAACCTAGACAATAGCCTCAAGAGATTGTGACTACTAGTAGAACTTTTGTAAGTTGGGTAGTGTAGACGAGTTAGAGGATAATAGGATAGTTTATGGACAATAAATGAGAAGTGTTAGAATGACAGACCATGACTTTGAGGAAGCACTACTAGATAGCAATATAGTGTAATAGCTATAGTGATTATTATGAATATGGGTAGTGTCAATTTCGAGGACAAAATTTCTGTAAGTTGGGTAGATTGTAAACTCCCTCATCCAAAATAGGTATTTTGTGTATATTTTATATTATTTTATTTATTATAGATTATTTTAAATATTTAATTACTTTAGAATATTCTATTAGTTAATTAGAAAATAATTTTCTTAGTATATTTACTTATATAAATATTTATTTATAATTATTTTAGTTTATTTTAGATTTTTGGAGATTTTTCTAGAATTTTTGGTAATTAAAACTTAGAAAACATAAATTTTTAGGACTTCTATGATTTACTATATGACCATACTTGCATGTTGTTCCTACCAAATATTTATTTTAGTTTAAAATATTTAATTATATTTTTTTGTAATTTATTTAGAATTTTAAGAAATTTATTTAGATTTTTAAAATTATTTAGGATTTATTTGGATATATATAGTCTTAATATTAGATAGATGCTAATTTAGTGTTAATAGATATTAATAAGATTTTATAAATTATTTGTATTATCTTTAATTATATTTAAGATTATAAATTATTGAGATAAATTCAAATTCTATTTTAAATTAATTCAAATCCTGAACCTACTAGGAAAGCAACTTCATGCATATCCTATCCTTATTTAAATTCATCATAATCTTATCCAAATTAACCAATCCTAGTCGTATTTAATTAAGTAGTGTCCACCATTATAAATACCTCATCCTTCATATTTTTCTTCCCCAAATTCCTCTATTTTTCGTCCCAAAATAGTCAAAATTCGTCATAAATTTAGCCTCATTTTCTACTAGTTATGACGAATTAAAAAGACGATATCTCCTAGCTACGGACTCCAAACGCGCTCCAGTTTTTTTGTTAGAACTATGTCAAGCTTAGTTTTCTGATTATATAATTTATTTTAATAATTTCAGAAGCTATTTTTTCAGAAAATTCTAAAAGTGCCAGCTGTTCGAAATCAGACGCGTTTTGGTATTTTTGAGATTTTGGGAGATCCGAACTCAGAATTATGAACCGTTTAAAGTTTCAGAAAGCTGACATGATGAAATTCCCGAAAAGTATTTTTCCAGAATTTAAAATATAAGTTTATTCTACGGTAAAATTTGTGCAACGTAGACGTAAATAAAAAACCACCAAAAACTATCATCTGTGCGCCCTAGTGGACATAACTCTTTACCGACTTATGATTTTATAAAACCGTCGAATATGGTGTTCAGGTAGTATTGAAATCTATAGGATTCCATTCACAAATCCAGGATTTGAGTTGGTTGACTTTTTGGTCAACGGATTGCCTCGATTTGCGTGCCATGGATCACAAATCCGTAAAGTTGACTTTCTTTGGACCAAAATTAGGGTTTAACAATAAAATCAGATTATAATAAGATTAAAATACTATTTTAGGTTATTTTATTCAGAGTTAAAATAGATTAAAATAGCGAAAACTATTCACCCACTTTTATAACCTAACTTGTTTAATTTATGTGACGGGTATATCAGACGACGCCTTGAGTTGGGACTTCATCATTTTCAGACTAGGCAAGATACCTTGCCAAATTTCTTACAGTATTTTGCATGCTTAGTATATTTTTGTATATTTATTATATTTCTATTTATTGCATGTGTAGTTCCTTTCAGTCATTACTATATATTAGATATGTTGACACACACTTGACACTTAGTATCATAGAGGACAATCATTATGCATGTGGGCTTTTAACCACTCTGGTAAACCGTAGTAACTAGCACGCACTATGGTGGTCGTGTCCGATGGTCGCTACCCCCGAGGTATGTCGATTGATGGAGTCTGAGGGTCGCTACCCCAGACGTATGTCGGCTGATGATGTCCACTGACGAGTGCATGAGTTGTGAGGATTAGATCGAGTAGCCTACCCTTGCCCATACGTCAAAAAGTTGTCCTCATTTGCATTCATATAGATTGTCTTGTACAGCGTACTTATTTATTTTTAAATTATATGCATGTTTACTGTATTCAAGTTGGCTTGCTTTTCTGTATCTTGTTACATCCCTCTGAGGACCTGGTCCTCTGTCAGGTGTATCTGTTCTTGAGTATTTGCAGGAGCGCAGATTTGGATGGTTACATATGTTTCGAGGATGTCTTCTCTCCGAGCCCATGATTGTTAGCTGGTATTCTTACATTGTGTTTATTGTGTTGTACTTTTCTATTCGAATTGGTAGTGGATTTGTTTCCATCCAACTATCATCCTTGGATACTTATATTGAGATCTAGTTTCATAGATACTGGTTATTTATTTATATTGATTTTATGTGGATGATAATTAGATTATACCCTGTGACTTGTGATAGATTTATACCACTTGTGGATTAATATTCATATTACAGCGTACATATGGGTTATGGTTTCCATATATTGGAGTTGCTATATCCATACGGCTGGCATGCTTACGTGTTCCTAGTCCTACGTATTTTGGGACTAGGGCGTGACATTCCCCCTCTCCATCTAATTATGAAAAGGATTAAGGAATGACTATTTGGGAAGTCTCTACACTAATTATAATTAAACTAATTCTCCTTAGTTAATTAGTGAGAATGGGTTCATTGGGCCTAGTCTATGTTGGCTCACTATTTGTCATGACAAGTCTAATTTAGATCCACTAATGTCAAGTCAAATTAAATAAGCTATTACACTAACTAAATTAAATGCTACAAGCCTCTAATTAAATATAGCACTCTAATAATTAAATAACTAGTAAAAGCATCAAATAAATATACATGGCCCACTAATATTAATATTATATTTCTAAAATTAAATAACTAGGACAAATTACCAAATTATCCCTACCTGAAAAAGTGGGGGTGACACCAAATCTGCCAACAATTGTCTCTCCATCATCAAGCACATAACTACCGGATACCGGTTCAAGGCATCGGCAACTACGTTGGCCTTCCCTGGATGATACTTCAATGAAATGACAAAGTCCTTCATCAACTCCAACCACCATCTCTGCCTCATGTTCAGCTCTTTCTGTGTAAACACATACTTCAAGCTCTTATGGTCGGTAAAGATCTTTACACGCTCTCCGTACAAAAAGTGTTTCCACGGCTTCAAAGCAAAAATGACCGCTGCCAACTCCAAATTATGGGTAGGATAGTTCTTCTCATACGGATGCAATTGCCTGGATGCATAGGCAATCACCTTCCTATTCTGCTGAAGAACATAACCCAAACATTTCCCCTATGCATCACTATAGATAGTAAATCCTCCTGATCCTGGTGGCAACGTCAAAATAGGAGCTGACGTCAACCTCTTCTTCAGCTTATCAAAAGCAGTCTGGCACTCCTCGATCCACACAAACTCTATGTCCTTCCTGGTAAGTCTGGTCATTAGATCAGCAATCCTGAAAAAATCTTGCACAAACTTTCTGTAGTAGCCTGCCAGACCCAAGAAACTCCTGATCTCTGCCACTGAAATCAGAGTAGTCCAAGACTCCACTGCTGCGATCTTTTTTGGATCAACTAAAATTCTATCACCAGTCACAACATGCCCCAAAAATTCTACCTTGTCCAGGAAGAACTCGCACTTCGACAGCTTCCCATACAGCTTCTCTTTTCTGAGAGTCTCCACTACAATCCGAGATGCTCCTCGTGCTCCTTTGGCGTCTCCGAATATATGAGAATGTCATCGATGAACACCACCATAAACTTTTTAAGGTACTGGTGGAACACATTTTTCGTCAAATTCATAAACACCGTCGGGGTATTACTCAACCCAAATGGCATCACAAGGAACTCGTACTAACCATACCGATTCCGAAAATCAGTCTTTGGAATATCCTCCTTCCTGACTTTTACCTGGTGGTAACATGACCTCAGGTCTATCTTTTAAAATACCTTCGCGCCACTCAAATGATTGAAGAGATCATCAATCCTCGGCAACGGATATTTGTTCTTGATAGTGAGGTTATTCAGAGCCCTGTAATTAATGCACATACGTACCGATCGATCCTTCTTTGGTAAAAATAATACCAGGGTACCCCATGGTGAAGAACTGGATCTGATAAATCCCTTATCTTGTAGCTCCTCCAATTGCTTCTTCAACTCGGCCATCTCGATATTGTTGATCCTATAGACATGTTGTGAAATAGGCTCTGCACCTGGAACCAAATCTATAGAAAACTCAATATCTCGATTTGGCGGCAATTCCGACAACTCCTTCAAAAACACATCCGAGAATTCTGATATCAAAGGATGAGGAAACTCCTTATCTTCCACAATTGCTCCACAGATAATGCCTTCATTCTGCTCCAAAGCTCCTCTGGCTCTATTGGTGAACTGAACAAAACTCTGCCTCTTCTGCAATCTATACTAGCATGGTGCATACTCAACCAATCCATTCCGAGTATAATATCGTAGCTCGGAAGTGGCATTATAAGTAGACACATACTCAGCTTTCGGCCTCCCAAGGTAACTCTCTGGTCCTTACTGTCACCCCCATATTTCAGATTAAGGATATTTTGTCTTTTCATAATTAATGTGTAAATGATTGAATAATTTTTAATTATATTTAATAATGGTGATTTTATTTGATTGTTGCTCTTTATCGTTGCTTCGATAATTAGAGCACTACACTAGCCATTGTCATCCAACCAATTTTACACCCTTGTCCTAGACGTGACAGACTTTTATTCTGATCCTTGTGTGACTCATAATTATGTCTTATTGTCCTTCATTTTAGGCGCACAACATTCATCGTAAACGACTATATTTAATTCTATATAAATTCAACTTTGTATCCTTGTGTGTTCCAATCAAAATTGGAGACACAATCTCAATCCATTTTGAGCAACCCAAATTAGGATAATATTCTATAGTGAGTCTACTTCATTCATAACACTTGTGTCCCACTTAATTTCAGTCCCTTGTACTTCTAATTAATTTTAGAACACCACTTACATTTATTTTAATTAGTTAAAACCATAAATCCCACTTTTTGCAATTTTCCAATTGTTGGGTACTTTTTTGCAAAAGTGCATTAAGGTATCCATCCCGTTGGACACAACACGTAAATAAACCCATTTCTCCTGTATGTGTAATTTTTCATAATTTTTGGGAGTGCGCAATGCAACATCAACCTCTTTAAACCATAGCCCTCAGAACCTTGAACCAGTGAATCCTAGCCTTCCATTTTAAATCCATTTAAATCCTAGCCATTGAAATATCCATGGCAAGGCCCAATCCCAAGAGGGTTTTGACCAAGCCCTAATTCTAGGTCAACCCAAAGTCTACTACCTATATATATATATAGTATTACTTTTCCTTTTCTTTTTTTCTTTTTTCAACCTAAACTAAACCCACAGCCGACCAAATCCCCATCTCCCTGCCGACCACCATCTCCCCTATTTTCTGACTTCAACCGCCGATGCTACCCCGACCAACGCCGCCTCCATACGACCTCGTCGACCGCCTCACCGTTCTCCACGTTGAGTAACTACTCGATCGCCTCTAACCCGCTGCTCACGTCAGAATGATGTGACCGATGACCCGCTACACTACCGACCGCTGCCACCCTCGCCTGAGCGAATCCCCGACCCCGCTACCATCTCGACGACGATCATCCCCGCCTTTCCTCGCCAACCACTACACCTGAGATACGCCGGAGACCGTGAACCCGCTGAACGCTGAACCGAGTCATCCCGCTGAAACCGCCGTAAACCCGCTGTGAAGACCCGCCTGACTTCGACGTCGCCTGCCGATGTACACCTCATCAACGATCGACCTCACGACTACACAGCGTCTGAACTCACCAGAACTCGCCTGAAGCCGGAGACGTTGCCACCCGACTGCACTGGATCTCGACCGGAGACGCTGCCAACCCGCTGATCACCGAAGTTTGACCCGCTCGACTAAACCGAGCACCCTGCGACGACCTCGACACGCACGTCTCATCCCACGTATACAGGTTCGAGTTCCCTCTACATGTATGTACACGTACACGCATACGCGTAGTTTTTTATTGTATGCATGCGTATTTGTAGTTGGTATTGGCATGTATGTATTAGTATATATTTAAATATATTTTGGTATAAATATATATACATATATATACACAGTATATCTCTCAATTAGTATATATACATATGTATATGTATCCCTAGTATATGTTTAATATATATATACACAAAGTATTTTTCTATTGTATATATATACATATATCTATTATATATGTAACTAATGAGTATTAATGTATATGTTAGTTAATAATATGATTAATATGTTTATGTACTAGATGACCCAAGTGTAATTACGGATACCCCGTAGCTACCTTGACCTGTGACCACGTAGCATGATAGCAGATTGCCATATGTACACCGACGTACTGGCAAGACCGTACCATTGACTCTCTGTTATGCACAACAACTACAGACGTGACACCCTAGCGTAGTCTCTGAGTTCACTGTGTTTGATTGTGTGTGTGAGTGTAATGTCTGATGTAAAATTGTATTATATGATATGTCTATAGGACTGTTGGATCACTCAGACGATACTTTGGAACCAGGACATTGGTATTGCCAGCTAAGGACCACAGGAGAGTACATTCTCTGACAGTTTCTATTATGTTGATTATCTCTATAATTCGAGTTGTATAGCGTACATGATTCTGACACTGTTGTTTACACGAGTTGGCATTATCAAGACCTGTCACGAGGAGTCATGATTTGGAATCCATCGTGCTAGCTGGGGAAAATGGGGAAATATTAGTAGCTTATGTGATCATACCCAAACTTTATATGAATCATAGCTCACCCATACCTCACGTCGGTGTAGCCTGACCATTACATGCCTCATAGCCTGTTATGTATGATTAGCCTGACTATTGCTTGCATCATAGCTATCCGGATGGTTAGCCTGACCTTACATGAATCATAGCTAGTCATACATAGCAAGCCTAATCAGTCCCAAGCCGATCACATGATATGCTGATGTTTCACACACTTAGCTAGATGTTCTTGACATGTATCTCTAGTATATGATCTGGCATTCCTTATGTTCTAGTCATGGTTCTAGCATTCACTTATATATAACAGTTCATTATTCTAGCGTGCACTTGTACTCTTATTTATTGCTAGATGTACATTGATGATGACATATGCTCCAGTACTTCATTATTACAGTATTCCTTTATTACAGTATTTCTTTATTCCACTATTTCTTATTACCAGTATTCATATTCGTCTTGTATTTCTTTACACTGTGTTATAATTTTTGTCAATATATGTGGAACTGCTGTTAGTGCTTGTACTTCGTTCCAATCCTGATTGGATATTTTTTCCAGAGGATTTTTGTACCACACACTATGGACCGGGTATAGATGCAGACTACACACCAGAGATCTTAGAGGAGACTATTCCTTTAGAGGAGACATTACCTGCAGTTATCTAGACAGTATTTATCTTATGCACTGAGACTTATTTGAGGTTTATTGAGTTTATGTTTAGACTTATTCTTAGTTTATGTTGAGACTTGTGGAGACTTTTTATGTTGGACAGCTAGACTATGATTTATCTATATTTTGAGACATGGTATTTGACTATGTCATTCATCTTATCTTTTATCATGCCTTTATACTCTTATAGTGGTTGTTATTGAGTTTACATTATGAGATATTGTGAGATGTATATTATCCTCCTTATGGAGATTGATATCGATGACAGGTTGTGAGTTATGGTAGTGTTTATTGTGACCTAGACAGCGTTATACCGCCGATATTGCGGCGTAGGCTGGACGTGCCCACGTGTTCGTACCCCTATACCGGGTGCGGGTCGTGACACATTTTTAGTGGTGGCCCATGCAGGTCTAATTTTGCAAATTGTGCGATATCGCGGTAGTGCGACAACTTAGTTGTACTGCTACGAGCCTGCGATAGGATATAGGAAATAGGATTTAGGATGAGAGTATGCTCAATCACACTAGAAGATTCTGATCTTCGCAATGCTATTCTAATTGATTGATTCCTTTAGAATTTTACTGTCCTTCCTTGATGATATCGTATCTATCACCTAAATCAATTCTTTTCGATCTGTCTTCAGGATATCGCCGAATACTAGATCTATGAGAGTGGGAGCATCAACTTCAGAGGGGTCTGCCACCTCTCGACCTGATGAACAGACATCTGGAGTTCCTCCTACATCTCATGTTCATGTGGAAGTATCTGCAGCTAATGGGATTCCTCTTCCACCTGTTCATAGGATTGCCCCAGCTATGACGGACAACATTCTACCACCGACACCAATTCTCGGAGGAGTGCCCACTGATGGGGCACAGATGTTCGCACTGATCTAAGGCATGCCAGAGGCCCAGAGAGTAACAGCAGAAGCTCAGCGTATTCAAGCTGAAGCCCAGAGAGTACAAAAAAAGACACACCAGGCCCAGATAGAGCTGATAAGAGAGAGCATGGAGAACGCTCATCAGGTTGCTCTCCAGGCTGTGGAGAGAGTAGTACGACAACCGCAGCATCCTGGCCAGCAACAACAGAGTCCAAGTACTATAGTGGACTTTAAGAGGATGATGCCTCGAGAGTTCAAAGGCACAGAAGGAATACTCTATGCTGACGATTGGTTAGAGGACATAGAGAGGAACTTGCGCTTAGCACAGATTTCGAAGATTCTTCATATCGAGGCCGCTGGCAGCCAGATGTTTGATATCGCGCTGACATGGTAACATACAGAGCTGAGACTCGCTATTGAAGGACTTACTTGGGAGGACTTTAAGGAGCTCTTCAAGGATAAATTATTTCCTGACGTAGCTTTGGGAGCATTGGAAAGTGAGTTCCATGACTTAGTCCAAGGAAGCATGTCAGTCGACGAATACGCTGTAGAGTTTTTCCGTTTGAGTCGATTCGTTCCATCGATGATTCGAGACCCCGAAGACAAAGCACAAAAATTCAGGAAGGGATTGAATAGAGAGATCAAGTCTCGTACTTCGGGACAACGCACTGCTACATTTGAGGGTATTCTGATGGATGCCCAGATTGCTGAAGATGACTTGGACCTCAGGCCCAAGAGAGGACGCGATACTTCTCGAGGAGCAAGTGGTAACATAGGACAGGCCAAGCGCCCACACTTTCAACAATAACAACAGAGGCCATATCAGCAGCAGCAGCACCAGCAACAGGCACCAGTTCGAGGACACATCCAACATCAGCAACCATAGAGACAGAATCAGTCCGTTGCCCAGTGCGCGTATTGCGGAAATATGGGACATACTAGGGACAACTGCAGGAAGAGGTTGGGTACTTTCTTGTCATGTGGATCGTCAACACATCAGCTGAGGGACTGCCCAGCTATTCAGACTCGCCAGGGAGGAGGAGCAGCTCAGAGAGGCCCAGCCAGAGTACCTACTATACCAGGAGTCCAGCAGAAAGGACCTCCACTTCCACCACAGCAGCAGAGGTTTGCTCAGCACCAGCAGCAGCAGAGAGGAGCACCACAGGGACGAGCTTACACCATGACTATTGAGGAGGCTGAGCCCGCTGGAGACGTGATTTCAGGTTCAGTTTCTCTCGATTCTATTCCAGCACTTGCATTATTTGATTCTGGCGCTTCCTATAGTTTTGTATCTGTATCTTATGCCCTTAAGCATCATTTAGAAATGAAACCATTAGATAGGACTTGCAAGATCACGATAGGAGGAGGCATTATCCTAGTCCGTAATTATTGCAAGGATCGGAGAGTGTCATTGGAAGGCCGAGAGTTAAGCGTGAGTTTACTCATCATACCCCTTCCGGGATACGATCTTGTACTCGGAATGGACTGGCTGAGTAGACACCATGCTTCTATACATTATCACGGAGGTAGAGTAGTATTTCGACCACCAGGAGAGCCAGAGTTCGAGATCGCCAGAGGAGTAGAGGAGCGAAGCAGAGGCACTTTTTGTGGAGCCAGGATGGAAGAAGAGGAGTTACCACATCCACTGATAGCGAAGTTCCTGGATGTATTTCCAGAGGAGTTGCCAGGTTTGCCGCCAGATAGAGATGTTGAATTCTCTATAGACTTGATACTAGGAGCGGAGCCTATTTCGCAACATGTCTATAGAGTCAACAACAATGAGTTGGTAGAACTGAAGAAGCAAGTTGAGAAGCTGCAAGATAAAGGTTTTATTAGATCCAGTTCATCGCCATGGGGAGCACCGGTATTATTCGTACCGAAGAAGGACGGCACGGTACGCATGTGTATTGACTATAGAGCTTTAAACAACCTCACTATAAAGAACAAATATCCGATGCCGAGGATAGATGATCTTTTCGATCAATTGAGCGGAGCGAATGTATTTTCAAAGATAGACTTGAGGTCAGGCTATCACCAGGTGAAGGTGAAGAGAGAAGACATACCGAATACAGCCTTTCAGACCATATATGGCCAATTTGAATTCACGGTAATGCCGTTTGGTTTAACCAATGCACCAGCAGTATTCATGAACTTGATGAACAAGGTATTCCACCAGTACCTTGACAAGTTTATAGTGGTGTTTATTGATGACATTCTAATTGGAACTTCAAAATTGGATGGTCGCGTTGGACAATATAAAACTCAAGAGTAGGCACCTGCCCCGGGATCAAAATAAACTTGAACATGAAGTGGTTACAGGTTCCGGTCCCTGGACCAGCCTGCTCTGAACCATGAAGCAGTAAATCTTGAAACATATGCAAACCCTAGCTAGCCGTTGAAATATTATGTCAAACTTCACGAACAAAACACAAACACCGAAACTTCATCATACTACTAGCTAAATAAATCAAACAAATTGCACAAACATGACAAAAATTCCACACACAAACTAGAACATAGCATTCAAAGCCATGGCCACGAGCACAACCATGATATGCACGTAAGGTCCAGCTCCTCCCTCCATGTTTCCTGCTGACTCGGGCGGCGAGGCCACGGATCGCACGCCCGTCGTGTCCGGAGCCTGAGTCCGCGGCCACACCATAATGGCGAGCTTCTGGTCGCCCACGGAGCAGTGTGACGGCAGCCCGCAGATGTAGCGCTTCTCGCCTGGCGTCGAGAGCATTACCACGTCCCGCCCCGTCTCGACGACCTCCGCATTCGGCGACACCTTGCAGTCGACGTAGCCGGCCTCGTCCACGGTAGCCACGTCGTGGTCGCCTTTGCGGTAGTTGAATACTGAAAAACTTGCTCTTGTTAGGGTTCCAAAATTCAGATTTTATCACTTAGAAAGTACGGACACTCAAAAATACATACATTAGTACACACTAAAATAGCTGTCATATCTACACTGTCGTGTATCTTTACCGTGTCATATCGTATCATTGTCCGATCTAACATAGGTTTCTGACTGTTCCAATGAGTATCAATTTCTGTAGTCTCTGATGGTGTTAAAAGTCAAGGTTCGCATTATCGATATCGGACCATTCCTATGAGTATCGGGATCGACGGTATCGACATTATCGACGAAAATATCAAATTTTTTAGTATCGAAAAGCAAATAATTATTAATAGTTTAGAAAATATATTTCGGTATAATTTTAAATATTTATATTATTGTTTTTTAGTAGTTTTGAAATTGAATGAAATAATAGTCAGCTTTGCTTTTACCCCATGTTGATTGGTCTTTTTTATTTAATTTTTTTTGCCGAATTGACCGAAAAACAAGACCCCATAATGTCGTTATCGATCAATATCGTGTATCGATCGGTATCGGATCGAGACATGCCAAATTGTATCGGTATCGGCCGTATCGGATCGGTATTGACCGATACTGCAAACTATGGAAACCTCGGTTAGTACAACATGGATTTGTGTAAGTAATATATGCATACCTAGAATATCGCCGACGAAGAATTGCTGGTCCTTGGCCCAAGCGTCATAATTGACGCCCATCGACCAACCCATATCACCTACGATGATATGATCGACCGCCTTTGCGGTGGTTGAATACTGAAAAACTTGCTCTTGTTAGGGTTCCAAAATTCAGATTTTATCACTTAGAAAGTACGGACAGTCCAAAATACATACACTAGTACACACTAAAATAGGTGTCATATCTACACTGTCGTGTAACTTTACCGTGCCATATCGTATCATTGTCCGATCTAACATAGGTTTCTGACTGTTCGAATGAGTATCAATTTTTTTAGTCTCTGATGGTGTTAAAAGTCAAGGTTCGCATTATCGGTATCGGACCATTCCTAAGAGTATCGGGATCGACGGTATCAACATTATCGACAGAATATCAAATTTTTTGGTATTGAAAAGCAAATAATTATTAATAAATTATTAATATTTTAAAAAAATATTTTGGTATAATTTTAAATATTTAATTATTGTTTTTTAGTAGTTTTGAAATTGAATGAAATAATAGTCAGCTTTGTTTTTACCTCATGTTGATTGATTTTTTTCATTCAGTTTTCTTTGCCGAATTGACCGAAAAAGCAGACCCCATAATGTCGTTATTGATCAATATCGTGTATCGATCGGTATCGAATCGAAACATGCCAAATCGTATCGGTATCGGCCATATCGGAACGGTATTGACCGATACTGCAAACTATGGAACTTAAAACCTCGGTTAGTACAACATGGATTTGTGGAAGTAATATGTGCATACCGAGAGTATCGCCGATGAAGAATTGCTGGTCCTTGGCCCAAGTGTCGTAATCGACGCCCATCGACCAACCCATATCACCTCCGACGATGTGATCGACCGCTCCGGTGAGCGACGAGAGAGCTACGAGATGAATGGCAAGCACGACCAACATGCGCACATATGCCATTATAGGAACTACTTTGGTTCTGATTCTGGTAAAGGGGACCGAGTGTTATATATATATATATATATATATGAGAGAGAGAAATGGTCATGGTAAAAATAGACTCGTCTGTTTGAATGTGACCTGGAATTGCTTGTTCTTACTGTTATGCTGCCGAAGGGCTTTCTTTCCTTCAAATACTAAGAGACAAAAAGTGTCAATTTAGCCCCTTATAGGTTGATTTATTGAAGAAAACATATAAGATTCACGTCCCTTGATTTGGTCCAAGCCTTGAATGATTCTAAAAATTGCATGCCATTCCGACTGGTGATATATGCTTAATCTGTCAGTGATCATGGAAAGGGATGTTATAGGGAGGACAAGGAGAACAATCCTTCGTTGATTGTTATTGATATAGGAATTTTTGAATCATGCCATCACCGGATGAGTGTTGCGATGAGTTGCAGTTAGGGCCCATTTGATTGGAGGATTTGGTGGGTTTTAGCAGTGATTTTGGGCTATATTTCGGATTTGGAGAGCCTGTGCATGACAACTTAAAGTCCTGCAGGATGAAGTCAACATATTACATTAGCTTCACTATTAATCTCTCTATACCAAACTAGAAAAGTAGTCCCCGTAGAGTCGCCATCTTATTTTTTTACAGAAAAGAAATGTTCTTTCTACAAAAACGTTTAAAAAAGAGACTTGTGCAAGTACAAAAATTCGATTACAACTAATACGGAAATTCAAGTACAAAATATGATATTCTGAAAAGTGTAGCAGTAGAGATAGAATCAGCGCACGATTTCTTTACTCCGTTGATAATCGACGATCTTGCAGACGCTCTGGATGCACACGAACACGGGTGACAAGAAGCACTTTGCAAAAGGGATGCTTGAAACTGATGGTGCTTAAACGTGTATATGATTTGTGTGTGTTCTCCCTCGTGTCCTTCCTGTTAATACAAATTTTGAGACTATTTATAACCGTAAGTCTCAAAGACGGTTAGGAAGCACCATATCCCTTGGGTGAAACACTGCTCGCCAAAAGCGATGTTCCTGCAAACACAAACTTTAAAGGAAGCTGCTAATCCACTTTCATATAATGTTAAAGGAGATGTTGCCACATGGATGCACGTTCATGCAGTTTACAAAGAGATGCTACCTCGCGACAACAGTTGTACAAGCAGTGAGACACGTTTTTGCACAGTCCAAGTCACTTTCTGCCACGTGGTTTGCTGGACTATATAATTAATAAAGATATGTAAGGGTATATTTGGAGAGAGAAAAGTTTCATGGTGAAGCTGAAATTTTCCTATTATACAGTAGTATAGATATACGTATTAATGTACGTTCACACATAATTAATTATATATGTCACATAAGGAAAAATAATTTGGTGAAACACATTAGAGGGATAAATAGCATTATTGTTATATTAAATTCCATAACAAACTCAAAGAAAAGATTAAGTGAAGATGGAATGAAAGATATGCAAACGTGCAAGCATACTCTCTTTATTTTCATATTTTACCAAAAAAAATCTATTTTTTTTTTAAGGAAAAAAGACTAAACAAAATCGTCCAGTTCTTTCAAAAAGGAGAGAGTCGATTAGATATTTAGTCAAAAGTTATATATATATATATATATATATATATATATATGTTTACTTTTTTCAAAAAAAAAATTTAGATGTAAGGGTAAACTGGTAGTTTAAATTGTGATACAAAAAATAAAGCTAGTTAAAGTACCTAAAAAAAAGAATAAACATAATAAAAATGGAAAATGTTCTTTGGCCCGCGGTCTTGGACCGCAAACCGTGATCGCGGGCCACGTGTCAGCAATCCATTGCCCCTTCCTCCTATTTGCTTGGGCCCACAACTGATTGAGCTGTCAATGGAGCGCTGACACGTGGCTCGCGGTCACAGTTTACGGACCAAGACCGCGGGCAACATAGCACTGCGGAATGAAAATATGAGTGCATCTATTAACACCTGTTGGAATGCAGCTCTGACTTAAACTTTCACACGTGTAGAGCTAATTATTAACATGGGTTACACATGACAATCATCCGGACCTGCATATGAATATTTTAGATTCTTGAGATAAAATCAGTGTTGGGAACGAAGGTGCGGAAACCGTTCCCCAAACCAGAGAGTACCTGCGAGAGAACCGAGCAAAACGCACAAACCAAAAATGCTAAACACAAATCGCAAACACATAAATTCTTTACATGGAAAACCCTTGCGAGAAAAACTACGGGACGATCGGAGTCCAACCCTGAAAAGTCTTCACTAATTGAATAAGAAATACACTGACTCCTTATAAACTTCTCACCGATCCAAACGGATCACCACAACTCTTTTGGAACAGAAAATAGATTATAACCACGAAGAAGAACGACAACGAGAAATACCCGAAACTGACCTCCTTTTTCAAAACGGCCTCACATCCTTCTTTCTCCTCTCCAATGTTGCAATGGCACTCTTGCCTCATTTTCTCTCCTTGTTGCTATTTTTTTTTTTTTTTAGAGAGAGAGAGAGCTATATTTTTGAGCCAGGAGACACCTATATATAGCCTCAAACCCACAACTAGCATTCCTATTATAGATAGGAATATCCAATCCAAATCTAAATCCATTGACATATTCCTATTATATGTAGGAATATCCAATCCAAATCTATTAAGATATTTATATTATATTTAGGAATATCCAATCTAATAAATTGAGGTATTCCTATTATAGGTAGAAATACTCAATCCTACTCCGGGCTATTTTCCACATAGGTTGGGAACCCCACCCACTCCAACAAATATCCTCCTTCACAACTATGTGGAGGGGGTCGTCAACCCGACGATCCGCCTGTAGTACTCAAACTTTTTCCTTGGTTGAACCTTTGTGAACATATCTGCTCCGTTATCATCTGTATTAACCTTCTCAAGTACTGCTTCCTTCTTGTCAACCACATAACGTATCCAATAATACCGGGTATCAATGTGCTTGGACCGGCTATGAAATGTTTGGTTCTTCACAAGGTGAATAGCACCCTGAATATCGCAAAGCAAAGGATACTTCTCCTACTTTAGCCCAATTTCTTGCAGCAGCTTCTTCATCCACAACAACTCCTTGCAAGCCTCCGTCGCCGCATTGTATTCTACCTCTGTCGTCAAAAAGGCAACACACTTATGTAAATACAACTGCCATGATACTGCTCCACTAGCAAACATCATCACATAGCCCAAAGTCGATCGCCTCGTCTCTACATATTCAGCCATATCAGCGTCGGTATATCCAACCAGCTTCGGCTCGTCACCACCAAATAAAAGTCTCCAATCGGTAGTACCTTAAAGTCACCAAATGAAAGTCTCCAATCCGTCGTTGTAATTTTGTCGCAAATTCGTCGCCATGTCGACGGATTAGCGACAAAAATTTTGCAGCGACACTTAAATTAGTGACGCCATATTTTTGTCGCTAATTCGTCACTACATTAAAATAGCGATGGAAATAGGCATTTTATCCTAAAACTCTATATTTTTACAGTGTAGACTTATACTGAATTTTGATATTTTTGATATATTCATTGATTATATCTATCTTAAACTTAATTGATTTGCCATAATAAAAAAGGGAAAGATTGTTAGCCCAATGTTTAAGTTGAGTTTTTGAATATGGCTAATTGATTAAGTTTATCATTATGATAATCGTGCACTCACTATAGTAACTTCTACTTAAACTCAGCATTGTCCAAATATGCATTAATGTTATAATATTTGCTTCTGTATATTATTTTATTCGTCTAAGATGTATTTGAATAAAAGCAATAAGCAAGTTCAACATGGACATATACAACGAAGAAATGATGATGAGCCAAAGACGATGTTATACCAGAAGATTTCTCTGAACCGCCTACGAATTATCTAAAGCCTCATACGCGGGGGTTCCGCTAACCGGTCAAAGGACGGGGATCAAGGGAGCAGCGTCCCCCGTGGGGGTTAGGGGGCGAAGCCCCCGAAAGGTATTCAGATTTTCATATATATTTTTATCTTTGGACAATTATCGTCAAGGAAAAAGGCGTCTTCAAGTTAGCGGACATTTCAGAAGTTTTGTGTCATCAAGTGATCTTAATTTTATATTTTATTATGTATTTTCTATTTTTTTATAGGAAAAATGTACATCGCGTTCGCAGTTGGCATTAGAAAGTTCTAAACCAGAACCTAGTCCACTCAAATGAGCCTAAATCAGAATTAATCCAAAATCCAACCCAAACCTGGACCCAACTTCTGGAAACAGACCAACAGAGTTTGGATCGTACGCGGACCGAACTCGGGCTGAACTTAGTCAGAGTGGTTTCCTGATTTGACTCATTCTTCCGGATGACCAGGCTCTAACGTTCAAATTTATGAATGTTTGGGGACAAAAGTCTGCACGAACTCGGTCCAAAAAAATCCTATAAATAGATGTTGAATTCTATTCATTTCATTCACCCCTCACTTTCAAACATATTCTATTCTGAGCTATAAATATTCCTATTCCCAAGATCAACTCTCAGCCTTCTAGAGCCAAGTGCGATCTCGGTTAGAAGTCTGATCGAGTTATAACAAGCTTGAAAATTAAAGTTTGCTTTCGCAAGTCAAAAGTCAGCGAGCACTTCGGATCAAAATCTCGTGGTGTCTGTAAAAAGTCTGCAAACCTTCGGATCAAAGCTTGTACTGTACGTATTTCACAAATAGTAGATTAAATCCGAGCAAGATTTCTTAGGACTGAACTAGTCCTCCACGAGAGAAACCCGGATAAAATCTCGGTGTCTACCTAAAGTCTATATATTATCCATATATACTTGATATATTACTCACTCCATATTTCCATATTATTTCGCTTTTATCCTTTAAGTTGGTATTGCCTTAATTTTAAATTGGATTATTGTTACATACACTCTATTCACCCCCCCCCCTCTAAAGTGACTATAGTTGCCCCTTCAATAATTACTTTTGTCAGTTACAGGTTTGTGATGCGACATGGTAGTGTTCCCATGCAACTAGCATCTATGCGACAAAGCCTCTTCAGTTATCTTCCTCAGCAAAACCTTCATGTGATAATGTTTTTATACGATAATGTTTCCATGTGATAATACGTTCTATGCGGCAGTAATTCCTCATCTTTATTGAACAGCTGGCAGTGACAGATATGAAAACAAAGAGACTGCTATGCACCTTAAATGCATTAATGGCACATACGTTATAAATACCAGTCATATTAATTTGTATTTTTGAATCGTTTGTAACTCATGACACTTGTCAAGTCGACCGGGTAATGCGAATAGGTTCAGATCCGGATTATGCGCCACATTGATTGCAGAAGCCTATGTGGCAGAGTCTGAAAGCAGTAACTTTTCATATTCAAGCGCATATAGTCGTTACAGTGTGAATGTCTATAAATAGCATGGACATGTGCTTTCCAAATCCATCGAAAGCTAAGTACTTTTGAGCCAAATTGCTGCCCTCCTTGCCAGTGAGCTGAGAGTTAGTGAATTTTCAACCTTTGTATTTGGGTAGTCAACGGAGTATAGGAGTTAGTTGCAAAACTCGATCTCCCTCGCTACATTTCCCTAGATCCTTGTATTTAGAATTCCTTGTACTTTTAGGAATCTTTTGTACTAAAACAAATTTCTCAATAAAAGTTAATATGACTTTTGTTAACGGAAACAAATAGCGTGAGATTTTAGAGGACCTTCAGAAGATGGGCATAGAGGTGGTTCTACCATGTGATATAGTATTGATGGCAGGTCTAAAGGCTCAGTCTACCATTATTGTGAGGATCACAGCAGCGTTGTCAGGAGATGCCAAACTTCAGCGAATCAAGGCAAAGTGTGAAGTAGAGCTCAGATCTGAGTTGTTTATTCACAAAGGTGGGACTCTATAATTTGTGAGTTGTCTTTGTATGCCGAGTGGAAATATTTGGCACTAGATCATATTAGAGGGCCGTAATTTCTAGTATTATGTTCACCCAAAAGGGAAGAGATATTTGTCAACATTTTTGGTGGAATGGGATGAAGAGGATGATAGAACAGTTTGTCTCTAGGTGCTTAGTGTGTCAGCAAGTCAAGAGTGGGCATCAAAGACCGGTCAGCTTCTTCGGTCGCTATCGATTTTAGAGTAGAAGTGGAAGCATATTACCATAGATTTCATAACATGTTTTTCTATATCCTCGGCTGGCAAAGATGTCATTTGGGTGATAGTAGACTGACTCATCAAGGTTGCTCACTTTCTACCTTACAGAGTAGGTCAGACTATAGAGCAGTTGGACGAGATATACCTGAGACAGATAGTCATATTACATAGGGTGTCAGTCAGCATAGTATCAGACAGTGACCCTAAATTCATATTACGCTTTTGATAGAGTCTTCAGCAAAGTTTGGACACCCACTTGAGATTCAGTTCAGCATACCACCCATAGACAGATGGACAGTCAGAGCACATGATCCAAACTCTTGAGGATATAATTCGATCGTGCACTCTTAACTTTGGTGGATCTTGGGAGGATAACTTACACCTAGTAGAGTTCTCCTCCAAAAAAAGCTTCCATACGAGCATTCAAATGGCACCATTTGAGGCATTATATAGAAGGAGATGTAGATCATCCTTAGCCCGGGATGATGTTGGTAAGAGGAAGATGCTTGGACCCAAGAAGATAGCTTAGACAGTTGAGCTAGTCAGGCAGATCAGAGAGCATCTCAGAGTAGCTCAGGACCGTCAATATCATTAGGAAGATCAACGTAGGAGACCTCTTGAGTTCTTTTTCAAATTTTTCCTACCAGTGGAGTTATCATATTTGAGTACGGGGAAAGCTTAGTCTGAGATATATTATTCTATTCGATATTCTCCAGCGAGTTGGAAAATTTTCCAATCATATTCCTCTTCCACCTTCGTTTTGCGAGATACATGATGTGTTCACGTATCTCAGTTGCGCCGGTATATTCTGGATCTGAGCCATATCCTAGATCATTCTGAGATGGTCGTTGGTACCGACCTATCATATGAGGAGCGACCCATTTCTATTTTGGACCAGATGGAGAAAGTTCTCAAGAACCATCACTAGCCGGGTAAGTCGACTTGGGAGCGCGAGGATGATATCCGAGCTCAATACCCGTATATGCTCAAGTCAGGAGGTATACTCTCTTGTTTACTTCGTATCTTATCATTATAATATATGTTTTAGGTTTCTATGTTTGTTGTAGCTTAGAATTTATCACGCCCCAGTACCAAAATACGTAGTACCAACAAACGTGGCAATATCCAACTATGTATCAGGTGGACTTCAGCCCAGCTCGAATGCGTATACGCTATATAAAATATGGCCAATATATATATATATATATATATATATATATATATATATATATATATATATATATATATATATATATATATATATATATATATATATATATATATATATATATATATATATATATATATATATATATACTAGTATAATATACTATCTCAATCCACAAGAAGAATAGATATGTCATGAATGAATAATATGTAAGACACTCGGCCATCCTATAATACACATGTCCGAACAAGCTCGAAAATAAGAATACAACTTGCAAAACAAGGCTATAGAGCAGAAGATGTCATCATAAAATATAGAAGAAGAAAAAATAATAAAAGTACCACTAGCGATAGTAGGCATATACACTGATAAAATGCATAATTTTTTATGAATTGTTTTAGGGGTCAAACGAACTTTATTTCGGGATTAGGAATATGATTTGGAAAACTAAGAGGTAGGAGAATATACATCTAAAGTTTGAGAACAAAATTCCTTCGTTTGCACCCTCAAAATCGTCTCCAAACACAAATTTACTTTTATGACTGCTGCTGGAATTCTCTTCTCAAAAGAATAAGTGATCATAAAAAGAAACCCTAATGTCTATATATAGTAAAGGGAAAATCTGTGTCAAATCCAAGTTTGACCCATAAAAAATGACTTGTAGGCCTCCCATAAGGGTCCTAATATGGGTGAAGTTTTTGGTTTTTGCTATATTTTCTATCTTTTTCTTTTCTTTAATTGAAAAACATATTTAATAATCAAAACATATTTAATAACAAGTTTTAGCTTAATTAAATATAAACAAATAACAAATAATTTCTAAAAATTATGAAAAAAAAATGGGAGAAACTTTAAAATGGTATTCTAGGCTTTCTATAAAATTATGGGATAAAAATTCATAACCAATATGTTTATAAATTCCTACATACTACAATTAAATATTTGTTATTTGCCTATAAATATTCATAAAAAATTCTAGAAAATTATAAAATTACCAAACCACTTTTAATACACTTCTAACATATTTTTATGACTTATAAACCCTCATTAGATTATTATTTCTACTATTAAACTCTCAGTATTCTAATTTATCTATTTAAAAAAATTTGTAGCGAATGCTACAATCTACCCACCTTAAAAGAATTTCGTCCTCGAAATTAAATTTTTAATCTTCCGTAAAATTCTCAAAATTAAAAATGCATTATAAGATCCACAATTTTCAAATAATCAACTTTTATTCCATTCCAAATCTTATTTTTTTCGTAGTCTGTACAACTTAAATTCAGATTCTATCCTCAAAATTTTAAATTGATGATTCAACCCTAAAACTTTTAAAATTTAAATCAAATCTTCGAATAATAATTTTTAATTTTTATCTATCAAAATTTTAAATTTTAAATTCAATCCTCAAGACACTCCTCTTGCCTTCTTAACCATCATATAAAATTTTAAACTATAATTTGAATTTGACAATACAACTTCTACCCACCTTAAAATCAACCAATCTTTCATAAATACAAGATTATACCTTTAAGAAAATTTTCTTAAATCATTCAATAGTGTTCATCAGTCCTCAAATTTTTTTAATGCGTGTTCATAACTTAAATTATATCCTTTTTAATACACTCTTAATTTCCAAAGTAATCCATCTAACAATGTAATTGACCTATTGGGTATAAACTTACTACTACCCATATTTATATCTTCTATAAAACATGAGCATTCGTCTTTCCGAAATAGGAGAAGACGAGAAACAGTAATAAGGAGTTCAAGCAAGATATAATCGAATACAAATTCGAGATTCAAGGACGATGTAGAATTCAAAAGGAGCTGTCAAGCCAGTTGTCGATTGAGATCATATTTTGGTCTATTCATATTCGTATGCTCGTATCATTATAGTTACGTAACCGATACGATATGTTCTGACCTACATGGGCTACCACAAAAACTATGTCACGCTCCAGTTCTAAAATACGTAGGACCAGAGTACGTGGCAATAGTCAGCTATGTATCAAGTGGACTCCAACTCAACTCGAATATGTATACGATGTATAAAATAGGGTCAATCTATCTATATAATAGTATAATATACTATCACAATCCACAAAAAGAATAAATATGTCATGAATGAACAATATGTAACCCAGTCGCTGTCCTGTAATACACATGTCCAAACAAGCTCAAAAATAAGAATGCGGCTTGCAAAACTAGGCTATACAGCAAGAGATGTCATCATAAAATATAGAAGACGGAAGAATGATAAAAATACCACTAACGATACATGAATCCTAGAGACGCAATCAAAACCATATATCGACTCTACCAAGCGAGCTCAGCAATAACCTGAAAAGGAATCAGGTCCTCAGTGGGACGTAACAAGATACATAAAAAGATGTTGAATGTATAGTAAATTAATATGCAAGAGAGACAAAAAAATATCACGACAAGTGAATGACAACTAATACACATGAAATACTAAAATGGTGGCATGCCATGAGAAGCGTGGTACTAGGCGTGGCTAACAAATAAATTAAATAATTCCTATAGATAGTAGCCAAGGCAAGAGTCTCCCAATCTATAGTAAATCTCAATTGTGGTTCAATACAAGAGACTCCCAATCGCAATGTAATCAATCCTAGTATCAATTTTCTCTCCTAAGGAAACACAAGGGTCAAGTCAAGTCACGTCGTACTCAAGTCAAGTTCAAGTAAAGTCAAAAAAAAAATAACAGGAACACGGGGTCGTCAAGTCGTAGACACATAATACAAGAATCTAAACAAGTATGATGTAGCATGGATCAAATATGTGACAATAAAATAGAGACAAGCATCATATATAGTATCAATAAGGAAGCATCATGAAGCATGTACAAGAAATCATGTGATAGAGCAAGAAAATAAATATACATGAACAATAACAAATAGAAATAAACATACATAAATACTTACAAGTTGGAAAGGTATATTTTCCTGGATGTCCATGCTAAGTTGTGAGCCCAAAGTCTAACCAAGTCTAACCATGATCTATTGTCATCATGAATATCTACCAATCCCAAATACAACAAATAATATGCTATACACCAATACAAATTATATAACCACTCCTAACTAGGGAAGTGGGATCGCTCTATGTCACTTATTTCTAGGTTTTGAACATATTTTTAAGCTTTTTGTAACTAGTTTTCGACTTTCGAAAATTCACAAGAACTGCCAAACTAATTTATAAAATTCTAAAAAAATAGATTTATGATATTATATATTCCTTTGATATACTCAATTTTTACCAGCACCTAAGTCTCAAAAAATATAGGTCGTTATATTTTCATATTAATTTACTCGATTAAATGTCACGCCCCAGTCCCAAAATATCGAGGGACTGGACACGTGGCAATGGCCAGCAGCACGCACTGATGGATAACCCAATTTAATGGAGCCATCAGGGCGTACTTAAGCTGTAAATAAGGTCTACTACACCAGTCACGCTAATCTCATCCACAAAGAAAAGGAAATAAACTGCATAATCAAATGGAAATAATGTAGCAACATCAACACAGCAAGTCAGTCGGAGCAACAATCCGACTATAGTCTGAAATAAACTGGCTCTATAGGCCAGGAACAAAAGATGTAAACATGAAATAAATAATGAGTGCTGGAACAGGCACTCAGGAAAAGTCCTCGGCAGTCACCTCGTCCTCAGTGTTTGGTTCAGCTCCAGCAATTGGTTCAGCTCCGGTCCCGTATATCTCGGGATACTGCTCCTCAGCTAAACCTGGGGACATAATCCATTCCAGGTCCTCAGTGGACATAGCAAGGCACAGATAATACAAGCCAGAATGAATAAGCAGTGCAATAAATAATGAATCAGCAGGGTAAACTAAGTAAACTAACCATCTATGTGACATGCAAATGAGAGCAACACTAGTACTCAGGCTGAGACCGCTACAAGCTCTGTGTCGGGGAGCCGGTAGCAGTAATAACACGTAAAGGGTCTAGCTCTGCTGGAGAGTCTACAACCTCACAATAATAGTAGATATATATATAGAACAGCCTGTAGCCTGTGTGTCTCTCCCCACCCAATGTAATCACGCAAGCCATGACCATAACGTCTCATGTCCATGTCAGCGGGATTATAACTAATGCAACAAGTCATAATGTCTAAATCAAATAACTCTGTCAAGTCCTGTATCCTATACAGAATCACCACGAATAACTCAGGAAGATTCTGTTCATGATAGTGTCAGGTGTCCTGGGTTTTAGGGTACTTGATAGGTCAAGTACAAGAGTAAGGGGATCGTAAATCCATCTCTAAATGACGAACCCAACACCGCGTACGGTGTCGGTACCCGACTATGATCGGACACTAGGTACGTCATATGTTTTTCTAGGTTTAAGCAGTTTAAATCAGTTTATATGAAATTGCACAAGAAATCCAGCAGAGTATTTTTACAGAAAAAATGAAAATAACGACTGCAAGTTTGGCATGGTGCACTTGCCTGGTGTTTGAAATCCACTTAGGTCCTGGTTTCGGAAATTTCCAGAGATGTCTCCGAAATCTGAAATAAACAGTACCATCGTGCTCAGAAGGTGTCAAATAGTTGGAAACGCCTGTCCTTGAGTCCAATTTGGAGACAAGGGCAAAAACGGCAGTTTCGGGCCAAAACGGGGTCCGCCGGTGGGCCCGCTTTGCACCGAAAAACGTGTCAGGGTCAACGGTCTCCAAATTCACCAAACTTAGTGTCAACAGGTCAGGAACGCTGATACGAACCCAACGGAACTTTCAGATTTGAATTCCGATGAGCCGATCACGAAATCGCCCGTCGAGCGGGGCCTGTGGGGCCCACGACACGCGATTTCGTCAACGTTCTCAGAATCGAACCAAACTTGACCCACAGGACCAGCGTATCGCTACGAATCCGATGGCGCAAGTTTCGTCTCGATCTGACGTGTGTGCACGAAGTTAGGTCGAATTGCAGAAAGGGCGGATACGGGGCGATGTCCGCGGATACGCGTTGATTTCGGGGTGCACGCACACCCGAATCAGCTTCCGCGAAAACCCACACGTCCGTATCGACGAGGCGCACGTATCTGTGAAGACCGTGCGCGACCAAGTCGTCCCGTTTGGCGGGGCGTACTCGGTTCCGGGGTGAAACATGGTCTGGTTTTTTCCTGTTTTTGGATCGCGGTGTGCGATCACCACAGGACGCGATGCCCCGAGCGGTTTGTCCGGGCACCGAGGGGGTCATACAGGCTTCGCGTAGGAATTGACGGAATCGAAAACGGAGATCAGGGTTGCAAGATACGAGTACCTGAAGGGGACCGAGAAATCAGGGCTTTTTCGAGTCCGAATCGTGTCCTGGACACGTGTCCAGTACTGTGTCCTCAGCTGTGAATCCCGTGTCAGGGGCTGTGTCCGCGTCCTGCCGCCGTGTCCGGGCTCTGGTTGCTGGCCGACGGTCGAGGCGTCGCTGGGCGGTGGCTGCGGCCCTCGGCGAGGTCCCGGTGGTCGTCGAGCGGCGTCGAGCGGAGGGAAAAACAGCAGCGGGGAGGAGTTTGGACACGGGGTCGGGGGTCTGGCCGCCTGGGGAAGAGGAGGAAGTGGTCTGGACGGCGGGTGGAGGTGGCGCAGGGCGGTCGGCGCTGCACTGAGCGGCGCAGGGAGGAGGTCGCCGGGTGGTCTGGGAGCTCGCCGGAGTAGCTAGGGTTAGGGTTAGGTTTTGGGGGGAGAAAGAGGCGGAGGCGAGGGGTTTAAATAGGGGGGTTGGCCGCGGAGGGCTGGCCGGGGACGTCGTGGCGGGTTTTCCGGCGGTGAGGGCGACGTGGGGGGGTGAGGCGCACGAATCCCGGCGGGCGGCGCGAAATCCGGACGGCGTGGGTCGATCGTGGGGACGACGGGTGGGTAATGGAGCGGGTCGGGTCGGGCGCGGATCCGGGTGGGCGGACCCGCCCGACCCGCTAAGGAGGAGGGCTGGGTCGGCTGCACTGGGCTCGGCCCACTGGGCCGGGCCGGGCCCAAAAAACCTAATAATAATAATAATAATAATAAAACAGAAATTAATTATTTAATTAATTAATTTGAAAAAATAGTTTTTAGGCTTTTAAAAATAGGTCTGAGGCCCAATAAAATCCCAGAAAATTACCCTAAGTCCGGTTTTCTATTTTACACCATGAAATCATGTTTTTAATTCATTTTAATGCTGTTTATTGGCAATTAAAAAATTACAAACTCTCCACAGGCCCTATGTAAATTACCGAAAAATGCATATAAATTCCAAAAATTGATTTTAAAATTCCAGAAAATTTAGGGTGTTTACAATCTACCCCCCTTAAGAGGATTGCGTCCTCGCAATCAAAGGATAAACTATAAAGACAGAATTTTACAGAATTTAAAGAATACTAAGGTTACCTGCATCAGCAAATAAATGTGGATAGCGCTGCCGCATAACATCTTCTCGCTCCCAGGTCGATTCGCCTGGAGAGTGCTGCTTCCAAGCTACTCGAACCAGCCTGATCGTCTGCCCTCGCAGTGTCTTCTCGCTGGTGTCGAGTATACCCACTGGCTGCTCTTCGTATCTCAGGCTAGGTCCCACCGAAATCTCAGAATGATCAACTATATGACTTGGGTCCGTCACATATCTCCTCAGTTGTGAGACGTGGAATACGTCATGCACTCCCTCTAAGGATGGAGGTAATGCAAGACGGTAAGCCACCTCACCAATGCGCTCCAAGATATCGAATGGCCCAATGTACCTTGGGCTTAGCTTGCCTCTGCTGCCAAATCTGATAGTACCTCTGGTGGGCGAGATCCTCAAAAATACATGTTCTCCTTCCTTGAATTCCAGGGGTCGTCGGTGTACATCGGCCCAATGCTTCTGTCTATCCTGGGCTGCACGGAGATGGTTCTGAATCTGTTTTACTTTCTCCACTGTCTCCGTTACCAACTCTGGACCCAGTAATTGACGTTCGCCGACGTCACTCCAACATATTGGCGATCGGCACTTCCTTCCGTACAGTACCTCGAAAGGTGCCATCTGAATGCTGGCTTGGTAGCTGTTGTTGTAGGAGAACTCTACTAAGTGCAGGTGATCTTCCCAAGATCCACCGAAGTCCAGTATACAAGATCGCAGCATATCTTCCAGGATCTGAATTGTTCGCTCTGATTGTCCGTCTGTTTGAGGATGATAGGCAGTACTGAACTTGAGTCTGGTGCCGAGACTCTCTTGCATGCTTCGCCAGAAGTGAGATGTGAATCTAGAGTCTCGATCTGATACAATACTAACCGGCACTCCATGTAATTTTACGATCTGACGCATATACATGTCGGCTAGTACTTCCGTGGATTGTCCGACTCTGAACGGCAAGAAGTGAGCCGACTTAGTGAGCCGATCCACGATGACCCACACTGCATCCTTACCACTAGGGCTTCTTGGAAATCCAGTGACAAAGTCCATGGTAATATGCTCCCACTTCCATTCAGGGATGGGAAGTGGCTGCAACATACCTGCAGTCCTTTGGTGCTCGGCCTTCACCTGCTGGCAGACTAAGCATTTCGCCACAAATCTGGCAATCTCCCTTTTCATTCCATGCCACCAGTAATATTGTCTTAAGTCCCGGTACATTTTGGTTCCTCCTGGATGAACCGAGTATATGGAGCTATGGGCTTCTGTCATCAACTCCTGCCTTAATTCTCCATTTGGAACACATAGGCGATTTCCGCACCTTAATGTCCCGTCCTCGTGGATGCGAAGTCCCGTTTGCAAGCCTGCTTCGGTTCTCTCTCTCAGTCTTCGGAATCTGGCATTATTGGGCAAAGCTTCCTTGATTCTCTCCACCAGCGATGACTTCACTTCTAGGTTAGCCAGCAAACCCTTTTGTCCAGGCAGAACAACCTCAATCTGAAGATCTTGCAAGTCTTGTAATAGTTGAGGCTGCTCTGTCAAGAAATAAGCTGAGGGTTTTCTGCTGAGGGCGTCGGCTACAACATTTGCTTTCCCCGGGTGGTATTGCAGATCAATGTCAAAGTCCACCATTAACTCCAGCCAACGCCTTTGCCTCATATTGAGCTCCTTCTGTGTATAGACATACTTCAAGCTCTTATGATCAGTGAATATTTCAACCTTTTCTCCATACAGATAATGTCTCCAGATCTTCAATGCAAAAATCACTGCAGCTAGCTCCAGGTCGTGTGTCGGGTAGTTCTTTTCGTGGACCTTCAGCTGCCTCGATGCATAGGCGATAACCTTGCCGTGTTGCATCAAGACACAACCAAGCCCACTACCTGACGCATCACTATATACAACAAAACCTCCTGACCCTGAGGGAAGAGTCAAGACTGGCGCTGTTGTTAGACGCCTCTTCAGTTCTTCAAAGGCATTCTGGCATTCTTTCGACCATATGAACTCCTGATCCTTCCGTGTCAGCTTGGTCATAGGTTCTGCAATCCTTGAAAAATTTTCTACGAACCGCCGGTAATACCCAGCAAGTCCAAGAAAACTTCTCACTTCAGCAACCGAGGTAGGGGTAGGCCAGGTTTCTATAGCAGTGACCTTCTGTGGGTCCACAGACAGTCCTTCACCCGAGATAATATGCCCTAAGAATGGCACCTTGTCCATACAGAACTCACATTTGCTGAGTTTGGCATATAGCTTCTCCCTTCTCAAGGTTTCTAGCACTATCCTGAGGTGTTCCTCATGCTCTTCGTGGTTCTTGGAGTAGACTAGGATATCATCAATGAATACCACCACGAACTTATCCAAGTACTGATGGAAGATCCCGTTCATCAAACTCATAAATACGGCGGGTGCGTTGGTTAGACCAAACGGCATCACTAGGAACTCATAATGTCCATACTTAGTTCTGAAGGCCGTCTTTGGGATATCTTCTTTCTTAACCCTAATCTGGTGATAACCGGATCTAAGGTCAATCTTAGAAAATACCTTGGCACCACTTAACTGGTCAAACAAGTCATCAATGCGGGGCAGAGGGTACCGGTTCTTGATAGTTACAGCATTAAGGGCTCTGTAATCAATGCACAACCGCACAGTTCCGTCCTTCTTGGGTACAAAGAGTATAGGTGCTCCCCATGGCGAAACACTGGGCCGGATAAACCCTTTCTCCAGAAGGTCGTCAACTTGGGTTTTCAACTCCACTAACTCCTTAGGGGCTAGCCGATATACCGATGAAGTGATAGGTTCGGCTCCTGGAGTTAGGTCTATCGTGAATTCTATCTCCCGATCAGGTGGTAAACCTGGAAGGTCGTCGGGAAATACATCCACAAATTCCGATATGACCCTTGGGTATCCTGAATCTTCTTCTACAGTCAATACCCTAAGGGTTGGCTGGACCCCTTGTTCTACAGCTCCTCGAAGAAATTCAAACTCAGGTTGGCTAGGGGGTCTAAATATCACTTTTCCAAGCCGGCAATCCAGTGTCGCATGGTACTGACTTAACCAGTCCATACCAAGCACAACATCGTAATCGGGCATAGAAAAGATCAGGAATTGGGCTCGCATCTCTCGGCCACAGACAACTACCGAACATGATCTACAGGTATCACTAACTGGAATAATTCCACCTCCAGTTAGGATTCTCTTCATCTTTGAGAGAGGTGCGGTAGCTATTCTATGTGTAGCTACGAAACTAGCAGCAATAAAAGAATGCGAAGCCCCAGAATCAAATAGTGCTACAGCAGGAATTGAAGCTACTAATATGGTACCTGCTATCACTTCGCCTGCAGTAGCTTCCTCAGTGACTGCTAGTGCATATGCCTGACCTCGTCCCTGGGCGGGACCCCTTTGCTGACGAGCTTGTTGGAACAATGCTGCTTGAGGTGGTAGAGGTGGCCTGGCTCCTCCAGGCCCTGTCTGAGTTGCTCCCCCAGCTGGAAGAGCTGCAGGTGGAGCTGGTCGGTTCGGAACTCCCTCACGACGTTCCGTGCAGTCCTTGGAGAAGTGTTGCCCAGATCCGCAAACCAGGCAGAGTCCCAGCTTGCGTCTACATTCCTTTTCAATATGTCCTACCTTGCTGCAGTAGTGGCAGGTAGGCAGGTTCTTGGTTGCTGCTCTTGGAGGCGTGTTCTTCTGGGGCCGTTTAGCAGATTCTCCTGGTGACGACTTGGACGGTGCAGAGGAGAAGGGACGTTTCAGGCTTGATTCCCTCCGAGTAACGCGCTCCAGCCGACGTGCTGCAGCTAGGACGTCGGTGTAAGAGGTGGGCGCGACTGATCCGATTAACTTCTGAAGCTCGAACCTGAGCCCATCAAAGAACTTCTCCGCCTTCTCCTCTTCGGTAGGAATTAGAGAAGGGGCGAAGCGGCTCAAGCGAATGAATTCGGCGTTGTATTCCTCCACCGTCATGTTGCCTTGGATCAGGCGGTTGAATCTGTCTCGGAGTTCTGACCGAGCCACAGCAGGGATGTACATTTCCTGGAAGAGTCTGGAGAACTCCTCCCAGGTAACCTGATCACGTCCGAGCCTTCTTTCTTCGGACAGCCATCAATGATGTGCGTTGTCCGTCAGTTGCATCCGGACGGCAACCATCCATTTGTCCCTTGGTAGTTCGGCGGCCTCCAACTGATGCTGTGTGTTTGTAAGCCATTCATGTACTTCAGTTGGTCCTTCCTTGCCCGAGAAGGTACGGGGCTTAAGTTGGCGGAAATCCGTGATGGATCCCGTCGCTGGCCGCCTATTTGGTGCATGCTCCAATGCTGCGACCAGGCTGTTCCTTAGGTTCTCGGCCTCTCGGCGTTGGGTCTCCTGTTGAATCTGTTGTTGCGCCTGCATCATGGCGTAGAACATCTGGAACATTTGCTGGCCGTCCATTGTCTGTCCTGGGGGAAAGACAGGCATCATTGGAGGGAACTGGGGAGGAGGCGGGATGTCATCACGCCTGAATCTGGAACTTGGCTGGCCAGTTGGATTGTTCTGAGAGGATTGTCCTCTAGTGTCTGGCGTCGTTCCAGCCTCACAGGTAAGCCCTGCTTCAGTCGGTGTTCCCAAGGGGGTCTCGTCACCACATCTGGGATCCATTTCTCTGCATCAAAAGAAAACAATGAGAACGCACAGGGGAATCAAACAGGATGCAGTTCAAGCAATTTAATTGAATTCGACATAGAGTTCAAAACGATTAAATATATGGATGAGATCCTAAACCTATCTTATTGCAGGTCTGTCCGGTCCCTAAGTTGAAACCGAACACTTTAGACTTGGACCTGCATGGGCCACCACAAAAACCATGTCACGCCCCAGTCCCAAAATATCGAGGGACTGGACACGTGGCAATGGCCAGCAGCACGCACTGATGGATAACCCAATTTAATGGAGCCATCAGGGCGTACTTAAGCTGTAAATAAGGTCTACTACACCAGTCACGCTAATCTCATCCACAAAGAAAAGGAAATAAACTGCATAATCAAATGGAAATAATGTAGCAACATCAACACAGCAAGTCAGTCGGAGCAACAATCCGACTATAGTCTGAAATAAACTGGCTCTATAGGCCAGGAACAAAAGATGTAAACATGAAATAAATAATGAGTGCTGGAACAGGCACTCAGGAAAAGTCCTCGGCAGTCACCTCGTCCTCAGTGTTTGGTTCAGCTCCAGCAATTGGTTCAGCTCCGGTCCCGTATATCTCGGGATACTGCTCCTCAGCTAAACCTGGGGACATAATCCATTCCAGGTCCTCAGTGGACATAGCAAGGCACAGATAATACAAGCCAGAATGAATAAGCAGTGCAATAAATAATGAATCAGCAGGGTAAACTAAGTAAACTAACCATCTATGTGACATGCAAATGAGAGCAACACTAGTACTCAGGCTGAGACCGCTACAAGCTCTGTGTCGGGGAGCCGGTAGCAGTAATAACACGTAAAGGGTCTAGCTCTGCTGGAGAGTCTACAACCTCACAATAATAGTAGATATATATATAGAACAGCCTGTAGCCTGTGTGTCTCTCCCCACCCAATGTAATCACGCAAGCCATGACCATAACGTCTCATGTCCATGTCAGCGGGATTATAACTAATGCAACAAGTCATAATGTCTAAATCAAATAACTCTGTCAAGTCCTGTATCCTATACAGAATCACCACGAATAACTCAGGAAGATTCTGTTCATGATAGTGTCAGGTGTCCTGGGTTTTAGGGTACTTGATAGGTCAAGTACAAGAGTAAGGGGATCGTAAATCCATCTCTAAATGACGAACCCAACACCGCGTACGGTGTCGGTACCCGACTATGATCGGACACTAGGTACGTCATATGTTTTTCTAGGTTTAAGCAGTTTAAATCAGTTTATATGAAATTGCACAAGAAATCCAGCAGAGTATTTTTACAGAAAAAATGAAAATAACGACTGCAAGTTTGGCATGGTGCACTTGCCTGGTGTTTGAAATCCACTTAGGTCCTGGTTTCGGAAATTTCCAGAGATGTCTCCGAAATCTGAAATAAACAGTACCATCGTGCTCAGAAGGTGTCAAATAGTTGGAAACGCCTGTCCTTGAGTCCAATTTGGAGACAAGGGCAAAAACGGCAGTTTCGGGCCAAAACGGGGTCCGCCGGTGGGCCCGCTTTGCACCGAAAAACGTGTCAGGGTCAACGGTCTCCAAATTCACCAAACTTAGTGTCAACAGGTCAGGAACGCTGATACGAACCCAACGGAACTTTCAGATTTGAATTCCGATGAGCCGATCACGAAATCGCCCGTCGAGCGGGGCCTGTGGGGCCCACGACACGCGATTTCGTCAACGTTCTCAGAATCGAACCAAACTTGACCCACAGGACCAGCGTATCGCTACGAATCCGATGGCGCAAGTTTCGTCTCGATCTGACGTGTGTGCACGAAGTTAGGTCGAATTGCAGAAAGGGCGGATACGGGGCGATGTCCGCGGATACGCGTTGATTTCGGGGTGCACGCACACCCGAATCAGCTTCCGCGAAAACCCACACGTCCGTATCGACGAGGCGCACGTATCTGTGAAGACCGTGCGCGACCAAGTCGTCCCGTTTGGCGGGGCGTACTCGGTTCCGGGGTGAAACAGGGTCTGGTTTTTTCCTGTTTTTGGATCGCGGTGTGCGATCACCACAGGACGCGATGCCCCGAGCGGTTTGTCCGGGCACCGAGGGGGTCATACAGGCTTCGCGTAGGAATTGACGGAATCGAAAACGGAGATCAGGGTTGCAAGATACGAGTACCTGAAGGGGACCGAGAAATCAGGGCTTTTTCGAGTCCGAATCGTGTCCTGGACACGTGTCCAGTACTGTGTCCTCAGCTGTGAATCCCGTGTCAGGGGCTGTGTCCGCGTCCTGCCGCCGTGTCCGGGCTCTGGTTGCTGGCCGACGGTCGAGGCGTCGCTGGGCGGTGGCTGCGGCCCTCGGCGAGGTCCCGGTGGTCGTCGAGCGGCGTCGAGCGGAGGGAAAAACAGCAGCGGGGAGGAGTTTGGACACGGGGTCGGGGGTCTGGCCGCCTGGGGAAGAGGAGGAAGTGGTCTGGACGGCGGGTGGAGGTGGCGCAGGGCGGTCGGCGCTGCACTGAGCGGCGCAGGGAGGAGGTCGCCGGGTGGTCTGGGAGCTCGCCGGAGTAGCTAGGGTTAGGGTTAGGTTTTGGGGGGAGAAAGAGGCGGAGGCGAGGGGTTTAAATAGGGGGGTTGGCCGCGGAGGGCTGGCCGGGGACGTCGTGGCGGGTTTTCCGGCGGTGAGGGCGACGTGGGGGGGTGAGGCGCACGAATCCCGGCGGGCGGCGCGAAATCCGGACGGCGTGGGTCGATCGTGGGGACGACGGGTGGGTAATGGAGCGGGTCGGGTCGGGCGCGGATCCGGGTGGGCGGACCCGCCCGACCCGCTAAGGAGGAGGGCTGGGTCGGCTGCACTGGGCTCGGCCCACTGGGCCGGGCCGGGCCCAAAAAACCTAATAATAATAATAATAATAATAAAACAGAAATTAATTATTTAATTAATTAATTTGAAAAAATAGTTTTTAGGCTTTTAAAAATAGGTCTGAGGCCCAATAAAATCCCAGAAAATTACCCTAAGTCCGGTTTTCTATTTTACACCATGAAATCATATTTTTAATTTATTTTAATGCTGTTTATTGGCAATTAAAAAATTACAAACTCTCCACAGGCCCTATGTAAATTACCGAAAAATGCATATAAATTCCAAAAATTGATTTTAAAATTCCAGAAAATTTAGGGTGTTTACATTAAACAGAACAACAGATGAGGAAAGAATAATTTTTCTTAAACTGCTAATCTAATATATATTAAATTTTGTTAAAAACTAATAACATATTCAAGAAATACACACTAAAATTTTATATAAAATTACCTAGAAAATTGGGAGTTATGATATTTCAAAGTAGGGTAAATTCTGACTATATGAAAACGGGGAAGGCTGAATTACAAGAACCATAAGTAATTCTAAATAAATTATTTAATGATCTACTTTCAGATTCTATTATCCTTATATGTTAGATTTACTACAAAATTTGTTTCATTGAAAAATTATAAATGATCAATGAGTAATTACAAAATTACTAGGCATATACACTGATGAAATACATATTTTTGTATGAATTGTTTTAAGGTCCAAACGAACTTCATTTCTGGATTAGGAATATGATTTGTAAATCTAAGAGGTAGGAGAATATACCTCTAAAGTAGAGAACTAAATTCCTTCATTTGTACCCTCAAAATCGTCTCCAAACGCAAATTTACTTCTTTGGCTGCTGCTGAAATTCTCTTCTCAAAAGAATAAGTTGTCCTAAAAAGAAACCCTAATGTCTAAATATAGTAAAAGGGAAAATCCGGGTCAAATTCAAGTTTGACCCACAAAAAATGATATGTAGGCCTCCCAAGGGTCCTAATATGGGTAAAGCTTTAAGTTTTTGCTATATTTTCTATACTTTTCTTTTCTTTAATCAGAAAACATATTTAAACAAGTTTTAGCTTAATTAAATATAAAAAAATATCAAATGAATTCTAAAATTATGGAAAAATGGGAGAAACTCTAAAATGATATTCTAGACTCTCTGTATAAATCTGGGAAAAAAATTCCTAACCAATATGTTTCTAAAATTCCTACATACTAGAATAAAATATTAATAAATAGTTATTGGCCTATAAATATTCATAAAAAATTCTAGAAAATTCTAACAATTACCAAACCACTTATAATACACTTCTAACATATTTTTATGACTTATAAACCCTCATTAGATTATTCTATCTACTATTAAACTCTCCATATTATAATTTATCTATTTGAAATTTTTGGTAGCGGATGTTACAGAAGTTATTTGTAGTTTTCTTTATGCAAGTTCTAAATATGAATTTTCTGAATCTCTAAATTTTCTATTTAGTTCCTGATATCATATTTTTGGATTTTCTAGCATGTTGAGTGCCTTATTAAAATTTTGAAGACAAAATTTTTCTAAGGGGAAGAGTTCTGAGGCTTATCTCGTCGTATCGATATTCGTATACGAATACATTGGTATTTATTGTATATTATATTTCCTCGATTCTTGTTATTTCGATATCGTAATCAAGGATAATAGATTTTTGTGAGTCGAGTCCTTGATTATTGACACCGTGCCATGATTGTATTACTGGATTTGACTATTCATGGTTTTACTAGTTTTGGATATTTCTTGGTTTTGCATGTATCAAGGATCGTGCGAAAAGTATTGTATTATATTCCTATTTTCAAACAAAAAAAAATCATTCAATGACTTATGCAACTTAATGTATTTTTGTGTTTACTAAGAAACCCCCAGACTTCCAGAGACTAAAGAATATTTATTGGCATTGTAATAGACCCATACTAGGACCCGTACGCAGAACGAATTAGAACCGTTGATTTGCCCGAAGAGGGATTTTTCCAGTCAGACCGGTATATCGCCGGTATATTGCGGTATATCGTCGGGCTGCCGGTGGCACAGCTAATGGAGCTAACTGAGCCGTCATATTGTCCATTGGATACTTTGTTTTCTTTGAATGGCTGAGATTTATAGTTAGGGACGTGGATTGGTGACTTGGCTTGATCCAAAGGCCAAGGACCCTCTCTCTCTCTCTCTCTCTCTCTCTCTCTCTCTCTCTCTCTTTTCTTTTCTTTTCTTTTCCCTCTCTATTCTATCTTTTTATTTTGTTCTCCATTTTTTACCTTGAGCTTGAGACTGGAGCTAGGTCTTGAGACCAAAGGGTGTGATTTGTGAATCCTCCTTAGTGGTGGAGTATAAGATTGTGCTTGTATCTTGACCTAGGCACGTACATCTTGCCATACATGAACTAAATAATGATTTTATTTGCATTTTTCTTTTTTCCATGATTGATGTTGTTTATTTTTATCCTAAGCATGATTCTTGAATTATTTCCATCTTGTACTTGTGGCATTATGGTGATTGTGGTTGTGATATAACCTAGATATAGTTTCCTAGGTTGTATCGTGTGATACAGTAGTGTAAAGTTGATATCGGTTGTGATACCTAAGTTTTTATTGTTGAACTTAGTCATAAATATTGTAGGAGACTCACTCTACCATTAGAACTTGTTAGATTTGGAATGGGTGGAATCATGACTTGGTTCAGCTCCGAAAACCCATCCCGAAAATTGATTATGCGAAACAATATCGACGTCATATCGTCGGTATACTACCTATACTATACCATTGGTATGTCATTTTTGTGTTTTTGGACTTGTTGTTTCAGAATGAAGTTTTATCGACATAGTGTTGGTATACCTCTCTGATACCTAATGTTGATTTTTTATATTTTTTTCCTGATTTTGTCGATTTATTTTTGCGTCAATCTGAATGCAGATGATCCTGAAAATTGGCAAACAATATCATGACCCATATAAGAGGGTGTAGGTAAATGTTTAAGGGAATCTAACGGTCGGATATTCCGTATCAGAATTGTTTCTGATACCTCAGAATTGTTTCTGATACCGTAGAAATACGAAAAACTTCTCGATACGGATTCTTATTTGATTTCTGATTGGATTTCATGACTACTTATTGATCAAGCATGATTTTTTTTAGTTGATAATTGTATTGATTGACTGCAGCGATACATGGGTCTCATGTACGAGGGTATCCCTATTGCACATTGTATATCTTTCACATCCCAGATCACAATATCAATTTGTATTATACTACACTGTGTTGTATTGCACTGCCTTGTACTGTATTGATTCTCGTTGTGTCTCGTAGTAGCGCACTCCAGTATATAGTTATTGTAGCGACGTGGGTTGCTATCTTGTCTTATGTCATTGATCATGAATATTAAATTACTGTCAAGTCTTGCATTTTTCCAAGGGAAATATCATGTATAGGATGGTTCCACGGATGCCAAGACCAGGAATTCTAATAAAATTGTTCAGGAATTAATGACTAGAAAGATCACCTAGATTTATTGGGATGGAAGGTTTAAAGGTTGCATGCAATCACATTATTCCGGCCACTTATGAATTTGTAGATCTCCGTCGTAAGGGGCACACTTCCAGCTCATCGTGAGTATTGCAATATTATACTGATTATAGATTACCGTATAGCCTAGATAGCATAGACGAACTGCACCGTAAATATTGTCATTTGAACCTCAATTGCATGTGATAGTAATTGGGATTGTTACAACCCTAGTTAGTTAATGTTATGAAGTCGTAGTTCATGATTGGTCGTGATTGATGGATGGATTACATTAATGCCTTAGTTTCTTTTCATGTTTCAGTATCAATTTATATTTCCTTGTTTCTTTTGTCTCTTAGTTTATTTCCTTACTACTATTTATTTACGGCTTTCCTTTATATGCTTGCATTCTTTAGTTCACCCATATGGATTCCTTTGTGGTACTTGTTATTTGGAGTTGACCCCACTTATTTTGTATGGCCAAATCTCATAGCAAAGCCAGAGGATATTTCATATCTCCCGATTGATGGTGAGCACCAGAAGGACAACCAGCCGAGCACCAGAGTAGGTTTTATTTCTCAACGTCCACTGTATATTTTGTATATTCTTTTGCGGCGTTTAACCACCAGGCACGTGTTAACTCGTTTTTGAGACCCAATTCATGTCCGAGGGCAACAAATTTGTATATATTTTTTACTGCAGCTAGAGCTTATCATGTATGATTGTGTACTCTTACTAGTTCCCCATTTTATATTACTAGCTTTATAAACATCTATATATTTATAGTTTGGGACGCTTTACTATTATGTGTGCAAAACCCCTAATTCTAGAAACCGTATTTACCTTTTTAAATTAATTATTTAATGGATTTGTAGTAATTATTAGCTAATTAGGAGAAATATAATTTATTTAATTTTTATTTTAGGTGTTTGTGCATTTAGGAAATTTTATGGACCAACCGTAATTTTTCCTAATTTATTCCATGTAGGAGACCATGTGGACGATTGACAGATTAATTGAATGCACTATTATAATTTCTAAAATTTTCTATATATATATATATATATATATATATATATATAGTTTATTCAAAAAAAAATAGAATAGAAAATAGGAATAGAATGGAAAAAGAAAGAAAGAAAAGAAAAAGGAAAAAAAATAAAATAAAATAAAATAAAATAAAATAAAATGGAAACAAACCCATATCCTAAGCTAACCAACCCACAACCTACTCTAAGACCCGCACCCGTTAAACCTATAATAACTAAACAACAACAGCGGCTTAATAACTCCCCCCCCCCCTCCCCGCGCGCGTATAAGCGACCCCCCCCCCTTCCTTATATATATATATATATATATATATATATATATATATATATTCCACGTTCCCAAACCCTAAACCTAAAATCTCTCAATCCCTCGACTCCAATCCTAGCCGCCGGAGCAGCCCCGACGTCGACCGCCGCCTCCAGCCAGAACCGTCGCCACCAGCCTGCGCGTCCGTCGACCGTGATCAACCGCGCACCCCGCAACAGCAGTTTGAACTGCAGCGTACCTGTGTTCACGCTCCGTTTTCCGTGCTCCCACTCGACCAAACTCGATCTCGTCTTCACCGGTACATACAAGACCTAACCCCCTTCCATATCTGTGCATTAGTTTATCTCGAACAGCGCACAAACCTAGATAAAAATCGACGCCAAGTCGAGGAAAAACGACCACTTTTTAATTCAGAAATTCTGTTGCGATGACCCATGTTCACGGACTCGTATCTCCCACCACAGAGATCCGAATTCGGTTTTCCTTTTTGGTATGAGAAGACCACCTAACCTAGTTTATTTTCTGTCAAATATAATAATTTATTAGTTGCTGTGTGTAGAATTAAATTAGATGGAAAACCATGATAACATACTTTTTCCCAAATTCCAGAAATTGCGATACGAAGCGCGCCCCGCCAAACGGGACCGCCTCGTCGTGTACCAAGTGTACCAAAAGGTGCGCACGGTATACCCAGACGTGTGGGCTTTCGCGAAAACTGATTTGGACGCGTGTGCGCGTCGGAATCAGCCCGTATCCGCAAAAATTCCCCGTATCATAACTTTTGCAAAAGTCCTGCGCATTTAGTGCACACTCGTCAGAATGCGACGAAACTTGTACCACTGGACTCGTGGTATCGCTCCGGTCCTGTGACCCAATTTTTATGCAATTCTGAGACAGTTGACCAAGTCGCCTATTGGCGGGCCCCACGGTTGACTTTTTGGACAAAATTGTGTTCGGCTCACCGAAATCCATATTTGGACATACTGTTGAGTTCGTACTGACTTTTAGAGTTTGTTTGACCTATAATTTGTACCATTTAGAGACCTTTACCCCTGGCACGCTTTTCGATGCGAAGTGGCCCACACGTGGACCCCACTTTGACCCAAAATTATCGTTTTGCCCCTGTGTCCAAATTATACGAAAGGGTAGTGATTTCTAGCTATTTAGCTTATTCTGGGAACGTTGGTGATGTTTATTTCAGCATCCGGAGACGTTCATTCTGAGGCCGTAGTTTCTAACTCTTGGTGTTTGACATCTGGACGTTACATTTTGTAGCTTTCTTGCCAGGCAAGTATACCTTGCCATTGTACTGTTATTCATATTCCATATGTTGCATGCATCTTTATTTTCTGTCTTTAGTTCATATAGTTTAACTGTTATATAAAATGCGCGTCCAAGGAAACTTGGGTGCAACGACGGTGTCATCGTGATTATTTTTATATGTATATGCATTGACCTTGTTTATGAGACCGCCCCATTATCATAAAGCATCATTAGGTTTCATTTGACTGTGACATATTTTACACGAGTTGTGAGTCTCATATAGATCGCGGCGTATTGACTTATCATCGGTACGTGTGGGACGTGTGTTAGGAATAACTGCTATTAGAAACTTTGTATGCTAGTAGACTTGGCAGTTATTAGAGGAATTATCGTGTCATGGATGTGACATGCTTAGAGCATGGGGTGGGGAAAACAACAAGTAAGGCATTTAGGCTCCTTTGCACTTTTTCCCTTGTGCGCCCGGACGCTCCGCCGGAGCGACGGGTGGTGATGACCACTATATATTATATATTATCAGGCGGCATCTGGCGTTCAAAAGACGACATGCTTTGTAAGCCCCTGGATCTCCAAGAGAACCATGCCAATCCCATTTTTAGCCAGATAGCCCACTTGGTGGAAAGTTGTTCTCAAACTGCATTCACTTAGACGGTTAGGCGAGCCATTGGATATTTATTTCAGTACTTTATTGGCATGCTTTTATGTATCTTGTTATGTCCCTCTGAGGACCTGGCCCCTTCCAAGTGTAGCTGTTCTTGAGTATTCGAAGGAGCGCAGATTCGGATGGTTACACATGTTTCGAGGAGGTCCTTTCTTCGAGCCCCGTGGTTGTTAGTTAGTTGATATTCTTATATTGTGTTTGTTGTGTTGTACTTATATTTTCTAGTTCGGCAGTGGATTTGTTTCCATCCGACTATCATCTTTAGATACTTCTTATTGAGATCTAGTTTCATAGATATTGGTTAATTATTTATATATGATTCTGTGGATGAGATTTAGATTGTACCCTGTGACTTGTGATAGATTTATACCACTTGTGGATTGATATTCATAATACAGCGTACGTATGCATTATAGTTTCCATATATTGGAGTGCCATAACCATGCGGCTGGCATGCTTACGTATCCTAGTCCTACGTATTTTGGGACTGGGACGTGACATATTTTTAGTGGTGGCCCATGCAGGTCGAGAGCATATTGTCTCGGTTACGTTACTGTACCGAGCAAGCCTGCAAATAGGATTAGAATATAGGATCTTATCCACTATTGACTATGACTCGCATTCTTTCAATCTGTTCTATTTGAATAGTTGCATCCTGCTTGATTCATGTACTTCCCTAATAGTTCCTTGAGTATAGCCCCCTCCTAGAATATAGAAGTCCCTGTTGTTAGATGATAAGTAGGATAACCTTCCTATTCAGAGTACAACTAGAGTGTTGACACATCACTGAGTTAGAATACTTAATGAACCATAGCACCCTTACCTGTAGATGGATTGACCATTATCCCTTTATAATTAGGGATGACTTGAGATAGTATAAACATTACTAGAGTCAGTTAGAAATTTTACCATAATGTTTAACCCTAGTATTGAGGAACCAATAGAAAACCAAAATTTAACATTAGGACTAAACCTAACTTTTATAGTGAGATAATATTAGAACTATAAACTTAGATCATTGTCTTATTATTAGTAGACAACACCTTAGGAAGCCTAGAGGAATGTAATCAACACTTTTTCCTTGATCATACCTCGAATATAGCAACTAGCATACCACTCCCCCTTAGAAAACCATGATGCTATCTAGAGCCCTCTATTTTAATTTCATATATTGTTCCTCTGCGACCTTAACGTTCGCTAATTGTGCGACGACTAATTTTGCTTTTCTTTTTTTTATCTTTCAACTCGTGCCACCTGACACTTCTGATTGTAGACCGAGTGATTTTATTCTATGTTAGGATATATAGTTTGCTAAGGTTATAGTTGTAATCTTGAATTTTAAATTTTTTTGCTTGGTAGTTAGAACTTGATAGTTGAGTATTCATTTAGATTATAATTTATGGTTATACCTTAGTTTTAATTCACGTAATTGAACCCATATCTCCATATAAGTTATATCCCTTTTTCCCTTAAAGGTCAGTAACTTTTCCATTCATACTATTGACACTTGTTCTATAAGCACTATGACTAAGACTTAAGATGACCATTACCTATATAATGCAATAGGATACCCTAATAAGTACCAAGATCTTTCCCTAACAAGAGTCCTACTTTATTTACAAGGACCAGGTTATTCTGAAAAATTCCCTCAAGGCAATTACAGTATTAGTTTATTGTTTTAAGTTGGGTAGTATACCTCACAACATAGTATCACATAGTCTTTTGACCTATTATTGAAGTGTAACCAAATGACATTACCTGTATGCTAGCATAAGACGACAGTGTTTATTCAGACTGTAGAATTTAGAGGCCTATACCCCTATTTGGTCGACTAGAGACTTAGACAAGGAGTTGTATGACAACTGTAGAGATTGTAGAGTCTTATCTTCTTTGTGAAATTGAATTATTTGTACTTTCTCTCATCATAATCCAGCATATTTATAATTTTTGTACTACCTTGACTTATGCTGCTATTATAGCCTAGTTTTGCAAGCTTATCCCTTATCGAGCTTGTTCATGACATGTATTATTGGAGTACTACACTAATATATTTCAGAATCAGTGTACTAGGGTCTAGCTAACCTTAGTGCGCTTGGTTCGCCCTTCGCATAACTACTTTACGTGGATTGAGATATATAGTGATTAGTAGACGAATGTACTTGCCCTCTAGACATGTCTGAGCATATCGTATCGGTTACATAACTATACTGATACGAGCATACGAATAAGGATTTATCAAATAGGATTTCAATCCACAACTGCCTTGACAATTCCCATTTGAATTCTTTAAACGCCTTGATACCCATACTTCTATTCTATTACCTTTCCCTTGAACTCTTCATCATTGTTTTCCGTCTTCCCTTATTTCGGAAAGACGAAACATCGTGCTTGGTATAAGTTTGATATACATATAGTACTAGATATACCCATAGGCCAATCGCATTATTTGGTGACTATCTTTTATAATTGATTAAGGGCATATCATATATGATATAATTGGTGTTAAAGTTTTGAGGATTGAATGACATGAGTAAATAAATTAAGGAAAAAATTTCTTAAGTGTATAGCCTTGTGTGCTAGATAGGTAAATTCTAAGTTGGGTAGAAGTCGCATTGTCAACTTGAGGTGATTCTTTGATTGTTATCAAGCGATCAAGTAAGATTAAATTAAGAGATTTAAGTTATTTTAATTTTAAGAATTTTAAGAATGACTAAGATGACGAGGATTTAATGAATTTTTGAAATCTTGATATGTCGGACCAAATATTTATACTTTAAGTACATGATTTAAATTTTGAATATTGAAGGTAAATCATCAATTTAAATTTTGAGGATAAATATAGAATTTCAGACTTGAACATTGGTGGATTGAATTTAAAAAATTTACAATTTGATGATTTGAATTAAGAGTTAAAATTTGATTGTTGGATTACCTATTTGAAATATTGAGGATGTGAATTGAATTTAAAAATTTGAAGAATACAAAAATTCATAAGTGAAAATAGGAATAATATTTGATTAGAATTGTTTTCTAGAGGAGATTTTGATAGATGGAGATCGTAATGTAAAATTTGATATGGGTTATTTAAATATTGAAGATGTCATATAGATTTAGCTTAAATTTAGATGTGATTATTTAAAAATCAAGAAGAGATTACAATATTTTGATTAAACAGAGGTTACCTTAATTTTGAAAGTGATTGCGATGGATTTGAATAGATTTTAAATTTTGAAAGAGATTGCGATTGACTTACCTTATATGCGAATGTGAAGAATTAACAAATTATGCCTTATTTTAATTTCAAAGATGACATATTTTTAAGTTGGGTAGATTGTAAACTCTCTCACCCAAAATTAGGCCTACTTGGTTAGATAGAGAAACTAGGGCTAGTTTGTATCCAATTGGAAATAGGACACGGCATTTAATTATACAATATTTATATCACTTAGCGCACCTTACCGTTGCTTTGATACTTGGAGCACTACACTAGCCACTGCTTTCCTACAAACTTCACATCATTGTCCTAGACATGCCCGCCATCTATTTTGACTTTTGCGTAACTTATAAATATGCTCTCTTGTGCTATATTTTAGTCGCACAATATTCGTCGCGGATGTTATTATTTAATTCTAAATAATTCTAATTTTGTGTCCTTGTGCGTTCCAATCGAAATTGGAGACACAATCTTGACCCATTTTGTACAACCCAAATTTTGATAATATTCTATCATGAGCCCTCTATGCCCATGACACTTGTGTCCCACCTAATTTTAATCACATGTACTTCTAATTAATTCAAGAACACCTGCGCATTAATTTTGATTAATTTAATCTAATTTTTATCTTTGTGCAATTTTCCCATTGTTAGGCACTTTTATGCAAAGGTGCATTGAGGTGTCCACACCATTGGACATGACACATGAAGAAACCTATTTTTCGTTCATGTGGATTTTCTCCATGATCTTTGGAATGTGCAATGCGAAACATCGCCCACTCCATTTAAACCTAGCCTTGCATTTTAAACAATGCAAATTATAGCCCTTCAAACATCCCCATGGCAATTGAAAAATCATGGAGGTTAGGATGGAGGAAGATACAGAATAAGCTGCAAATCTCTATCTTATTCCATCCTTGACTTTCTATCGTGGCTTAGTTTTAATTTCGAGGACAAAATTTTTATAAGAAGGGTAGAATGTAAAACCCATAATTCTAGAAACCGTATTTACCTTTTTAAATTAATTATTTAATGAATTTGTAGTAATTATTAGCTAATTAGGAGAAATATAATTTATTTAATTTTTATTTTAGGTGTTTTTGCATTTAGGGGATTTTATGGACAAACCGTAATTTTTTCTAATTTATTCCATGTAGGAGACCCTATGGACGACTGACAGATTAATTGAATGCACTATTATAATTTCTAAAATTTTCTATATATATATATATATATATATATATATATATATATATATATATATAGTTTATTCAAAAAAAAAAAGAATAGAAAATAGGAATAGAATGGAAAAAGAAAGAAAGAAAAGGAAAAGGAAAAAAATAAAATAAAATAAAATGGAAACAAACCCAAACCCATATCCTAAGCTAACCAACCTGCAACCTACTCTAAGACCCGCACCCGTTAAACCTATAATAACTAAACAACAATAGCGCCTTAATAAACACCACCCCCCCCCCCCCCCCGCGCGGGCGCGCGTATAAGCGACCCCCCCCCTTCCTTATATATATATATATATATATATATATATATATATATATATATATATATATATATATATATATTCCACATTCCCAAACCCTAAACCCAAAATCTCTCAATCCCTCGACTCCAGTCCTAGCCGCCGGAGCAGCCCCGACGTCGACCGCCGCCTCCAGCCAGAGCCGCCGCCACCAGCCTGCGCGTCCGCCGACCGCGATCAACCGGGCACCCCGCAACAGCAGTTTGAACTGCAGTGTACCTGTGTTCACGCTCCCGCTCGACCAAACTCGACTCCGTCTTCACCGGTACGTACACGACCTAACCCCCTTCCATATCTGTGCATTAGTTTATCTTGAACAGCACGCAAACCTAGGTAAAAATTGTGACGCCAAGTCGAGAAAAAACGACCACTTTTTAATTCAGAAATTCTGTTGCTATGACCCATGTTCACGGACTCGTATCTCCCACCACAGAGATCCGAATTCGATTTTTCTTTTTGGTATGCGAAGACCACCTAACCTAGTTTATTTTTTGTCAAATACAATAACTTATTAGTTGCTGTGTGTAGAATTAAATTAGATAAAAAACCCCGAAAACATACTTTTTTCTAAATTCCAGAAATTGCGATACGAAGCACGTCCCGCCAAACGGGACTGCCCCGTCGTGTACCAAGTATACCAAAAGGTGCGCGCGGTATACCCAGACGTGTGAGATTTCGCGAAAACTGATTTGGACGCGTGTGCGCGTCGGAATCAGCCCGTATCCGCAAAAATTTCCTATGTCGCAACTTTTGCAAAAGTCCTGCGCATTTAGTGCACGCTCGTCAGAATGCGACGAAACTTATGCCACTGGACTCGTGGTATCGCGCCGGTCCTGTGACCCAATTTTCACGCAATTCTGAGACAGTTGACCAAGTCACCTATTGGCAGGCCCTACGGTTGACTTTGGGGACAAAATTGTGTTCGGCTCACCGGAATCCATATTTGGACATACCGTTGAGTTCGTACTGACTTTTAGAGTTTGTTTGACCTATAATTTGTCCCATTTAGAGACCTTTATCCCTGGCACGCTTTTCGGTGCGAAGTGGCCCACTTTGACCCAAAATTACCGTTTTGCCCCTGTGTCCATATTGGACGAAAGGGTAGTGATTTCTAGATATTTCGCTTATTCTGGGAACGTTGGTGATGTTTATTTCAGCATTTGGAGACGTTCATTCTGAGGCCGTAGTTTCTGACTCTTGGTGTTTGACATCTGGACGTTACATTTTGCAACTTTCTTGCCAGGCAAGTATACCTTACCATTGTACTGTTATTCATATTCCATATGTTACATGCATCTTTATTTTTTGTCTTTAGTTCATATATTTTTACTGTTATATAAAATGTGCATCCAAGGAAACTTGGGTGCAACGACGGTATCGTCGTGATTGTTTTTATATGTATATGCATTGACCTTGTTTATGAGACCGCCCCATTATCATAAAGCATCATTAGGTTTCATTTGACTGTGACACATTTTACACGAGTTGTGAGTCTCATATAGATCACGGACGTACGTATTAACTGATCATCGGTACGTGTGGGACGTGCGTTAGGGATAACTGCTGTTAGAAACTTTGTATGCTAGTAGACTTGGCAGTTATTAGAGGAATTATCGTGTCATGGATGTGACATGCTTAGAGCATGGGGTGGGGAGAACAACAAGTAAGGCATTTGGGCTCCTTTGCACTTTTTTCCTTGTGCGCCCGAACGCTCCGCCGGAGCGACGGGTGGTGATGACCACTATATATTATATATTATCAGGCGGCCTCTGGCGTTCAAAAGACGACATGCTTTGTAAGCCCCTTGATCTCCAAGAGAACCATGACAATCCAATTTTTAGCCAGATAGCCCACTTGGTGGAAAGTTGTTCTCAAACTGCATTCACTTAGACGGTTAGGCGAGCCATTGGATATTTATTTCAGTACTTTATTGGCATGCTTTTATGTATCTTGTTATGTCCCTCTGAGGACCTGGCCCCTTCCAAGTGTAGCTGTTCTTGAGTATTCGCAGGAGCACAGATTCGGATGGTTACACATGTTTCGAGGAGGTCCTCTCTTCGAGCCCCGTGGTTGTTAGTTGATATTCTTATATTGTGTTTGTTGTGTTGTACTTATATATTCTAATTCGACAATGGATTTGTTTCCATCCGACTATCATCTTTAGATACTTCTTATTGAGATCTAGTTTCATAGATATTGGTTAATTATTTATATATGATTCTGTGGATGAGATTTAGATTGTACCCTGTGACTTGTGATAGATTTATACCACTTGTGGATTGATATTCATAATACATCGTACGTATGCGTTATGGTTTCCATATATTGGAGTGTCATAACCATGCGGCTGGCATGCTTACGTGTCCTAGTCCTACGTATTTTGGGACTGAGGCGTGACAATGTGTGTGATGATCATACAACTTGTTATTTACTTGCTTGCCAATGATTGAGACACCTAGGATTGCTTGATCTAGTATTGATTGATGGATTGTAGAGTAACCCCCATGTCCTTCATAGCCGTGACCACATCTTAGGGTACCGCACTACTCTGATATACATAGATAACCTAGTATCGCCCCTACTCTCCAGTATCCTGGTTCTGGGGCATGACAGATTTGGAAATCCATTCTAGTCCGATCCTAATTTAGGGTTCGTAGCCATTAGCCAAGACATCTACAACTCGGGAGGGGGGGGGGGGGTGGAGTCTATCCATTTGCCATGGTTACACAAGAATCCAAGAAACCAATTAGGTTACATATAATCCAATTAGCATTTAATATATCGCTCGAGTATCCCACTCCTGTGATACCATAAATCTAAAAAACTAGTGAAACTAATCTAAAACCCTAGCAAAGCTAGTCAAAACTAAAACACCAACTCAAAACTGGTCATGAAAGCCGAGACAACGTTACAAATTTATGAAATACAGAATACGACATGATTCACAAGAAAATTTAAATACCAAAAATTCTAGAAATACGAAATCTGAAAACGGACCTTACAAACACTAACACCCGATGTATCCTTGTATCTTCCGTGACACAATCCAATCTCAGAACTCTCTTCGTCTTTAATACACTATTATAACAATAGTTATACTTGCGAGATTTATTTTAAAGGCCTCACCAACTTCTTACATACGAACTTTGATTCGAAGGCTTGCAGACTTCAATCTCTTACAAGAAATAGTTTTGATCTTCTCACAAACAATTTGAAGATCTCACTTTACAACTCAATTAAACTCTATCTCAAATAAATTTTGCCAATGAAAGCTCTTATATATATAAGTAAAGGTTTGTATAGGGTAGGAAATTTGAGGCCCAAAATAAGTAGTAATGAATGAGCTCAGAAGTATGGTGTCACCCAAAAGGCGACACTACGGTCAAAAGAAGTATATAACTATAACACACACACACAAGATCTCAAAAATAGCTCACATGTTACTGTGCAGACAGTATACTATCAATACATTGTCTTGTACAATAACAGCTATAAAACGACTTGTTTTATAGTCGTTAAAACATTAATTACCTCCTAGATAGAATACAAACAATATACTGTCAGTATGCGTTGTTTTAGACAAAATGGTGTGAGACTGAAAGCTTGGAAAGCTGTTGGAAATTAAAAAGTTCTTACAGTATATTGTCAGTATACTTACAGAATACTGCCAGAATATTATTTCCTTTATACGGAGTGTGGTTGAATGCTGAAACACTAACTGGAAGTCTATGAGTACTCGTAGACAAATTACTCTTGCCTTTGTTTAGGGGTTTTTTTATTTAGCTTTCTTTTTGCCATTTCTTATCGAGTTACAACCATTAAAATAAATATAAATAAATATATCACGAATATCGAGGTCTTGATAGCTTGTCTACTTCATTTGTTGAATGTTGGCATTTCCTTCTAATGCCAATTGTCCTAAGCAAATCAGATATGGAACCCCCGACACCATGTTCGTAGATCCGAAGATATCATAGGTGGTTCAAAAAATCTTTGGACTAATAGTGTCTTTGGCCTATCATGATTTTTTTTATATATGTATAAGTCCTTCTTTAATCTTTCTTATTGCTTTTCTACAAACAAAAACTTTAGGTGAATAAAAAAATATACATAGTAGCAATGATAATAAGTACAGAGGACACTGAATATGTCAAGCTCAAGTAGTAACAATATAGCGATTCCACGATCATTAGTGACTATAATACTAAACTTAATTGATTTACCATAATTAAACTATTAGATCCATCATGATTTTTTTTCCATTATGATTTTTTTTTATGTATAATCTTTATCTTTTTTTATTGTTTTTCTACAAACTAAAACTCCTAGCGAATAAAAAAATATACATAGTAGCAATGATGAAAAGTATAGAGAACAATATGAATATGTCAAGTTCAAGTATTAACAATATAGTGATTCCACGATTATTAGTAACTTTATAATACTAAACTTAATTGATTTACCATAATTAAAAACTTAATTAAACTATTAGGCTAACGGGGGTTCGATTTATTGTGCTTTCTCGTACACAGCTCACTCATTCTTATAAGGTATCATGTTTCACTGCATCATCTACAACCCCGACCCTTATTTGAAATGAAAATGTCGAAGAGAAGTCCTCAATTAGTGAACCGCATCTTTAGGAAACGAACTGAATTAAGCAAACCTCAAAAGTGTGCTTCTCAAAAAGAATTTTCTTCCAAAGCAGAAGGAAAAAAAGAAAAAAGAAAAAGAGAACGAGAAAAAATTTCCAAGAGAAGTACTCAATTAGTGAACTGCATCTTTAGGCAAAGAACTGAACTTGGCAACCCTCAAAAGAGAATCTCGAAAAGAATCTTTGTCCCAAGCAGAAAAAACAAGAGAGAAATAAGTGAAGCAAACACTATGTTGCATTGCTTCACTATGTCCCATTGCTTCACCAGCTACAATTTCCACAACAAAACACACACACACACACACACACACACACACACGAGATCATTAGTGCTCAAACTCGTCGCCAAGAAGAATGTCACATTGCTAACCAAGTTCAAGAAGCATAGGAAAACACCATCCACAAAGTAAAATATGCAACTGCTCGAAATACTGCTCGAATCGAACAACAACAATTAAGCATTGGACGAGCTCAGAATGATTTCCATTTTGTGGAGCATGACATCATGGATTTAACATCATTATTTGGAAATTAGCAACCCCTAAACCAGGTGGTTTGTATAACAGTTTGGACCATTTTCCTCAAGTTTATTTGTAGAGCAATGGATCAATCTTCACTTTTGTATAGCACAGGTCCAATCTATTTTTGTCAGGCTCGGCCACCCATTTGTATTCTTTTTGTTTCCAGTAAAGGGCCAAAAGCCCCCACCAACCAGGTGGTTTGCCAGAAGAAAATTTTCTAATAGAGAAGATATATACCAAGGATGAACTAAAATAGGATATAGAACCAAAAATTGTTTTATCAAAAATGAAGGACATGGTCTCTGCAAAATAGATGTCCTGCATGCACTTATTACATACACTTAGCGTTGTTCATCTCTATAGAGAATATGCAAGCCAGGGAAGAAGAACCAAAATATAAATCAACGACTTACAAATGAAGGGCAAGTTAACAAAGGATATATCTATGTTAATTTCTCTGATATTTGTAAATAAAGGAAATAATATTTACTGCTCAAAGAAGTAAATAAACAATGAAATTGACATGAAGAAGAGCAGATACAGGATATCATCTGACAAACAACATGCATAGCAGTGTCTCAATCAAACAGGCATTGCTGCACCACAACAATAATCTGACTAATTTGCCGATTAACCAGGCAGATTGCATGAACATGAAACAGGTGAATGCTGTCATGTGATTGCATAGACACGATAAAAATGCTAAATATCAGTAAGTACTTACAATATAAAGAGCTAGGGACGCATAAAGGTTAAGAGTATAGAATTTGTTTGGATCACTTTGCTTGACAGTTTCAAGCTACTATAGTGTGTCGACCCCATAACATTTCTAGATTTAACATATGTACAACTAAGTCATCTACCATTTATAACACATGCCTGGCAGCAAATCAAATTAACCATATGGACCATAATCCCTAATAAGATCTCCCAAATAAAGTCTCAAGCACTGATAAGGTCCTAGATATTTCAGCTTGGAAGTTCACTCCAAAAACCTGGGCCAGTGTGTTGTCGAACATATATAAGACAACACATATATAAGACACAACCCAGACACTCCAAAATATTTCTATAATATGTCGCCATGTCCTTGTTCTTAACATGTCGCGTTGTATGTTTGTGCAGCATAGTATTTCAGCTTCTAGGAAGCAAGAACAAAACATGTCATATGCACAGAACCTTTTTGGGAACAACAGTAAGAAAGAAGCAGAGAAATAATATAAATCAAATTCCTATTTTCACTTCAGTACTCAAGGTGGAGAGTTTCAAGCTTAGTTGACCCCGAGGAGTAACTTAAAGAAATACCACGACAAATGGAACAATTTTCTTCAAAATAAATTCATCAGATGAGATACATTTTGCTTCATTAACTTAAAACTTACTGTGTTTATAGATTTAAGTACTCACTTTCTTGAAAATAATATCATCAGATGAGATGCACTACAGTTCATTAATTTAAAAATCTAGCGACAATTTTGCATGCTACATGATACAAATGATAGAAAGAAAATCCACTGACAATTTGTTGACATGAGTTTTGCAGGCAACATGGAATCCCAATTAGAAGGTTTATACCCAAAGATTAGAATTACCCATATAGCGGCCCAACAGACAGTTACTTGAATTGAAGAGCATATCAGACCGAGACTGCATCTGCATTATGAAACAAAATTCAAGTCTGAGCAGTAGCAAAAAAAAATAAAAAACTTGCCTTTTACTTACCCTCATGGTTCCGAACATCCAAGATTACGGCAACCCACTTATCATCACTAAAGGGCAAAACGGAAGCACCGTTAGGTAACACCATGCCTGGTTTACGTGGATACACCTCAACTCGGTTCAAATGCAACGAGCAGGTGGTTTGTGCTGCCGAGAATTCAGAATCGACATCAGCAGTGGGGTGGTCGGAGAAGTTAGATGCTGGGTAAGATAATTGCTTCCAATCGTCAAACAAGATGCTTTCCAAACGATCTTCTTCCTTTGTTGAAACCTCCATATCCAGGTTATGAAGAGATGAAGCTAAGTTATCGGTGTGGCCATTGCCATTAACCACGATTTCCCTGGATGAGGGTTTAAACTGATCATCCTGATGGATTGCAGCCACAGTGACGTTGCTGGAGTCATTCTCGTCCATGAGATTGTCTTCCAACTTTTTACCTAAGCCAAATAACAGAAAGGAAATGAATTTGAAGCTCATTTTGAACGACTCACTTGGGATTGCAGTGATCTCAAAAAATAAAGGCATCACCAATACTCGCACAAGTAGACCAAAAATAATTGACTTTATCAGCAGGATTTAAGTTTTCGCCACTAAAAGAAAATATGTAAGACAACCTACAAAACGAAATGGTGGATGGAGAACCCAATCTTCACCAACAAGCATTTTAAGCTCATGCAACAAGGAACAGTCCAGTTTGTATGATGGAGCTTACAAGGTAGTCAAAGGCACAAGGCGCACTCGAGGCGCAAAGGGTCCATAGTGCCTGAGGCGCAAGGTGCACTTAAGGTACTCGTCCGAGCGAAGTAAGGCACAAAAATAATAAATAATAAAAATATACATAATAAACAAATAAATAAATTAGTAATGTAAGAAATAAAACCAAATAATATACTAAAACCAACAAAATTATGTTAAAATATAACCAAGTAAACTAGGAGAGCAGCACTAGCAATCAACAGAACTAACAAGAGTTTGGATTCTCCCTACTACGCTTTTAATAATTTTTTGTTTTACTGGTTCAACTGTAACAAACTTTGGCAACCGTAGAAAGGGCGGCAAACTCCTTCCCACATTAATGAGGTAAGGGTTATCTCCTTGCCTAAGTTTTTTGTATATAAAAGAAAACATAAGGCGAGCCTACGCACGCCTTTTTTTAGTTGTGCCTTGCTGAAAGGTGCACCTGGAGAAAGGTGTCTCGCCTAGTGAGATGTGAGACGCTGTTGCTACGCCTTTCTGCGAGGCGCGTCTTTGACTACCATGGGAGCTTATAAGATTTACTAAAGGAAATCATATGAAGGGAATCATATGAAGAGAAGAAGCAAAATACAAGGCAAAGAGATAATCTTAAGCATAGTTCCAGTCATCAAGACATCACACAGTCTTCTAAACAAATTCAATGCCAGTAAACTTTCCTAGCAGTTTATCCTTGTGATAATGTGGTTCAAGTTTAATTAGTACTAAAAATAAAAATATAATTTGCAGAATACATATGTATGCTAATATTTCATACATCACATTGATAAATAACTAGCAATCGATTCACTCATATTGCTATTGCAATGTTACTCATAAACCCTACATAAGATAGGAATGATAGTACCATCTGTTGAACCATTTATAGCAAGATTAAAACTGCTGCAGCCTAGTGGTAGGATTAACCTGAGGCGCCGCTTAAGCGCTATTAAGCGAGGCGACGGCCTCGTCGCCTCGTCTCGCCTCGCGCTTAATATAACATAGGATCAAGCAAAAAAGCAGAGGAAGATTACGATGAGAATTAGAAAGGGGAAAGGCACATAAGCAATGAGTGCACCAGGGGTGAAGCTAGGGGGTGTTTGGGTGTCCCCACCCCCCTACACACACCCACACACACAGCCCCGCAAATTAAATAGAGGAAGAAGCTGTAGTTACTCCCCTTTTAACAACTTCTATCAAAAGCTAATACATAGATGACATAAAAAGTAAACAAAAGTAATTTTAAGGGTGTGTTTGGTACGCAGATTACACTATTTCCGGGAATTCCATATTCTCAGAAATTTTATTCCAAGGCATCATTTTCCCGGATATTCTTTATTACCGTGTTTGGTACATAATATATTATTCCCAGGTATATATAATTCATTTTGAGGTTATATATAATGCATGTGTTTGGTACCATTAATATATTCCTAAGCATAATGTTCTGGACAAATCATAGATTCTCTTCACTCTCTCACTACTATTTCTCTCCCTGCTCTCCCTCTACTATTTCTATCTTTACTATCGTCGGAGCAATAGTTTACAATTTCACAAGTCAATAGTACAAACTCATTTTCATAATCAAGTCAATATAGTTTTTGTCTATAATTTCAGAAGAAGACCTTAGAAAGACAATGGAGCAAATTTACCTCTTAGCTATTAGCATATCATAGGAATGTATTACAAGAGTCAAAGTGGTGGTATTAGAAGAGTCAAAAAGTAAGTGAATGCTAAGACTAGTCGAGTGTTCTAAATATCAGCCTGTTCGGCCGCCTAGGCGTTAGGTGCCCCTAGGCCAAACCGAAAACTTCCTATTCGGCAATATAATGTGGTTGTGCGGATTGTGCGGCCATGTTCAACGCCTAGGTGCCATGTGCGGCAGTTCGGATTTTCAGATTGTTTGATTTTTTTTTTATGCTTAGTTGTATTGTACATATGTTGTTTGAATTTTAAGATTGGATTTGAATTTAGAACATTAAAATTTTAAATTTGTATTATGGGTATAATGATTTCTTTATTAAGTGTGTTTCATTATGAAATAATATTGATAATGTCTTCATGAATCATGATAGAATACATGTTTATGATTTCTTTATAAAGTGTGTTTCATTATGATACAACACTATATAAGTTGTTATAAGAGTATAATAATAAAAAATTGATCCCTATTTGGCACCTAGGCGGCCTTCCTCCGTACCGAATCCGCAAAGCAAATTTTAGAACACTATAGTAGCCTATTTTAACAAGAAAATTTACCTCGATACCAATTTATCCTAGAAATGGCATCCTTCAGAACCCTAGAATCAACTATCAAACCCTCCCATCCATTGCATATCTAGAGAGCAAGCTCCTAAGACATTTGTGGCAATTTCATATTTTTCTAGTTTGGTACCTAGGTGCATGAATTAAAATAGAAAAACAAAATTCACACTTATAAGAGTCTTGTCCATATGGCCATGTCTTGTCTATATGACCATTTCTAGTCTGGTAATCTTCTAAATCACACTTATAATCTGTTTGGTACCTAGGAAGAGTCTTGTCTATATGCCGCATTTCATCCACTTATAGACTAGACATGGGCATATAGACAAGACTTAATAAGACTGCTTGGAGAGCAAGCCCCCAAGACATAGTGAACATTTTTCTCTAGCCAAGTACGAAAGAGATTGTGCTTGATTCATGATTTAGCAGCTTGTGAAATGGCCATATAGACATGACATGAATTAAATAGAAAAACAAAAAAGTTATTGTATTTCAGTAGATAGAACACATCCATTTTCTAATTACGACCAAATTTGGATCTCATGCAATCAAATATCTTGAATTGTGCAGCACAAGATATGCTTAAAATAATCAAATCCCTAAAATAACCAAATCCCTAATATATTCCCAAAATTCAAAGCATCCTCAAATTCTAAGCACAATCCATGATCTAACAACTAATCACAAATCTAGATCCAAAATCCACCAAAATTGGACAAAACCGTACTAAAAAAATACCAAAATGGGATTTAAGGAAGAAAATTTGAGAACTCATACCTAATATTGAATCGAGGACACTATCAAATTCGAAATTCATCATCAAAGCCAAAAAAAATCAATAAAAATGAGAAGAAAGAGAGAACGAGACAGGGCTGTAAAAAGGAAATCAGGATTTTTAATAAATGAGTGGAGGCAAATTGTAAGTATTGACATGTATTGAAATATTCCATTCTCATGGGTAATAAATATACCCATCTATTTTTGGGATATGATTTCCATGTTTTTATGACAAACTATTTTTCTGGACATTCAAAGTTGGAAAACAAATTTTAATAGGATAAACAAAACATGGTAATCAGTTTTCCATCCTAAATGTGTCCAAGAATAAAAAAATCAGCATACAAAATGCACCCATTTAGAAAGCATTAACGTTTGAACAATCTAAGGTTAAGGGCTTGCTTTGCCTAGAATAATAAGTCTTGGGTTCAAATCATGGAGTTGTTGTATAACTTTTCTAATGAAAAACTTTTCAATTTTTAAATTGATTTCTTAGTTTCCATCTGCTTCAATTTCTTTTTCATTTATTCAAAAAGAAATTATGAATGTTGTTGATATTTTTGTTCAGCCCACACCCCACAACCCCCCCCCCCCCCCCCCCTCCCCTCTTCCTCCTCCTCCTCCTCCCCCTCCCAACCCCTCCCCCCCAAAGTTATTTATGGCTCCGGCCCTTAGAATTCTTAAATGATTCGCTACCTCTTACGTTAATGTTTTGAGTCTTTTAGTAAGGCTCAATTCTTACAAAAATGGAAGAATATAATAATATCATAAAAAGAAAATATGGTATATTGCTTGTTATGACACGACCATTATGACGTGATTTCGTAAAGGCTTGATTTGATTTTCAAAATCAACTACTTATTCCAAAAATTATTAAAAAGGGAGTTTCTATGTTTCCGTTTTTAACGTTTATGTGCCTAAAATAGCAATTTGGTGTGATCATGTTCGTCAGCATTGCATTATCCAGTGTCTTGAAAATAACTCGTCCTCAAGTACAGCTCCTCGTATAATGTATCTTCAATATAAAGTTTAATGATAAACATATCAGAAGTCTTCATGTGTAACTGGGCAGCCTAATCTGGTATGCGTTGCCATCCAATTTTTTCAAAATCTCAGAAGGACCCACCTTTTTGTTGCTCAATTTTTTGTACTTATAGCGATCCTTTGTGATGACAACCCAAACAAAGTCACCTTCATCAAAACCTACAAAACCGTAATTGTTTGCAGCAGCATGATATTGGGAGTTTATAGCTATGTTGCCTAGCCTGCTCATGCATTCCATTTACTTGTGATGCTTCATCAAAAGGATAGGCCTCATTATTGGGAGACACGATTAAGAGCGAATTCATGTCTCACGAATTTTGCCCTAGGCTAGGCGTGGGCCTGACCTCTCCCTTTATGAGAAGAAGAAAACTTGTTTCCATGCTTCCAGAAAAGTGTAGGAATTCATTCGATCATCGTGTATCCATTAGGATCATAATGTCATAGACATCGTAATACGAGGCAGTAGGCATCAATTGCAATTCACAACTTGCTTTATCAAAGTATTTATTCCCAATACAGAAGGAAACCAAACATCATTAGACAATCATATTACGTCATCGTCCCTTTTGAGCAAGGTTCTAAATGCGGCAGGCCGATACGCGGCTGAGAGGGGCGCCGCCTAGGCAGTTAATACGTTTTGGAAATTTTTTACTATTTTATCCCTTTTTTGCATAATATGCATTTTTAAGGATATTTTATGCATAATTAAGTTGTTGAATAAAGATTTATGAAGTTTCGGTCTTGTAAAAGTGAACCATAGATCCATAATGCTTGCAAAATTGTTTTGCCAAAATATTTAGTCAAGTATTGCTCCGCCTAGGTGTCTGCCTACGCCGTCTCACCTCCGCCTACGCTGCCTCACTTCCGCCTACACCGCCAAACTACCGTCGACCGCCTATTACACCGCCTACAACAAAAGCAGTACGGAGAGCGATCGCCTAGCACATAGGCGCTGCCTAGACGGCCGCCTCAACCGCCATTTGAAACACTACTTTTGAGCCATGTTAACATGTAAGGTCGAGGATGCTTCTCAGTCTTCGTATTAAGACTCTCAACAACACCAGTATAGATGATGTTCTTATATCTTCATTCATTAATTATGACACTCAAAACTCTCTCTGATGTACAGGTAGTGTAGAAGACATTTTGTGGCAGACTCGCAGTCTTCTAGGTTTTCTAGCCATAGTGTAAGACGGGCCTCAGGCAGCGTCCCTTGGGGATGCTGAGGAGCTAGTATCGTGTTGCCTAGCTCCCTAACCTAATGCAATCGGACCGTAGGAACCTTAGCATGGGGAGACGTCCTACATCTAATTTGATTAGCTGGAATCACCAGTATGTGGGCAATTGCAGATTCTGGCCCGCCAAAAAGCTGGGGGTCATATTGATATTTTAAGTGGTTCAGGTTCAATCAAGCTCGGAAAAAGGGAATAAGGGAAAGGGGACGGTATAGAGTCACATCAGCTGTTGATATTGACTGGGCTAAGGAACAATCTTAAACTATGGGTTGGGACTACACTAAGAAAGAAGTCCGCAAAAGTGAGCTCGTCACTAAGAAAGCCGTTACCAGGAATGAGAAACTTAGTTCTTAACATGTCACTAGGGATGCAAACAGAGTCATGTCACTAGGGATGCAAACAGAGTCAGGTCCGACGGAGTTCCAACCAACTAGGGGAGATTTGGTGGCAAACTTAGTAGAGATGGAGGCAAAGACATCTGGCTCCGCCAATGCATCCATCTCCGATATATATATATATATATATATATATATATATATTGTTTGGTCCTCACGGAAATCAAACTCCGCCCACCATACTCAAACTTATGTCTCCAAACTCAGCCACTTGTGCTACATGTCTTTAATATATATATATATATATATATATATATATATATATATATATATATATATATATAGGATTTACTATTTGATTTAGTCCATGTTGATGTGAACAATCTTCTTTGCATTTTTCTATTAAACTTGTAACAAATTTAGTTGGAGGCAGAGGTCTTGTCGAAGGAGGGTACGCGTACGTCCATTTGTAGTTGGAGGCAATATTTCTCCTCCACGTTGGAGGTCAGGGCCAATATTTTTTTGTTGGAGGCAAAGATAGAGATCCAACCTCTGACCCGAATGTAGTTTGCTTACATCCATAGCCGCCATCTTCTAGCAACATCTCCTCCTTGTAACCCACCTCCTCATCACATAGAGGTTCTGGATCCTCCTCAATCAAAATTGTTTTCCTCGGTTTATTCCACTAGTTTGGTTTTATGTAAGCTCTTACAAGATGACCAGGTTCTTGACACTTGTAGTAGTGAGTACTGGAACCAACACCGGAGGTTTGACCTTTCATCGTTGTATTTGTTAATAGTGGATTTTTGTTGTGACTATTGAAGTTTGACCTCAATTGACTTCAAGACTATTGTTTTCCACCAACAAAGCCTATTGACATGCCATAAAGAGGATGTACAGGAGTTGCGGAACCAAAATATCCTCTGAACTAGCTCCCAAAATGGCAAGCCACCAATTGTCTTCCGTGTCTGCTAAATTATTATAGGTAACCAACAAGTGGAACCTTTTTGAGAGTTCTTCCTTTTGCAATTGGGTAGTCGTTGGTACCTCGACTGAGTATAACTGACAGAAGGGAACCATGTCTGAGGTACCTATCTAAAGTTTGATGACATCTTTTTGAGAGTTCTTCCTTTCACCTTCTTGTTCGCTAGTACATCTTTGAAGTCAAATATTCGCCTCACTGTGTGGAACCAATTAATGTACTCCTTTAGATGAACGCAACGTGGGTGGAATTCTAGGAGATCCATCTTGATGCGATCTCAGAAATGATCTAGACCTTGTTATAGACCTCTTTGAAACCGAAAGGGTTGTCTACTTCGAAGTTGGACTCCAAGTGTTCGAATGACAGTATTTTATCACGAACGTACACGAGTTCCATGGTAAGTTCTTCAATTCGCCTTCCTAGATCTTCGTTCTCAATATGACAAAGATATAGTTTGTGGTGGGCACCATTGTCAGTGACCCCGTGCCAACAGACCCTACATCATCCTCAACGTGGTGGCTTTTGGATCTTTAAGGGTATCACAGAGCATATCGTGCTTTGATAGCAACTGATGCATCCCAAGACTTAGGACTGCCCTGGGATTAAGAACATCAAGAGTAGATGACAAAAAGAAAAAAGAGGGAAAGGCACACAGCAAGTAGGATGCACAAGCAATATCTTCCTAAATCATCATTTGTCTCTTAGGTTCACAATTGTGTCCTTTAAAGGTTCAAAGCAAAGATGACATATTTCTTGTTTTGAAAAATTACTAAAAACGCAGAATTTTCTAGATTTTTCCTCTGGTCATTTTGTGCCCATAAGATTTTGGTGCAATACAGTCGTTCATATATACCATGCATGGTTGCTCCAAAAAAACCAAAGACATCAAAATACTAGAATTATTAACATCAAGCAACAGTTTCCAATTCGCATAAAAGAGAAGACAAACCACCTTTTACTGTTAACCAAAGTAAGTTCCGGAACAAGATCAAATGAGAGGTATACCAATAACTGATAAGAATTCAATAAAGACGTGAGTCTTAACCTTCATGGTTTGAGCCATCCAACACGACAGCAACCCACATATCATCACTAAAGGGAAGCAAAGTGGAACCTTTAGGGAACCTCATGTCAGGTTTGCGATGATAAACCCTCACTCTGTTAATCGGTAAGGAACAAGTAGTCTGTCCTGTGGGGGAATCGGAAATCATATCTTCAATGGGGAGATCAGAAGAATCAGATGGTGTGGAAGAAGACGAACTCCCAACTTCAGACAAGGTATCTTTCGTGTGGTCTTCTTTCTCAGTTGCAACCTCAAAATCTGATTTATTTGGAGGCCTCTTAGAGTGCCCAATGCCATTTACCATGTTTTCATTATATGAGTGTGCTCCCTGATCATCTTTGAGGATTGTAGACACAGGGAGAGTGCTAGAATCATCTTCAACTCTACTTTTTTCCTCCTGATTTTTGCCTAAGTCAAATTGTATAAAGATGTGTGAGGCTATATTTTGAAAGAAATTAGTCAGGGAACTTCTAATCTGAAAGTGCACTCCAATAATTATGAAAGCACTTCATCGCACAACACTTTCAGATTATTATCTCTCAAGTCATTTCCCATCAAAAAAGGGATCCATAGATCACGTATCACAATTGATACTTCTGTGGAGGGGCACACAACAAGTATTGTCCAACGCAAGAATTTGCTGGAGTGGGCAACTCTTAAGGCAGTGGAAAGAGCATCACATCATTTGTATTAAAACCATTACTAATATAAAGGCAAACAAGTCTTAACAAAGCCCAATAATAATAATACTCTGAGACTCTCACCTGCTCTGTCCTCATTGATCTTGACATATGATACCGGGACTGGAAGAGGCTTTCCTTGCTCCAAGATCTTGATAGAAATAGACTCTGACTGCAACGAAGCAAGTCGAAGATGTTCTTCAACTGACAAACCAGCTGAAAAGCCAGGAGGAAGGCTGGTTGCACTCTTGGATCGAGCATTGAATCCTGCCAATGTAGTGCACGTTCTTTCATCTATATGCGATAAAGGAATGAATGAAACAAACATTTTAAAGTTGTTCATATAAACAAATAATAGAAAGTTATTCTATCAATATGAAACCTAAATCTTTGCAAAATAAAATTGAAGAATATTGGAAAAACTGGCAAATCCTCACATAAAAGTTTGAACACTTGTATTTCTTAAGATGCTTACAGAACCTTAGAAAATGGTCTAGGAACTTCTGATTGCAAGATATACAAATACCAACTTCCTCCATAATGGGCAATTAAAGGATCAATATGCTCAACAACAATAACAAAGCCTTTATTCCTAGTTTTTGAGGTCAGTTGTTTGAACCCTTTTCTTCCATTCAGCTCTGTTAAGGGCCATCTCTGCAACACTCACGATCAATACGCTTAAACTAAGATGTAAAAATTCTAAGTTTAATACCATTCTAAAATTTTAGAGGATGTCAAATTAGGATTCAGGTGCAATTCCCTACATTCTCAAAGGGCATCCAGGAGGAAGTGGAACCACCTAACTGGCCCTAGGAGCTTATACCATGTCATTAGGCGAAAGCCTGGATGTCTAAACTACTTCTTGAGTAGGAGCTGCATTTAATTAATTTATATCCCATAGAAAGTGTACAATAATTAGTTCCTCGTCTCTACTTTCTAGTGACTAGTTTCTAGAGCAGGTGGCTTAGATGGCAACTACCTTCAGCATTGGTGATGGACTTTGTTCTTTTTCCAATTTCTAAAATTAAGTAAACTACATGTATATTTTTATATAGATTTTGATGACCGCCTATTCTGATTAAATGACAGGATGGTTTTATGCTGTAACATTATTATACAAGTGTATTTACTTCTTAACCTCACTCATTCTTTCCTGGTTTTATGTACAAAAGCAGTGCTCATATTTTAGTTTATAATATTTTCCAATAATTTGACTATCTCATGAACAATGTATACAAGTACAAGTTGACTATTTTCAAATTCAAAACTGCATGGATCACAATGGAGCCACCTTAAACCTAAGAATCAAACAATATGATTCTCCTCTGAACTGAGCAAAACCCTTGCTCTTTGTTTAGAAACAGCAGGCCGTAACCTTAAATGAAATCAATGTGTAGAAACAGCAAGGTTTGAGAATACACCTAAAAAAGTTACCTAACTTATATTTCTCTTGAAAACACCTGACCTTCTTGACTAAAAGTTGATTAATGTCATAAATGGATAGCTATGTTACATAGATACTCCTCGGAGGACGGTATCAGTGCCCGTATACGTGTCCGATAAGTATTAGATGGGATACTTCCTTGATAGTCCTATTAGACCTGATCCGCCCAAAACATAGTTGAAGGTGAATTTGGCATGTTTAAGATCGTGCCAAGTAAAAATGAGATATCATACGAGAAAGTAACATTTTTTACAATGAATCATGTTTATAACTTTTTGGAACCTAGTTTGTATCCAAAACATGATTAAGTCTAAATGTTATCAAGATATAATGAATATAATGTGGAAAAGTATGTTTTCATGCATATATATAACTGTATCCATGCCGTACCCCTATCCCAAATTTTTCTTACAATGCCCATATCGTGTCCATATCCAAATCCTTGTTCATGCAACCTAGGCGGATAGCTTACACCTGAGGATCACACCATACAGTTGTCTATTGCTGAAGTGAGCACAGCCTTTTCTCTTCGTATAGAAACAGCAAGCCCTTACCCAAAATGAAAAATATCTGCATGTCTAGCATATATAGTTTTAACTATATGTTGTAAATTAAATGTTTTGCCTCAATTCAAGAAGTTTTCAAAACAGTGTTTCACTGCAGTAGCTCCCTATATATTAAATGATAATTTTTAGGGGGGGGAAATCATGGAAGCACAAGGAAAGTGTTGAAGACAACCATAACCACAGCAGATAAAGTAAAATGATAACAGAGGGATATTGTACTGCGAAGCTGATACTAAGTTAACTATAAGAAATGTCATAGTGATTAATCACCGACTTACGCTTTTTAAGCTGATCCCAAGCAACCTTCGCAGCGTTCATCTCTGCTTGCTTTTTGGACCTAGCAACATCTCCCACAAAACTTTCACCTTCTATTTCAACAACAGAAGAGAAAATAGGCATATGGCTTGCACCATCTCTAGCAGTACTATATTTCGGCAAGGAAAAGCCTTTTTTTTGTAATAATTCCTGTAGAAGGTTCTTGTACAAAATAGTCTCCTCCTGCAAGATAAAACAGGATGAGTGAAGGATGAGTGCATTCACTAGGATAAATAAGTTCATTGTTCAAGACAACTTTTAATAAAAGAGAGCACATTGCTTTGTAAACTCGCCTGTGGATTTTCTTCAAGAGCCAAAGAAACTAACGCCACTTTGGCAGCATCATGTTCTGCTTCTCTGAGTGTATGAAAAAAACGAGTACCATCAAAAGTTCGCCCATCAACTGTAACAGTAGCCTTAAACCGAAGGGTAGGAGCAGAACCATCATGAACAATATCATATATTGGTGGATTAATAATGTTTTTCTTTTGCACATAAATCTGAAGCTGACTCTTGTACGGAATTTTATTTTCTACAAGTACAAAATCAAGTAATTATGTAACTATAGTGGAGAATTGTCTAAAAGAAGCAATCACCAACAAATGTAACCAATTGACTATATTGAAAAGAAAACAACTAACAACCAAACTCTTCCACCAACATATTCATTTTTCCAGAATTTAAAGCTGCAACCGTATAGATATTATCTTTCGAACATATGGTAAGTTTAACTCAAAAAGAAAATGGACATAAGTGGGACAAAGTCAAAGTTACACATATACACATAGCAATCCATATTAGTCTTACCTCTTCATCTGGAGTTTTCTTAGCTAGGAGAGGAGGGCGCTCATTGTTGGCCAAAACGCAGGTCAACCTACCTGCAAGCTAGCTTTCAAGCTTTTATGACAGTCCTCCTTACTCATAGCTACTTAAGAAAGGAAATTGTCACCAACTCAACTGGCTGACGTCAATTTAGCCTTTGGTTAAAAAAATACTTTGTTAGTTCTTTTTGTGGTGTTTACTTGTTCTCCATTGCAACCTCGTTAAGCTGGGATAAGATTTAGCTTGTCGAGATGGAGTTTGGACACAAAGTGGTAGCTACTTAACCTATTGAAGAGTATATTATTATATATTACAATAATTCTTAAACCCATAATATTGTAACCTGACTGAATAATGCTTACATCCCATAAGAAATATAAACATGTTATTTTTCCTTCTTTTTTTACTAATATATAGGCTAATTTGTACTTAAATGCCTTAAATTATGAACTTTTGGTACCTTAACACCCTGAACAATTTTTTTGGCAAGTTAAGACCCTGAACTTTCTATGTTTTGGAAATTGCTCCCTCCATTAATCTGGCTTCTCATTTAACGGTCACATGCTTTGACTTAATCAATGTAAAATTTACTTAAATCAAAAAATTATTCAACAAAAAACAATTTACAAACTTAGGAAAAACAGAACATCATCCTCTAACCCTACTACCCACCCCACATTTTCTGTTATTGCCCCTCTCCTCTACGACCATCAGTCCCCCGGGCTGCTTGCTACCATTTTCGAGCAGCCAGTAGGGCTCATAGTTATGGTTGTGGATTAGGGGAGCCGGCGGCAGTGACAGACGAGATGTGGCAGAGGGTTAGGATTAGTGTAATGGGGAAGCAGATGACTATTTAATTAAATTCTAATATTCAGTTATTATTGTTCGGATTAGGGCATTATGCGCTTTTGTGCTTATTGTTACCTCTAACTGCAAAAGAAGTGATAGTTCCAGGTATAAAAGTGAAAATAAAAGTTTTTTGTATCAACTTGCCAAAAAAATAGTAATCCACTATATAATGGTAAATTTACATCCAACTTCCCGACTGAAGCTTGGAGTTCTATTACATCAATTGATGGAGTATGACCTTGTCTCGTTCTCTGCACGTCGATCCTCGAATTTTGTGTCCCATCCGCTCGGGTCAATCTCTATCGCACGGGATGCCAATCTCATAATACTCTACTCAGGTTGACTGCTCCTCTAAGATCGGTTCTCAACCAGTTGCTACCTAAATATCTCGGTTCAATTCATATAACTTTTAAGTGTATAACATAACATGCCCAAGGAGAATCGAACCTTCGGCCAGATTTTTGTGGTATGTCTTCAAGAGTTGACCACTTGGTCTAGTGTTCATATGCGCACGTGTGTGTCTATATATATATATATATATATATAGAGAGAGAGAGAGAGAGAGAGAATGTGGAACACCACCTGGCATGGAATGTAGGTACAAAAGAAGTAGGGTTTTATTCGATGCCATAGCGGAACAGAAGACCTATGCAGTTACTAACGGTTTTTTCATGATAACGGTCCAGTAGAGTTACAGATATATCACCGATATATCGATTTTATAACGATAAATATCGGTTTGCATTTTTACCACAATTTTTATATATGAACAATACACTTAATAGTTTTCTATTATAAAATATGCAGAAAGTTTACATATCGTCGAGAAATCCAAGAGATCCAAGATAAAGGAGATCACTTGAGGAACTATATCTCTGAATAAGTTTGATGCATGAAGATTTTGATGGCAGAAGATGTAATCTCCATTCTCCATTGATGTGAATGTCATATCATTCAATATTGATTTTTCTGTAGCAAAACCAAAACCGTGAGAAATCAGTTTTTTTGTAAACCGATATTTCGAACAATATCGGCCATATCGGCCGATAATATCGGTTCCGATATTTTACTGATATTTCTGCAAAAGAATATCGGTCCAGGACCGATACCATTATATATCGGTTATATAACCGATATATAACCGTTTTTGACTGCTTAAAGCATCCCCCTAAAGTTGTTGCCACGTCAGTATGCTTTATAACCACATGATTCAAAAAAATGTGTGGTTGAGATTATTTGGTGCAATATCCCGTCCCTATATATATATATATATATATATATATATATATATAGAGAGAGAGAGAGATAGAGAGAGAGAGAGAGAATGTGGAACACCACCTGGCATGGAATGTAGGTACAAGAGAAGTAGGTTTTGTTCGATGCCATAGAGTAAGGGAAGACGTCAGTTTCGAGCAAAGAATGAAAAGAAAGTTCCATCCATCCAATATATCATTGATAATGATATTCTATAACACAAAGGTAACAAAAAGTTTAGCAAATTGTTTGCCCAACAAAGGGGATATAGAATAATTAACTAAAGAAAGGTACCATCACATAGTGACACCTTTACAAGAGCAAGATCCAATAAAGTTCCACATTGGTTAACATAATGCATATGTACTAGCAACACGTGAGATTCTACTTTGATGAGGTGTTGAATGGATGAGAGTTCAAAATCAACCCATTTAAGCATAGAATTTCAGCTATTACAGCTGATGTCACATGATGATCAAGACAACATGGGGGGAAATTCCTTATTGCTTACCATAAAAGGAAGAACATCTTCCATGATCTTATATCCAAGATCGAGGGCATATTTCAGCGTATTGAAGAGAAAAGGTGAAAGGGGGCTAACAAGGAGGATAAAGCAAAAACAAAATTTAGGCTGCAATCCTATATCTACCGTTGTATGATATAGATAATAAGCTTGAAGAGAAAATTTTCGTATGTTGACATCAAACTAAGGTCACCATGCAGATATTTTGGGATCATTAAAAGATGGAACAGGAACAAACTATAATGAAGATAACATAAGAATTCAAATGCATGACTAGGCTCAAACGCTAACTTAACTCAAAAATTAACAAAAGCATTCTCATTTTTTTAATGTCTAGGATGTAATTGGGCTTAGACACAGTAAACGACATAAAATTCAAGTAAGTATAAAATTCCTGTGTACCAGAGGGAGAGGATGGTGGTGTAGGAGGGGACTGTTTGGATGGCACTGTAAGAGCTAAATGTCTAACAGCAACCTGGGCGGCCTTTCCCTGAGCCTCCTTCGATGACCTGGAGAGATCCGGAGCATCAAAGTTGGAACCGTTAACAGTCACTGTTGCATGAAACCGGGGGTTGTGATCTGGACCGTCACGGATGACGTTGTACTTGGGTGCGGCCCACCTCTTTTGTCGGCATATTTCCTCAATCTGAGACTTATACATGGGATTGTTTCCCTGTGCAGGAGATGAACACTGAAATGAAGGTGCTGGAGGTGGACAAAGGGAGGGAAGTTTGTGAGTAAACATTCCTTATTATCATACCATCAAATTCTCATATATGTCAATAAACCTACCATTAATTAAGAATTAGAACAGTGAAAGAAGTCTAACTAGAGCATAGAATCAGAAACAACATAGCTTTTATTCCAACATTTGACTGCATATGAATTCAACATTCCAACTATAACAGGGATCAAATTGGTAGTGTCATCATGACATAAAATATATGCTCTTTATTCAAAATTTTGTAACTATATACACAGTAAACCAAGGAAACATCATAACACATGGAAGGAATGCAAAAAGAACAATTTAAACATAGAACTAAACAGAAACTCATTAGTATCCTATAATAACTATTAAAAAGGGTAAATTTTCATATTCAACAGAAGTAGGAACAAGAACCATCTAAACAGAGCATCAGTGAAATTTGTCAAATCCACAATACCCTAAAACTGCAGTTTTTAACAATTAAACGGATAAATTGGATATTTTGCAGGGGTTGAAGTGGAAAAAGGAGTGGTGGTTGATCACCGGAGAGGGAAGAAGTGACCCCAAAGTGGAACAACCACCACCAGAACAAAGCCTTTATTCTTTTTTTCATAAACCCTAAAAAAGCAGTTTTAAACTGTTAGAAGGGGTAAATTTCAAATTTTACGAGGGGATGTGCAAAAAGGATCAACTTGTTCACATTATCATGACATGACAATTTCCTCTTTATTCCAAAGTCCAGTGAGTATTACAGCTTGCAGTATCAGCCGATACCGTTACAGTTTGGCATGTCCCAAAGACCCGAACCAATACTAACCGCTACCAACGCTGGGGCCTTTTTCCAATCAATTTGGCATAGAAAATTGAACGAAAAAGACCAACCAGGCACCAGCAAAGGTGTACAAACATATTAAAGTTGTCAAAACATGTAAATAAAGAAAACTTATTTATTGCAAATAAATCAATCAGGAAGGGTGGCTACTATTTCATTCAATTTCAAAACTACTCAGAAACAATACAGAAAATACTTAAAACTATGCCTAAATGTATAAAAAAAAAATTATTTTTAATAATTATTTCCTTTCTGATACTAGAAAATCCGATGTCCGATCTGAAACCAACAATTTTGCCGATACTATCAATCTCGATATCACAATTTTGCCAATACTATCAATCTCGATATCACAATTTTGCCAATACTATCAATCTCGATATTCATAGGAAGGATCTGATACCGAGATGTGAACGCTTTTGTTCACATGGTAACCCAAGCATTCATGCAAGGAACTTGCAATAAGAGAAATATGTCAATATCCAAAAAACCTAAAGTTGTAATGTTTAACTAAATAAAGGGGTATATTTTGAATTTTGTAGGGGCTAATATGCACAAAGAGACAGTGGTGGCTAACCAAAGAAGGCATCTCCAATAATAGCTATCTAAAGAAAGCTTCAAAAAGAAATCTATCAATATCTGTAAACCAAAAGATGCAATTTTTAAGCATTAAAATGGGTAGGTAGATTTTGACTTTTGCACCGGAGAAGGAATTTGCAATAAGAAGTATGTAAACAAAGCAAAGAATAGAAATCTACCAATATCCACAAATCCCTAAAATTGCAGTTTTTAACTACAAAAAGGGACTAAAAATCCAAATTTTGTGGAGACAAATATGGAAAAAAGAGACGGCGGGGCGTCACCGGAGAAAAATTCCCAACAAGAACAATAGATATCCACAGAACCAAAAACTGCAACTGTTAACTACTAAAAGGCACTAAAATTTCAAAATTTTGTGGGGACCAATGGGGAAAAAGATACAGCCTAGCTTCACCGGAGGAAGCATTCCCAAGAAGAACTATCAATATCCACAAAACCCCTAAAAATCGAAGTCTTCTAACAACTAAAAGGAACTAAAATTTTGAATTTTGCGAGAGGCAAACGCGGAAAAGCCCTCACTGGAGGGGGCAACAATTATGCCCCTAAAATTGCAATTTTTAACTATTGGGCGTTTGGTATGCGAATTTTTTTTATTCCCGGACAAATTTAAGGTGGGACACATATTCCCATGTTTGGTATAGGTTATAAAAATTTATTCCTGGGAATTGCCAATACCCGGGTAAACAATTTGCCCACACAAAACATGGGAATCCTCTCTTAAGAATAGGTGGAGATTTTTCTTGCACAAGTAAACAAAAAAAAAAATTGTTTTGTTTTTTTGTATTTTTATTTTTTTTAAAATTCTTTTTTTCTTTTTTTTTTCTTTTTCATTTATTCATGAAAGTTTTTTGTTTTTTTTCATTTTTAGAAAAAAAAATGTTTATTTCAGTTTTTTAATCTTTATATAGTTTTTTAAGAATGATTTTTTTTGGTATTTTTTCAGTTTTTCAACTTTTTCATTTTTTAAGAATCTTTTTTGTAATTTTTTCATTTTCTAAGTTTTCTTTTTCTTTTTCTTTTTCAATTTATTTATCTGTTTTCATTTTTCTAAGAATGTTTTCATTTTGTCGTTGTTGTTTTTTTCAGTTTTTCATCTATTTGTTTTATAAGAATTTGTTTTTTTTCAGTTTTCAATCCATTTATTTATTTATTTTTCGGGAATATTTTTATATTCGCCAAACGAAATATAAATTTTTAGGGAATTTAATTTCAGGAAATTTGATTCCCTGTAATGTAGAATTCTCAGCTATATAGTATTTCGGGTACCTAACGTCCCCTTAGGTACTTTTGGAAAAGGAGTTTCAAAAAGAAAACTGAAGTTTGGTGAAGTTAGGCCTCAAAACTCCAAATATCTTTCTGGTGCGTTTAGAAACGTTTTGGATTTTGTAAACTCGAATTCTGACTCCAAAACAAACCCAAAAATGGAGGGAAATGGAGTTAGCAAAACTCCACTTTTTTGGATTTTTGTGGAACTCGATTGTAAACTCCATTATCTTCCTAACTCCAAACACCAATACGGCCTCCTAAATTAAATATAGCTCTAGTTTCGTATTTAGAGTTTTGTCATTCCAAACTCTAGTTTCAAATTCCCAAACACCAAAATAAACCTAACTCCATTTTAGCAAACTTTGCTAGGAAAAAGTTACAAATTTTGCAGAGACCAATGTGAAAAGAGAGACGTCGGTGACTTCACCAGGGAAGGAAGTCCCAAACTATCAATATCCGCAAAACCCTAAAAAATTGCAAGTTCAACTATTAAAAAGGGGCTAAAAGTTCCAAATTCCGCGATGTCGACGCCCCAAAAAATTGTTGTTTTAAATTATTAAAAGGGACTAAAGTTTCAAATTTTGCGGGGACCAATATGAAAAAGGGGATGCCAGTGGCTTCACCGGAGAAACTATTTGCAGTAACAACAATCGATGCCCACCAAAAACCCTAAAGATTGCAACTTTAACTACTAAAAGGGGCTAAAGTTTCAAATTTTGCGGGAACCAATATGAAAAAAGGATATGTCAGTGGCTTCACCGGAGAAACTATTTACAATAACAACAATCGATGTCCACCAAAACCCTAAAGATTACAACTTTAACTACTGAAAAGGGCTAAAGTTTCAAATTATGCAGGGACCAATATGAAAAAAGAAGACGCCTGTGGCTTCACCGGAGAAACCATCGATGTCTACCAAAACCCTAAAGATTGCAACTTTAACTACTGAAAGGGGCTAAAGTTTCAAATTTTGCGGGGACCAATATGAAAAAAGGAGACGCCGGTCGCTTCACCGGAGAAACCATTTGCAATAAGAACAATCGATGTCTAGCAAAACCCTAAAGATTGCAACTTTAATTACTGAAAGGGGCTAAAGTTTCAAATTTTGCAGGGATCAATATGAAAAAAGGAGACGCCGGTGGCTTCACCGGAGAAACTATTTGCAATAAGAACAATCGATGCCCATCAAAACCCTAAAGATTGCAACTTTAACAACCGAAAGGGGCTAAAAATTCCAAATTTCGAATTTTACGAGCAAAAGCGAAAATGAGGCTAACCGGCGACGGCGGATAGGTGGTCAATGGCAGCGTGGGCGGCCTTCCCCTGGGCGTCCTTGGAGGACATGGAGGCGTCGGGAGAGTCGAAGGTGAGGCCGTTGACGGAGACGGTGGCGCGGAAGCGGGGGTTGTGTTCGGGCCCGTCGCGGCTGACTGCGTACTCCGGCAGCGGCCACCCCCGCTGCTGGCATATCTCCTGGAGCCGGCTCTTGTACATTTTAGAGGAATTTGGAAGGAGCGGGAGAGTCGGTTCTTAGAAAGAAAGAAATAATTTATTCTACTTTTCTGTTATTTTAGGCAATTTATAAGGGCACTACACAATTTACTCGGGGCTAGCCCATTGAAAAATTAGAAAAAATTACAAGTTTGCCATCATGAAAGTTACTCGGGGCTAGCCCACTGTTATAATCAGGACTGTCAGTCGAAATTTTGACAGTCCTACCACATGGAAGGACTGTCAAAATATCGACAGTCCTAAAAATAGGAAGGACTGTCACAATTTTGACAGTCCTAACCTAGTTAGGACTGTCAAAAATATGACAGTCCTAAAAATTGATAGGACTGTCAAAATTTTGACAGTCCATTTCCCAAAATTACAAGTTTGCCACACTTGGGGCTGCCCCACACCAAAGTATAAAAGTGGAATGGGTTTCTATTTTTGGCATTCCACCTAGACTTAAGAAACCCTCATTCCACCAAGGCTAAACCTAAATTTGGAAATAGGTAGTTGTGGTTGGAGGAGTATTTAACTTTGGTGATACTCCAAGGAAAATACTTATAACGGTATGTCTTCGACAAGCTACGTTGAATAAGTTTTGCAATTGTGCGAAAAAGATTTAGTTTCTTTTAATTAATGTAGGAACAATGCATGAAAAAATGTTCGATGACGAAGTCGGATCGTCCAATTCATTAATTATGCACTCCGGACGTTCCGAAGAACAAGTTGGTTGTTCCGAAGCACGTTCGGTACGTAAAACGATAACCCTAATTTGACAGTCACGAGTTAGGACTGTAAACATTAGACAGTCCTATATAAATATAGGACTGTCAAATATTACACAGTCCTATATAAATATAGGACTGTCATAAATTCGACAGTCCTAATTAAAAGTAGGACTGTCATAATTATGACAGTCCTATATAAAAATTGGACTGTCAAAATAGTGACAGTCCTTGATATTTAGATGAAGTTATTAATTTATATATTTTTTTATATTGGTTATAGGAACCTTGTTCAGAGATTGTGGTACACCCTGGCGTTGGTGTTGATGTGGATGATATTTTCACAACGGATATTGAATTTGCAAGCCATGAAGAAGCAATAGAGTGGTGCAGAGAAGTTGGGAGACGACATAACGTAGTTATTGTCATTGCAAGATCCATCCGATCTCGGCCGGGCCGAAAATATCTTGAGCTTGGATGCGAAAGAGGAGGTGTGTTTAGGGATCATAAAAAAAAGGGTGTTGTTGAAAAAGAAATCCCTAAGAAAAATGTTGGGACGAGAAAATGTGGTTGTCCATTGAAGGTGTTGATTGTAAAAGTTGAAGATGTGAAGTGGATAATCGAAGTTAAGAATGGAAGACACAATCATCCTATTCCAGGGACGGTTACGGGCCATGCCTACGTGGCACGTCTGAAGGAGGATGAAAAAAAGTTGGTTGAAGACTTGTTCCTTTCAGGAGTTGCACCGAAACAAATTTTTTCTGCTGTGCGACAAAAACAAGATGGGAACAAGTCTACCATGAGGACGATCTATAATAGTTTGGCCAGAGCGAAATGCAATAGTATGAAAGGAAGAATGGCGATGCAGCAAGTATTGAAGTTGCTTGGGGAGCATCACTACGTGGAGTACCATAGAAGACATCCACAAACTGATGAACTCCTTTCATTGTTTTGGGCTCATCCTGATTGCACACATATGGCTCGGTCCTTCGCAGACGTGTTGGTCCTTGATTGTACATATAAGACCAACAAGTTCAAGATGCCTCTTTTGCATGTTGTCGGGTTTACGTGTACGGGAAAAACATTTGCAGTCGCTTTTTGTTTTATGAAGAGTGAGACAGTAGAGGATTACACATGGGCGTTGAGGAAACTACAATCCCTTTACACAGGTTACAAAGAGCCGTCTGTTTTTGTTACTGACAGAGAATATGCGTTGATAAATGCTATAGATATTGTATTTCCTTATGCGCATAGACTACTATGCACTTGGCATATAAATAGAAATATCCATGCTCAATGCAAGAAAAAATTTGAAACTGTGGACGGTAAAATAGACATGCTTCGCTTCGAAGAATTCTACAGTGATTGGAGTCTTGTATGGCGAGCAAGTACTACAGACAGTTACGAGGCAGCATGGTACATGTTCCAACAAAAGTGGGAGCCAAGCAACCCGACATGCATATCTTATATCAAAGATACTTGGCTAGGACCACATAAAGAGCAATTCGTGTTAGCATGGACCAACATGGTGAAGCATTATGGCACGATCACTACGAACCGGGTCGAAGGGGCACACTCATGTTTAAAAAGATATCTACGCTCATCGGTCGGTAATTTTGTCTCTGTTTGGCAATCGATTCATTTGATGACTATTGCCACGGTGAACGATATTGTAGCATCATTTGAGATGAGCCTCAATATTGCAAAGCATGAATACAAGCAAGAAAACCTCTTGGATGGTTTAACCCATGTGGTATCTCACAAGGCCTTGGGGTTATTGTTTGAGAAGATTCGTAGGTCGAAGTCGGTGGGTTATGATCCCGAGGTTTGCGGTTGTTCATATCGACATTCACTGGGACTTCCGTGTGCACATGAAATCAACGAATACCGTCGTGAATCTATACCTATTCCAATAGACGGTGTTGATCAACGTTGGCAACAGCTGTCGATAATGCCGGCGGTGGAAGTGCAAGATGATTTCTTTGCGTTGCCCCAAGTTAAACTACTTCACGCAAGGTGGTGTGGCACAACGGAACCGGAGAGAAGATCCATTGAGTTTAAAATCCAAGAGATTGCAGTTCCGGCAACTACTCGATTGCAAGAGCCATCCGTTGTTCGAACTCCTAAGGGAAGACCACACTCAAGAAAGAGTAGAGCCAAAAAGAAGGAGGAGGAGTCAACTAAAAGAGATCCATCCTTATTTGAACTTGTCGAACGCAGTTTGGAGGCGAAGTCCCTTGTTCGAACTCCTAAGCTAACTATTCGAAGGGGGAAGAAACAGAAAACGATAGATGCAGTCACGGCGGAGGGTGTTCAAAACTTTTATGTTTCTTATAGTCTATACATTGAAAAATTCCTACCTGAGATACGGAACTTCATTTGGACTATTGATGATGTTCCTGCGGATGGCCACTGTGGATACCATGCACTAGCAAGACAACTAGGCTATTTAGTGGAAGCAGGATGGCGACAGGTTAGGGCAGAGCTGTACGAGGAGTTGGAGTCGCGACTAGCCTTCTATAGCCAGATACTTGGCGAAGAAATTGTTGGAGATTTGTTGGCAGGCATACCTTGTACGGAAACAGTTACCGGACCAGAGCATTACATGGATGTCCCGCCTGCTGCTTACGTCTTCTCTAATAGGTATAAGTTACCTATTGTAATTATCTCACAGGGTATTAACAATACTTTCTTTCCAATGTGTGCCCCCCCGACCGAACACCGAGTATCCACTCTATGTTGCATTGGGCTTGTCGGACAACACTTCGTCATCCCAAGGTTGATCGCTCATTCTCCTATTCCGCCACCTTCTACGCTTTGGTATAAACACGCACCTGAGGAAGCGATCGCATGGACGACACCCTACATGGATGCAATGGCGGCCTATAAGAAGATGATGAAGATGGAGGATCCAAAAATTATGTCGGACGACTACTTTGATATTTTAATCGATTGATACCTGCCCCATGTGAAGATGTATATTATGCCCCATGTGAAGATGGAGGTTGCAACGGACGGGTAGTCTGTCGCAAATCACGGTATGGATCCCATACAATCTGCACCGCATAAAATATAGCATAACGTCATTTAGCATAACGTAGTAAATTCATACCAATTAAGTACAATATTAGGTCTAAATTCACCTCTTCTGTCGTCATTTCTTCGAGTGCATGCCGTAGAGCGGCCAATGTGTGAGAACGTTTGGCATCTACCTTACTTGGCTTCCATCGGCACATTCTTGGCATGTTCTCGTCATACCCTCGGTTCAGGCTCGCCCGCTGCAGGGTTGGAAAGTGCTCGTATATCCATGCCTACACGTTACCGGAAATATATTAGTCCAAAAATAAACAACACAATTTCAATTTATGTAAACAAGTTGACAAAGATATATCTATACATGGAGTAGAGTCTGGCATCCGGAAATAGTCTTCGAACCCACACGGGATGCCGTACCAAGCTCGCGGTAAAGGTATGCCAGTATACCGCTTCCCCAAGAAATTTGCTCCACCGTATCAATGTTGTCCAAATTGATGAGATATTTCGCATTTATGGACGTTCCAGACTTATCGGTAATAGCGACAGCCCCTAAGATGAACTGAATATATCCGCGGGCCACATTTTTGCTATTATCAATTTCAGGGGCCGTCTCAGCGAATATCTCCTCCAAATATTTTAGAGGAAGTCCGTAGGACTTCTTGAATTCTCGAATACTAGTAAAACTAGTGGCATCTACTCTCAGACACCCTGATACATAATCCACCATATAGTCGTAATAGTTGATGCTCGAATCATCAAAAGTATGATTCTGCATGGGACGACCATCAACCCTAAGTCCCAATATATGATGGACGTCATCAAGGGTAATCGTCAACTCCCCATTGGGTAGATGGAAAGTGTTGGTCTCTGGATGCCACCGTTCTACAAATGCTGAAATTAGTGCATTATCCACCGTCGTATATGAGTAGCTACCCAAATATTGCAGACCGGTGGGACTGATTTTTGACTTCACATCATCTCCCAGTAATTCATACCGCCATGAATTGTATTTTTTGCCATGGTTGATTACCGTCAACATACGACCACTCTCCTGAAAAGTCAACAATTGGATGAAATTAAACCTCTATGTAAAATAAACTTTGAACTTACAACTATATATAAATGTATCATAACGTAATGTACTTACCGGATTGTTCCATATTTGGTATGCAATATGGTTTTCGATCGACGGTAACATAGAGCAACCGTTTGGACGAGTGTCGCCTGGACTATCTGCCTGCTCAGAAGGTCCTGAACCATCAGTAGGCCGGTTTCCGAGAGTTCGTGGAAGACTCTCGACAGGACTATCTGCAGGCTGAGAAGGTCCTGAACCATCAGTAGGCCGATTTGGAACATTTGGCATGTCCTCATCGGAGGAGGAAGAAGAGCCGAAAGAACTAGGAGGAGCACGTCTCTTTGTGGCAATCTTCTTCGTCAATGGACGTCTCCTCACTTCAGGGCGTGCCTCAGCCTCGCGGATAGTCACGCCTTGCGAAACTGTGCGTTGCTTACGCATCGACGCAGTAGGGCGTCTTCTCATTTCTTCATCCACAGTGTCCTTTCCAGGGGCATGACTATAAGATACAGACAAAAATTAATTTCTATTTTAACATAATAAGTGAATTTTTCCTCAGGACTGTAGCCATTTCTACAGTCCTGTAAGTATACAGGACTGCAGTTTTCTCAACAGTCCTAAACTTTTAGGACTGTAGAATTTCCTACAGTCCCATATATATTTAGGACTGTAGGAAATTCGACAGTCCTATATCTATATAGGACTGTCGAATTTCCTACAGTCCTAAATATATATGGGACTGTAGGAAATTCTACAGTCCCGCTCGATACAGCTCGACAATGTCGAGCAGTCTCGACATTGTACGCCCTAGAATCATGTTCCAAACGACTTCTATGTCTAAACTACATCCTAGACTCCGCCAAGGACTAGTATGCCCTCATTTGAAAGAAAATAACTCAAAATTTTCAACATGCAAGATGATTTCGTATAATTTTTGGACAATTTTTCAAATCCAATAGCACAAGGAGAATGATGATTTCTACCTTGCTTCTTTCGAGACTTTGGGAGTCATCGACAAGGAGGAGGAGGACAGCGGAGTAAGGCCGGCGGGAGGGGGTCGGCTGAGGGGGGAAGCTCCGGTCGGCTGAGGGGGGGAAGCTCCGGACAAAGAAACAATATTTTCTTTCAAATGTTCCAGTAAACCTGGGCTAGCCCCAAGTATAAACTTGGGCTAGTCTGAGTAAATGTTCCTCTTTTGTGGGCTAGCCCCAATCCTGGGCTAGCCCCAAGTAAAATGGGCAGTGCCCTTATCAAAAGCCTTATTTTATAGAGAGTTCTTTTTGTTGCTTCTACACTCTATTCGTGTGACTCCATTTTGTTCCTTCTTTCTTTTCATAATTAAATCGACATAGAAAAGTTACGTGAGTGCATCTCATTATAAATATTTTCAGCATATTTCTCATGAATCTACTTCTATTAACGAACTCAACTAACTCTTTTGGTGGTTGAGAAAAGATATAATATTTTTGGCTAGACGAAAATTTCAAAATCAAATTGCAGAGAGGAGTGCGGACAGTGGACTCAAATGACATGCAATACAGCGTACGTAAAATCTCGTGCGTATCGTCGGACATCTCAAAAAAAAAAAATCTACTTCTATTTATATCGTACCAATAACGTTCATGGTGTGTATCGGGTCGGCCGGCACAGTCCAATGTTGACTGGTGTTGATCGGATCTAGACTGGGCCGGACTTAGATCGGGGTGGAGCCGGACAGGAAAAGAGGGAGGGTGAAACCAGTCCGGACTCGAGTTCGGTCGAGAGTGGACTGGGCCGAACAAGGCCGGTTCGGCTCGATTTTATTTAAAAAAATCTATATTTGAAATTTGAGAAAGAAAGAAAGATAAATTTTATTAATGTAATTAAAATTAGTCATACCAATAGTACTTGTACATAAGAAGATCAGAAATATGATAATGTTTTAATATATATATTATTTTTGTTACATAAGTTATACAATTTATATTTGTGTTTCAGCTTTTCAACCTCTCTTCAAAAAAAAATTGTAATACTCGAAATGAAGTTGGTAGAGAGATTGAAAGCTGAAACTCAAACATAAGTCGCAATTAGGTTTAAATATACCTGTGACATATCTAATAATAATAATACATATTAAAAAATGATACATTTTTTAAGAAGATACAAGATTACTATATACTCACACACTTTTTCAGATGTCTACGTAGAATTTCAATGCCACAAGTAGGTTTCCATTGGAGTCGTTTCCGACAATGCAAGCATTCAACAAGAACTCCATGCGAAATAAAATAAAATAAAGAGAAATTGGATCCATCTCGATCGATGTCAAAATTAAGAAACAAGAGAAATTTGTCACGACCCGCACCCGAATGATCGAGCACGAGTACGTGGGTACGTCCAGCCTATGTCGCAGCATCGTCGGTAGAACGATGTCTAGGTCAACAATACTATCTATCCATCTCATACAATAATATATAACATGTCAATGATAATCTCAACTCCATAAGGGGGACAAGATGATAATATAAATTCAATATATATATACTCAATCACAAGAAAATCTATAAGGAGAATAAATGGTACGATGTGATAGAAAACAAAGAAGGCACAAAGTCACAATCTAAAAGTCCTCAACATCAGTCCAAAAGTCTAATCAATAATCCATAAGACTAGAAGTAATAATATATCTCAAAAGTCTAAAATGCTGGAAACAAATCCAGTATTATAATGCTAAGAAGGGATAACTAGAATAACTAGTGATACCGGCTAGGCCTCTCGGTAATCACTCTTGGACTATAGTGTCTAAGGCTACAGCTACTCCCTCATGTGGTCCGTAATGAGTTGTACACAAATCCTCCAAATACTCTGAAAAATATATCCAGTCAGGATGGAACGAGTACTACCCAATAGCAGTTCCAATTAATTGGCAAAGACTATAAAATAGTAAATAGAGTATGATATGTACTGACGTAATGGTAAATAGTAAAGAGAGACAGGTAATGTAAGCAATGTGGCATATCCAATGCATATATGAAGTGGAAGAGAAAAAGAACTACAAATATCATGTGCAAGGCAATGTAATCCATGAATTGAACAAGAAGAACTGCAACTATACTAAGTATTTTAAAATACTATTTAGATATGTGATCAAGGCATTTTGATGTTAACACTAAGGAAGAAACTAGCTCAATCATACGTGAAGTGTATGACTAGCTAGTAGCCGATGTCTACAATATTTGTCAATGTTTGCCAATGTCTACAATATTTGCTAATATCTAAAATATTTGTCAATGTCTACAATATTTGCCAATGTTTACAATTTTTGCCAATGTCTTGATCATATACCATGACACGTCACATCCAATGTATCAAATGTTATCCAATGTAAATACGATGAGTAATATCCAATATCAATGAGATGAGTCAAGGTAACATCTCATGACTGACGATCCAATGTATGTACCAATCTGCGTACCATAGTGTCAGGAATCAGATATAACATTTATAAATACTCGAATTATAGTAATTATCAAATAATGAAAACTATCAGAGAATGTACTCGTCTGTGGTCCAGAGCAATAGATATCAATAGTGTCTGTCTCGGTGTCTCAAGGACCAAGATATGAAGTATCAGGTTAAAATAGTGTTTTGGATGATAAATATGCTATACTAGCTAATATTCTAGGTTTTTAGGTCAAACTAGGTCAATCTAGTCAACATTAGTCGTATATTAGCTAATACATTTGTCACGCCCCAGTCCCAAAATACGTAGGACTAGGACACGTAAGCATGCCAGCCGCCTGTATATATGGCAACTCCAATATATGGAAACCATAATACATGCGTACGCTGTATAATGAACAATAATTCACAAGTGATAAAACTATCACAAGTCACAGGGTATAATCTAAATCTCATCCACAGAAATCAAATATACATGAATAACCAATAACCAGGTAACTAGATCTCAATATAGAGTACCTAAAGAATGACAGTCGGATGAAAACAAATCCACTACCGAAATAGAATATAAAATGAACAAGATAAACCCCATATAAATACAACATCTAACCATCACGAGGCTCAAAGAGAAGATCTCCTCAAAATATAAATAGCATGTCCGAATCTGCGCTCCCGCGAATACTCATAAATATCTACACCTGGAAAGGGACCAGGTCCTCAGAGGGACATAACAAGATACATAGAAGCATTCCATAATGTAAATACTGAATAAATAAAGGGGGGTGTGCTAACCATCTAAGTGAATGCAATATAAAGACAACCTTGGTACGTATGGGTAGGCGTAGGCATAACGGCCAGCATCCTCTAGAGTGTGGTATCTGCAACATCCATCATTCCGAAGAATGAGGTATCTGAATATATACAACGTCCAACACTCTAAGGGATGTGGTATCTACAAAGTATATAACGTCCGTATCACTCCGAAGAGTGCGGTATCTGCAATAAAGAAGTTGGGTGTCCCATACGCCTACTAGTTGTCTTCCCCGCCCAATGTAGATATACAAGTCGTGAATACGACGTGGACATCTCGTACTATGATGCAAGTCTCTATAGAAATAAACAACTAGCTAAATATCGTTACACGTGTTGCTCATACTGATGGCCAGTCGCACATGAGGCACGCGTCCCTACATGAACTCACTCTGTGACGTGTAATGATACGTGTCAAGTGTCACCACCCCATTTCCAGAGCCGGGTATTTTTTTATTTTAATTTGGGTTAATTTTGTATTATTTATAATTATTTGTAATTATATTTAATTAATGATTGTATTATATTTTTATTGATTGTTTTAGGATTTTGGCTAGCCTGGACCCATGTCAGACCCTAGTGGACCCATGTCCGACCCAGCCCACACCCTTGTGAGAATTATTTTGGGGCTTAGAAATATTTATTTTATTTTTAGAAGGTTAGTTGGAGAGATTTGGAACTAGTTTGAGTGCTTTTGGAACCCGGAACCCGAAACCAAGTGAATAGGGGCATTTTGGGAATGTGGAACTTATGTAAACCCCTATTTACTTCCTTTGGCCGGCCCCAAACCCCTCCCTACCCGTGAGAACAGCAACCCCACTTCCTCTTCTTCTTCATTCTCCATTCTTCTTCTTCTTCTTCTCCATTCTCCATTCTCCACTCTTCCTTCTTCTTTTCTTCTTCCCACTCTCAAGTAAGTTCCCATTTCTCCTCTTTCTTCTTCTATTCTTCTTTATGATTAACCCTAACCCTACATTCTTCCCTAACCTAGGTGGGTAGAGCCTAGATTTTGTGTTGGAACTTGGATTGGGAGCTTGGAAGCTTGGTTTGGAGGATTTGGAGCATTTTTGAGACTTTGGCTTGGGATTCCAACTCCCAAGAGGTAAACCCTAATTTTCCCCTTGTAATTACTCTTTTATAGTGTAATTAATATTTTAGAACCTTCCTAGACCCTTAGGCTATCCGTGGGAGGAAGTTGGAACTAGTTTGGTTGGGTTTGGAGACTTTAACATTAGGTTTTGTGTCAATTTCGGGTGGAATCCGAATTTGGCCCAATTTTGGGTGATGTCCTAGGTTAGATGGACCTAGGTAGACGTTGTCGGGTGTCTTGAGGGTGAGTGCGTGTCTCCGTTCGGACACGGGAAGCCGCGTCGCGGAGAAACGGGCGTTTCGGACGAATTTGGGGCTTTTTGTCGTCGCCGATTCTAAGTGCGTGCGCGTTTCTGCCACGGGCCTAGAATCGACGTGGGAGCACATTTTCTAGGATCTAGACATCGTGTAGAGCGCGTGGGTAAATTTTGGGCCAATTCCGAGTTCGTTTGGTGTGCGTTTCAGGAGGTTTTCCGAGCCGCGCACCACGTGTTCGTCGAAATGACCGAACGGCCATTTCGACTTGGGTTCCTCGTTTCGGGCTTGTGCGCGCGTTGGGTTAGTATCGGGGAGTGTGTGCTAGAGTTTTCGAGCTATATTTTATATATTTTAGGGCGTTGGTGAGTGTCGGGGTCGTTGGACATGCGTAGGTGGGGCGTTGTGAGCGTTGTGTGCATCGTTGTGGTAGTGTTGTGTTTGTGTATATGTCTCTCTATATATATTTATTTGTGTGTGAGTGCCTATATATATATATATATGAGTTTGAGTGAGTGTGTATATATGTATATATATTTATATATATGTAGGAGTGTTTGTGTGTGGGGTTGTGTGTTTGTGAGAGTGTGTGTGTGAGAGTGTGTGTGAGAGTGTGTGTGAGGGTGTGTGAGTGTGAGTGTGTGTGAGGGTATATGTATTTATGTTTGAGTGTGTGAGTGTGTATGTGTATATATATATATATAGATATATGAGTGTAGTTATATATGTGTGTATATATATAGATGGTGTTTATATATATATATAGATACGTGTATATAATTATGTGTGTGTGTGTTGAGTGTGTGTGTTAGATATATATATGTTAGTGTGTATATATATACCTATAGAGTTATATATATGTATATATATGTTTGTATATATATATATAGATATATATATATGTATTTGGGTATGTGGTCGTGTGTGTGTGTGTGAGATGAGAGGGGAGGGACTGAGAACCAGCAGCAGCAGAACAGCTTCAGCAGCAGCAGTATGAAGCTTCAGCAGCAGCAGTATGAAGCTGCAGCAGCAGCAGTAGAAGGAGCAGCCATAGCAGCAGCAGGCAGCAGCAATTCAGCAGCAGCAGCAGCAGCAGCAAGCAAGAGCTAGCAGCAGCAGTAGCAATGCGAGGGAGAGGGAGATATATATATATATATATATATATATATATATATATATATATATAAGTATATAGATAAATAGTTAGATAGGTAAGTGGATAACTAGTTAGATTATTAGATAGATAGATGGTTAAATAGATGGGTATCTAGTTAGATAGTTAGTTAAATATATAGATAGGTAGATGATAGTTGGATAGATATATTAGATAGATAGATAGGTATGTATGGTTAATAGATAAATAGATACGTAGATAGTTAATAGATAGATAACTACGTAGCTAGATATATTGATAGATAGATAGATAATTAGGTAGATAGATAGCTAGATTTATAGATAAGGTAAATAGAATTATAGATAGATAAATAGAGGAATAAATAGAAGGTTGGATAGATACATAGGTAGATAGGTAGTTATCTATCTAAGGTATATATATATCTATATACATATAGTTATATCAATACCTAGAGATATCTAGATAGTATAGTCATATATTTATGCGTAGGGTAAGGTAATGGGTATTAGTATATATGTGTGTGGATATCTATATATATAGGTAAATACATACTTAGATATATATAATTATGGTAGATATCTATACTACCTAGCCTAGATTAATAACTAGGTGCATAATTAGTAGCTAGATAGCTAGTTAGAGGAGTTTTAGAGCGAAACCTCAATACCTTGAGATACCGAGGTATCTCAATACCTTAAGATAACCAAGGTATTGGGTTTCGAGCGGGGTTTTTGAGCAATAGCCTAGGAATAGTATTGGAGTGATTTTTATATGCTTATGTGTATATATTTACGCGTGCTAGCATAGGTTTTAGAGGGTATAGGCGGGGTGCGTAGCTTAGGTTGAGGTATCGGATACCGAGGGTATCCCGGTATCTCAAGGAGGCGAGTTTGTGAGTTTTCTAGCTTAATGACCTCGGTTTGACCTAGAATTTCAGGAGCACCCTAGTTTGACCCAGACTTGACCGTAGTTGACTCGGTTGACCGCCAAAGTCAACTTTTGACCTAGAGTTGACTTTTTGGACCCAGAGTTGACTTTTTGACCCAGATTTTACCGGTTTGACCCATTTGACCTAGAACGACCCTAGAAGCCTATTTTTAGTTATTTTATATCTGTTTAACTCTTTAGAACCCTGTTTAACCTTGCTTTTCGTATTAGGTCCTTGCGACACCAGTTCGGATCGTCAGTTGCTCAGGACGTCAGGCGAGTACATTCTCTGATAGTTTTCATTATTTGATGATTATTATGATTCAGCTTCTAGTATAGTATCATCTGATTATTCTGGCATAACACGAGACACTGATTGATATTTCTGGATTCATTTACTTGCGACACGTACATTTCATGTTTCTGGCCTCTATTTTGGAATCACTACTGGCATCACCTACAGGCATCATTCATGTTCAGGCTGGACTCATCTTGATTTGCCTGTCGGGTCTTGGATCCACTTGTATTAGTCGGGGCGGGGAAATACTCAAGTAGACATGTAAACATTCCTATCTGGCATCATCAGGAATCACTCCCTCTGGTCTAATCTGGAATGATAGCAGCCGCGCACCCAGTGCGCGGTGAGCCGTACTTACCCCTAGCCGTTTACATGTCGAAACAAGTATTTCAAAGACACCGAGTTCATTCTTTATAGTCTGGACTCTCATACATTTCTTGACTTGTCTCACTTACATGTTTCTGGACTTGACTCACTACATATTTTTCATGCTGGACTCACTACACGTTCATGTGCACAGACTTACTCTTAGTGTAGATTTCTTGTATCTTGCAGTTATTACTATCTTGCTCTGATATCCATGCATCTTTACCTTTATGCACCAGTTATACATATTTTCTTGTTTCATACTGCTTCATTCTTCTTGCTACTTGCTATAACTATTTTATAGTTTTTATCATTTAAATGGAACTGCTGTTAGAGATGTACTTGCTCCAGTCCTGACTGGACATATTTTTCAGAGTATCCGGAGGATTGGTGTCCGACGTTTTATGGACCTGAGCCTGTCGATGGTGCAGACAGGGACCCTCTAGTTTAGGAGTAATTTCCGGGTTGGTAGCCGGGATCACTAGGACTTTGTTGTTGTTTTTATTAGCTTTTAGCACCGGATTTGTCTCCGGTTTTAGATTGAGACCTTGTTTGTATATTATTTTGGATATTGTTGTATTATTATTTGATGTTGTGGTTATTGTAGTAGTTGTTGTTGGTTAGACTTTATAGTTGTTAGATCTCTGTGTTATCTTATCGTGCTTAGATTCGTGATTGAGTACTTGATTATCATTATGATATTTCTCCTCCGTTTGGAGTTGAGATCTTGACAGGTTTATATATTGATTGTGTGGTTGCCCTCCTTTTGGAGAGGTCATGGCCGATTTTTGTGTGAGATTATTATTTAGTTAGTTGACCTAGACAGCGTTCTACCGCCGATGCTGCGGCGTAGGCTGGACGTACCCACGACTCATGCCCGATTTTCGGGTGCGGGTCGTGACATCAAGGCCTGAGAAGTCATACCAATAACTCCACAACTTTAGGTGGGTCTACTAGACTCTAGGTCAGACACAAGTCCTAACGTCAACGCCTTCGTTGACTGCACCCGAGTCTTCTCGGACGCGCACATTTATATAATATTAAAATAAATAAATATGTAACTAAAATACAGAATTTAAACAGTACAACAAGGCAAGGTATACTTGTCTGGGGTTTGAATACCAACAGCTGTCCCTGTATCAGTGGATCCTGTAGGTATTCCTCCAAAAGCTGAAATAAACATCACCAACAGTCTCAGAAAATATCAAATAGCTAGAAATGCCTGTCCTTAAGTCCAATTTGGAAACAAGGGCAAAGATCACATTTTCTGATCAAAGCGGGGTCCACATGTGGGCCGCTTTGCACCGAAAAATGTGTCAGAACCAATGGTTTCCAAATTTGCCAAACTTAGTGTCAACAAGTCCAAAACGTCGATACGAACTCAACGGAATGTCCAAAACTGGATTCTGATGTGCCGATCACAAAATCGTCCGTCAAGTGGAGCTTGTGGGGGCCACGATACGGGATTTTGTTAGAGTTCTCAGAATCGAACCAAACTTGGATCACAGGACCAGCGTATTGCAACGAGTCCGATGGCGTAAGTTTCGTTTCAATCCGATGTGTGTACACAAAGTTATAGCGTATTCCAAAATAGGCGGATACGGGACGTTGGCGGATACGCGTTGATTCCGGTGTGCACGCACATCCAAATCAACTTCTGCGAAATCTCGCACGTCCGTATCAATGGCGCGCACGTTCGGTGAAGAGCGTGTGTCATGACCCGATTCTGTAGAATTGTTTGAGGCGTCCCCCGAGTCGTGATGCCGTGCGGGCCTGGGGTTGCGCCCGCACAAGGATAAAGTATTTTTCATAACGAGCACATATTCAGAGTACGCAAATAAATTGAAACACAGATTTGAAACATGGAAAAGTTCTCTTTATTGATAATGAACATCTATTACAAACTCCTGAACGAGTCAGCTAATATGCCAAACGGCTTACAAAAGTGATGACTCAAAATGAGATAGCAGTCCTGTACATTACATCCCTTTATAAACATAAAATGATAAAGACCTCCAGGCTGGAGGACGGCTTTGCCACGGAGCTGTATTTGTGTATGAAGAGTTGCAGCTTCTGACTTCAAAATACTTCAAGGGCGCGGTGAGGATGCGCCAACAGCTGGACTGGATCGGGAAGACGACTTCGGCTCCTCGCTCGGTTCGCCTTGGTGCGGAGAACCTGTTTCAACGAGGGTCAGCATGTCAAAACATACTGGTGAAGGCGAGCTAACCGAACTATACCAATCAACACGTTGTTTTAATGAAGCATGCATATTTGTGAGTTTCTATCTTGCCTTAGTTCATTTACAAGTAAGCAGCATATAGAATTTACTGAAATGAACGTGCCATCGTTCGGTGGATTTTACCTGACCGTCTGAATCACCTGCACAATACTTACCATGCCTTCCCTGCCACGAAGATACAAGTTAGTATGCAACAGGTTTAAATATATACGTTGGGATCACTGGCTAGAAGCCATAATGGACCGTTTAGTCTTGAACGAGGATGGAATGCAGCAAAGATGCGTTGGTGGCTGCAGACTATCCTTGTCCAGATGCGTGAGACTATCGTGAAGTTCCGCCCGGACCGGATCGGTGCCAGTGCCCCAGCAACCGTCCGCAGGAACCCGTTACCTTGTGCACAAGTTGTCCGTGATCAATCGTTCATGATACGTTAACGTTGATGCAGTTGAGGCAACATGAATATGAGATAAGCAACATTGCATGATTCATTTTGCATAGTCTTCCTGACAATTTATTTCATAACAAGTGTATTCCATACTTAGCACAATTTATGGAAGAAGATGCATTCTAGCAAAACTTGAAGCATGTAAAGAACATTCATATGAACAAGCATGCATTTTTAGTAACCATTCGCAAGTTGAATGACAAGCAATATAATCCAAGTTTATTTCCTTTTTATCTTGGTTTCTTTTATTATTACTTGGTATCGTTTGATCGGGGCAACAAGAATGCAAGTCATTTTAGGTGTGAAGACTTGGAAGCAGGGCTAGCTAATCGGGTTGATAGCCACTCAATAAGAACATGGTTGCCCTGGGTTTCCTCTCCGAGGACCGTCGTGGTTAGGGCCCTTTGCAGCGGTATTTCCTCTATCGTTGCCTTGGCGTTTGTGATTGTAGGTATGCACATAGCCGGTGGAAACGTGAGGATACTGCGGTTCAAGAGATAGGGCGTGATTCATGACTTCACGCATTGTCCCGTACTGATTATTGACTACGTGCCCATGAATGGCAGGGCGCAGACCGCCTTCAAACCTTCTAGCTCGACTCGCTGCATCAGGTAAATAGGCCCTAGCAAATTTTGAGAGTCGATTGAATTCGACGGAGTACTGCTTCACCGTCATACTGCCCTGCCTCAGTTGCACGAAATCATTTTCCATTTGACGTTGTACTGGAGGGGGTATAAACTCCTCTTCAAATGCGGCATAAAAAGTCGTCCACGAGATCGCTGTCATGCCCTGATCTCCCGCAGGCAAATCGGCCGTTCCCGCTAGACAGGAATCACCCTCGCCAGCGCTCCCGCGGAACGATCGCTTAACCCATCCGGGCGTGATGCCGCACTAGCGTGATCCACGCCCGTGCAAGGCCATGGTTCATTAGCTGGCGACAAGAATTCTAAGCCACAGAGTCGCACAGATTGTCCGAGTGCAGCGGAGTTTAGGAACGCATAGCGATTCGATAACAGGTTCACTGAGTTGACAAATATAGCGAAAGCATTGCAACACAAGTTTGAAGTAAAGCAACTCTTTTATTGATATGAACATGTGTTACTGGCGACGTATAGCCGAGATTACAAGTCACTCAAGCCTCTCTCTGAAATAGTAAAGCGTGCCAAGTGGCTACAACTGTGGAATAAATGTACAGGCGATGGTCAGGCGACGCTCCAACATTATGTCTTGTATATGTGCTTCAGTCCCGGACGCACCGTTGCTTCGGAGTGATCTTCACGCCTAAGCACGCACGTTGGAGGCATCCGCACCGAACGAGGTTCTCCCGTACCCTGCATACAAACTGGTGGATTATCAGTACATTGAATGCACTGGTGGGGAAGCTACTCGCCCGCTCGACAAATCCAAACACGTAATACAGGTTCCGTGCACAACTATTAAGTTGTCTTTCTAGTTGCCTTAGGATCAGTTTCATGCAAGCATTGAATAGCCTAACGTGTCGGGCAGTGCACCGTGCGACATGAGAGGAAACACGGCGAGACTTACCAACTTACCATCTCCTTCCCTGTCCAAGGCAAACATTGTTAATTCAAGCACGAGCAAGTATAACATTCAGGAGGCATAGCATATGCAAACAGGTGGGTCATTTTAACATGATCGTTCCGGTGTTCAGTTGATGCGATGCAATGACTCGTATGCGGATAGCCGCTAAGCGAGGATGACTTATCTATATGAACAGAAGTCGCTGGCATAGCCATAAAGGACCAGATTTGTAGTCTCAGGGTCGAGGATGAAGTGCAAGCAATGAACACGATGGGCATTGCACTTTATCCCGCCGAAACAGACGACTACCAGAAGTTCCGTCTAGACCGGGTCAGCCCCAGTGCCCCGGTGACCGCCCGCGGAACGAGATCCGAAGATCACCTTTTACAAGTTGTCCGCGACATGCAAGTCATGGTCTCGGGTCAGATACAGAAACAAGTTCGTGGCAGAATATATATATGAACAAGTCCGGTATGGAACGAGTTCGAACAGAATATATATATGGAACTTGTTGAGACAGGATTCAGTAGTTTGCTCCTCGAGCTGTAATCCAGGGATTTATTCATTCTTGGTGCAGATTCCCTGGTTCAGAATTTGCCTTGGTGACCTAACGGTCCCGGATACTTGCAGGTTCGTTCAGGCACGGAACGACTACTTAGTAGTCTTCCGGGATTTGGATGAATACAAGGCAACATACAACAGACAAGCATGCGTTTCTAAGGAACATAAGCAGACACGTTTGCTCGGGCCCGAAGGTAAGCCGAAAGATGAAATCGTTAGGGGACTTAGCATGCGAGGGTCTGAATACAAGCAGTATTTCATTTCCATGTTCTAGCAAGCAATACAGTTGGGATTATTCCCTTAGCTAGGTGCGTTGGATTTATTAGCATGCAGGGGGTGAATCACCTAGCGACTAGCATGAATATTCCAGATTTTATGTGTGCTGGCTAAGCAAAGACAAGTTCACCGTAGCCACCCACCTTAGCGATGATTCGCCTCGGTAGAGCGATACGTCTGAGCGAGCCTCTGAAAGTCCAAGCCGAATTCCTGTAGGGACAAGTCTGGATATCTTTTGCTTCTGATCGAGGCAAAGCGGGTCAGGACAACTGCACTTTTGCCGATTGAGACGGCAGTCCGCTAGAACGGAACGGGGTGTTACATCCTACCCAACTTAGAAAAAGTCTCATCCTCGAGACTTACTAAGGACAAGCAGTATCTAGGGTTGAGGCAATCCTAGACAAGTCGTTGTACTTGTTCATTTGGATATTCACTTGCACAAGCTTCGAAATCAGCATATCGCTTAGACTGGATCGTGTGCACTTTCGAAGGTACCCTCTAGCGTGAACACGTCAACCAGCTTAGTGATAGTGAAGTCTTAGCACTCGAGTTTTACCTTTTCTTAAGTCTTGGATGGTGCACTAGTTCAAGGTGTCCCTCGAATAGATGCATTCAACCAAACTTAGGGTTAGTAAAAATCGGACAAGCTACTAGCGATACTCTCAAGGGTTCGCATAGGTTGGCACAAAGGCCACTCGCAGCATACAACCAGACAAGCAATCATATCATTCAAAATGCATTTTGAAAGTATTTAGACTTATTGTTGGAACATCCCATCAAGGCATTGAGAGAGAGCGTGCACATAACCCACGAACGAGCTCTCGAAATAGAGATATCGAATAGTAGTCCAAAGGCGTAGAAGCCAGGCTCTGATACCAACATGTCACGCCCCGATCTCCCGCAGGCAAATCGGTCGTTCCCGCTAGGCGGGAATCACCCTCGCCAGCGCTCCCGCGAAACGATCGCTTAACCCATCCGGGCGTGATGCAGCACTAGCGTGATCCATGCCCGTGCAAGGCCATGGTTCATTAGCTGGCGACAAGAATTCTAAGCCACAGAGTCGCACAGATTGTCCGAGTGCAGCGGAGTTTAGGAACGCATAGCGATTCGATAACAGGTTCACTGAGTTGACAAATATAGCGGAAGCATTGCAACACAAGTTTGAAGTAAAGCAACTCTTTTATTGATATGAACATGTGTTACAGGCGACGTATAGCCGAGATTACAAGTCACTCAAGCCTCTCTCTGAAACAGTAAAGCATGCCAAGTGGCTACAACTGTGGAATGAATGTACAGGCGATGGTCAGGCGACGCTCCAACATTATGTCTTGTATATGTGCTTCAGTCCCGGACGTACCGTTGCTTCGGAGTGATCTTCACGCCTAAGCATGTACGTTGGAGGCATCCGCACCGAACGAGGTTCTCCCGTACCCTGCATACAAACTGGTGGATTATCAGTACATTGAATGCACTGGTGGGGAAGCTACTCGCCCGCTCGACAAATCCAAACACGTAATACAGGTTTCGTGCACAACTATTAAGTTGTCTTTCTAGTTGCCTTAGGATCAGTTTCATGTAAGCATTGAATAGCCTAACGTGTCGGGCAGTGCGCCGTGCGACATGAGAGGAAACACGGCGAGACTTACCAACTTACCATCTCCTTCCCTGTCCAAGGCAAACATTGTTAATTCAAGCACGAGCAAGTATAACATTCAGGAGGCATAGCATATGCAAACAGGTGGGTCATTTTAACATGATCGTTCTGGTGTTCAGTTGATGCGATGCAATGACTCGCATGCGGATAGCCGCTAAGCGAGGATGACTTATCTATATGAACAGAAGTCGCTGGCATAGCCATAAAGGACCAGATTTGTAGTCTCAGGGTCGAGGATGAAGTGCAAGCAATGAACACGATGGGCATTGCACTTTATCCCGCCGAAACAGATGACTACTGTAGTCTCAGGGTCGAGGATGAAGTGCAAGCATACAGAAACGGAGAGCCTTGCACTTATTCCGCTGAAACAGACGACTACCAGAAGTTCCGTCTAGACCGGGTCAGCCCTAGTGCCCCGGTGACCGCCCGCGGAACGAGATCCGAAGATCACCTTTTACAAGTTGTCCGCGACATGCAAGTCAGGGTCTCGGGTCAGATACAGAAACAAGTTCGTGGCAGAATATATATATGAACAAGTCCGGTATGGAACGAGTTCGAACAGAATATATATATGGAACTTGTTGAGACAGGATTCAGTAGTTTGCTCCTCGAGCTATAATCCAGGGATTTATTCATTCTTGGTGCAGATTCCCTGGTTCAGAATTTGCCTTGGTGACCTAACGATCCCGGATACTTGCAGGTTCGTTCAGGCACGGAACGACTACTTAGTAGTCTTCCGGTGTTTGGATGAATACAAGGCAACATACAACAGACAATCATGCGTTTCTAAGGAACATAAGCAGACACGTTTGCTCGGGCCCGAAGGTAAGCCGAGAGATGAAATCGTTAGGGGACTTAGCATGCGAGGGTCTGAATACAAGCAGTATTTCATTTCCATGTTCTAGCAAGCAATACAGTTGGGATTATTCCCTTAGCTAGGTGCGTTGGATTTATTAGTATGCAGGGGGTGAATCACCTAGCGACTAGCATGAATATTCCAGATTTTATGTGTGCTGGCTAAGCAAAGACAAGTTCACCGTAGCCATCCACCTTAGCGATGATTCGCCTCGGTAGAGCGATACGTCTGAGCGAGCCTCTGAAAGTCCAAGCCGGATTCCTGTAGGGACAAGTCTGGATATCTTTTGCTTCTGATCGAGGTAAAGCGGGTCGGGACAACTGTACTTTTGCCGATTGAGACGGCAGTCCGCTAGAACGGAACAGGGTGTTACAATCGCCTCATCTCCGTGATCAAATTGGAGAGATCGTCGATGCACGTTCCACCAATCGTGCGCGTTGAGGCGGAGCTAAAGTTACGTATAGGCGACGCACTTCTCTTCGGGGACCTCTAACAGAGCGAAGTGATCTTCAAGCTCGGCTAGCCAATCTAGAGCTACCACTGGGTCCTCAGTCCCGTTGAATAGGGTGTTGCAGACTTTCTTGAAGTGGCCCAAGTTGAAGGCAGTCACGTCCTTCGACCTTGGGATTTGAGGCGTCTCCACTTCAAGCACGGGCTGTTCCACCGGAGTCGTTGTTGTTGCGGCGGAATGGTTGGCAGCCAAAGTCTGAACGATTTGTTGCAGGGTATCTACCTGCTTCTGTTGAACTGAGAATCGGGTCTCTAGATTACTTTCGAACTTGGCTTGGCGAGCATCGTCTCTTTGTCGTTGAGATTCTAACATTTGCATTACCCGCTCAAGCGGATCGACTTGAGATATGCCGCGCTGGCTCTGAGAGCTTCCCGAATTGCCCGAACTACTCTCTTGTGTTTCGTTCGGTGCTTGCGCTGCAGATTGCACTGGTACCATTCCTTCAAAAGAAGGTAAATTATATTAGAATCATAATGTATTATGGACTTATTGCATGAATGTATCTTATTTTGGCCTAGCGAGTTCAAGAGTTCGCACAGGAATTTGATCGTTAAAGGAACTTTTCCAACACGAAGTCTAAGGAACTTGAATCTGTGCTCTGATACCATTATGTCACGACCCGATTCCGTAGAATCGTTTGAGGCGTCCCCCGAGTCGTGATGCCGTGCGGGCCTGGGGTTGCGCCCGCACAAGGCTAAAGTATTTTTTATAACGAGCACATATTCAGAGTACGCAGATAAATTAAAACACAGATTTGAAACATGGAAAAGTTCTCTTTATTGATAATGAACATCTATTACAAACTCCTGAACGAGTCAGCTAATATGCCGAACGGCTTACAAAAGTGATGACTCAAAATGAGATAGCAGTCCTGTATATTACATCCCTTTATAAACACAAAATGATAAAGACCTCCAGGCTGGAGGACGGCTTTGCCACGGAGCTGTATTTGTGTATGAAGAGTTGCAGCTTCTGACTTCAAAATACTTCAAGGGCGCGGTGAAGATGCGCCAACAGCTGGACTGGATCGGGAAGATGACTTCGGCTCCTCGCTCGGTTCGCCTTGGTGCGGAGAACCTGTTTCAACGAGGGTTAGCATATCGAAACATACTGGTGAAGGCGAGCTAACCGAACTATACCAATCAACACGTTATTTTAATGAAGCATGCATATTTATGAGTTTCTATCTTGCCTTAGTTCATTTACAAGTAAGCAGCATATAGAATTTACTGAAATGAACGTGCCGCCGTTCGATGGATTTTACTTGACCGTCTGAATCACCTGCACAATACTTACCATGCCGTCCCTGCCACGAAGATACAAGTTAGTATGCAACAGGTTTAAATATACACGTTGGGATCACTGGCTAGAAGTCATAATGGACCGTTTAGTCTTGAACGAGGATGGAATACAGCAAAGATGCATTGGTGGCTGCAGACTATCCTTGTCTAGATGCGTGAGACTATCGTGAAGTTCCGCCCGGACCGGATCAGTGCCAGTGCCCCAGCAACCGTCCGCAGGAACCCGTTACCTTGTGCATAAGTTGTCCGTGATTAATCGTTCGTGATACGTTAACGTTGATGCAGTTGAGGCAATGTGAACATGAGATAAGCAACATTGCATGATTCATTTTGCATAGTCTTCCTGACAGTTTATTTCATAACAAGTGTATTCCATACTTAGCACAATTTATGGAAGAAGATGCATTCTAGCAAAACTTGAAGCATGTAAAGAACATTCATATGAACAAGCATGCATTTTTAGTAACCGTTCCCAAGTTGAATGACAAGCAATATAATCCAAGTTTATTTCCTTTTTATCTTGGTTTCTTTTATTATTACTTGGTATCGTTTGATCGGGGCAACAAGAATGCAAGTCGTTTTAGGTGTGAAGACTTGGAAGCAGGGCTAGCTAATCGGGTTGGTAGCCACTCACTTAGAAGTTGGAAAGGAGAAGGAAAGAGGCGCTTCACGACTCCGCTCGCAAGCCGCCTACTGCTCGTTCACCTGCACACGAACAGCTCGATTAATACTTCTTCCTCTCTTTCCAATCTCGGAATTGAAGTGCAGTTCAATGAACGAAAACAATGAAAACCATCAAAACCGTTCAAGGAAAACAAGAAAATCCCAAAACTAACTCAAAGCACGAAAGCAACAAGCGACATCGAAAACCGAGGCAATAAAAGATAGCAGCAGAGAGGTCCCTCCTGACTCTGCCGCTAAGTCGATCCCGGGGGCACGGTCCACTGAATATGGGAATCGATTCCGAAGAAACAAATCCATAACGAGGACGAGTTCTTAATTCAATCTATCCCGATCAAACGATACCGTTTGTGTTTCTTAGCCGCGCTCCCCGTACCGGGGAACGGGGCTCTACATCCTACCCAACCAATTGGAAGTTTCATCCTGAAACTTAAGAATAATGCTTATCGTTAAGGATGATAAACAGAATAGTTTGGGCAATCACGAATTCGGTGGGTTGAGTCACCGCAAATGAGATATTGCCCGAGTTTCTTGCGGCACATTTCAGCTGTGTGCCCTGGTTTCTTACAATAAGAACATGGTTGCCCTGGGTTTCCTCTCCGAGGACCGCCGTGGTTAGGGCCCTTTGCAGCAGTATTTCCTCTATCGTTGCCTTGGCGTTTGTGATTGTAGGTATGCACAGCGCCGGTAGAAACGTGAGGATACTGCGGTTCAAGAGATAGGGCGTGATTCATGACTTCACGCATTATCCCGTACTGATTATTGACTACGTACCCATGAATGGCAGGGCGCAGACCGCCTTTAAACCTTCTAGCTCGACTCGCTGCATCAGGTAAATAGGCCCTAGCGAATTTTAAGAGTCGGTTGAATTCGGCGGAGTACTTCTTCACCGTCATACTGCCCTGCCTCAGTTGCACGAAATTATTTTCCATTTGACGTTGTACTGGAGGGGGTATAAACTCCTCTTCAAACGCGGCACGAAAAGTCGTCCACGAGATCGCCTCCTCTCCGTGATCAAATTGGAGAGATCGTCGATGCACGTTCCACCAATCGTGCGCGTTGAGGCGGAGCTGAAGTTGGTGCAGGCGACGTGCTTCTCTTCGGGGACCTCTAACAGAGCGAAGTGATCTTCAAGCTTGGCTAGCCAATCTAGAGCTACCACTGGGTCCTCAGTCCCGTTGAATGGGGTGTTGCAGACTTTCTTGAAGTGGCCCAAGTTGAAGGCAGTCATGTCTCTCGGCCTTGGGATTTGAGGCGTCTCCACTTCAAGCACGGGCTGTTCCACCGGAGTCGTTGTTGTTGCGGTGGAATGGTTGGCAGCCAAAGTCTGAACGATTTGTTGCAGGGTATCTACCTGCTTCTGTTGAACTGAGAATCGGGTCTCTAGATTGCTTTTGAACTTGTCTTGGCGAGCATCGTCTCTTTGTCGTTGCGATTCTAACATTTGCATTACCAGCTCAAGAGGATCGACTTGAGATATGCCGCGCTGGCTCTGAGAGCTTCCCGAATTGCCCGAACTACTCTCTTGTGTTTCGTTCGGTGCTTGCGCTGCATATTGCACTGGTACCATTCCTTCAAAAGAAGGTAAATTACATTAGAATTATAATGTATTATGGACTTATTGCATGAATGTATCTAATTTTGGCCTAGCGAGTTCAAGAGTTCGCACAGGAATTTGATCGTTAAAGGAACTTTTCCAACACGAAGTCTAAGGAACTTGAATCTGTGCTCTGATACCATTATGTCATGACCCGATTCCGTAGAATCGTTTGAGGCGTCCCCCGAGTCGTGATGCCATGCGGGCCTGGGGTTGCGCCCGCACAAGGCTAAAGTATTTTTTATAACGAGCACATATTCAGAGTACACAGATAAATTGAAACACATATTTGAAACATGGAAAAGTTCTCTTTATTGATAATGAACATCTATTACAAACTCCTAAACGAGTCAGCTAATATATCGAACGGCTTACAAAAGTGATGACTCAAAATGAGATAGCAGTCATGTACATTACATCCCTTTATAAACACAAAATGATAAAGACCTCCAGGCTGGAGGACGGCTTTGCCACGGAGCTGCATTTGTGTATGAAGAGTTGCAGCTTCTGACTTTAAAATACTTCAAGGGCGCGGTAAAGATGCGCCAACAGCTGGACTGGATCGGGAAGACGACTTCGGCTCCTCGCTCGGTTCGCCTTGGTGCGGAGAACCTGTTTCAACGAGGGTCAGCATGTCGAAACATACTGGTGAAGGCGAGCTAACCGAACTATACCAATCAACACGTTGTTTTAATGAAGCATGCATATTTGTGAGTTTCTATCTTGCCTTAGTTCATTTACAAGTAAGCAGCATATAGAATTTACTGAAATGAACGTGCCACCGTTCAGTGGATTTTACCTGACCGTCTGAATCACCTGCACAATACTTACCATGCCTTCCCTGCCACGAAAATACAAGTTAGTATGCAACAGGTTTAAATATACACGTTGGGATCACTGGCTAGAAGCCATAATGGACCGTTTAGTCTTGAACGAGGATAGAATGCAGCAAAGATGCGTTGGTGGCTGCAGACTATCCTTGTCCAGATGCGTGAGACTATCGTAAAGTTCTGCCCGGACCGGATCAGTGCCAGTGCCCCAGCAACCGTCTGCAGGAACCCGTTACCTTGTGCACAAGTTGTCCGTGATCAATCGTTCGTGATACGTTAACGTTGATGCAGTTGAGGCAACGTGAACATGAGATAAGCAACATTGCATGATTCATTTTGCATAGTCTTCCTGATAATTTATTTCATAACAAGTGTATTCCATACTTAGCACAATTTATGGAAGAAGATGCATTCTAGCAAAACTTGAAGCATGTAAAGAACATTCATATGAACAAGCATGCATTTTTAGTAACCGTTCCCAAGTTGAATGACAAGCAATATAATCCAAGTCTATTTCCTTTTTATCTTGGTTTCTTTTATTATTTGGTATCGTTTTATCGGGGCAACAAGAATGCAAGTCGTTTTAGGTGTGAAGACTTGGAAGCAGGGCTAGCTAATCGGGTTGGTAGCCACTCACTTAGAAGTTGGAAAGGAGAAGGAAAGAGGCGCTTCACGACTCCACTCGCAAGCCGTCTACTGCTCGTTCACCTGCACACGAACAGCTCGATTAATACTTCTTTCTCTCTTTCCAATCTCGGAATTGAAGTGCAGTTCAATGAACGAAAACAATGAAAACCATCAAAACCGTTCAAGGAAAACAAGCAAATCCCAAAACCAACTCAAAGCACGAAAGCAACAAGCGACATCAAAAACCGAGGCAATAAAAGATAGCAGCGGAGAGGTCCCTCCTGACTCTACCGCTAAGTCGATCCCGGGGGCACGGTCCACTGAATATGGGAATCGATTTCGAAGAAACAAATCCATAACGAGGACGAGTTCTTAATTCAATCTATCCCGATCGAACGATACCGTTTGTGTTTCTTAGCCGCGCTCCCCGCACCGGGGGAACGGGGCGCTATACCGCGTGCGACCAAGTCGTCTAGTTTGGCGGGGCGTACTCAGTTCTGGGTGAAAAAGGGGAGTTGTTTTTCCTGTTTTTGGATCGCGGTCCGCGATCGCCACAGGACGCGATGCACCGAGCGGGTTGCACGGGCATCGAGAGGGTTACATAGCCTACGTGTCACAACTGACGGAATAAAAAATGGAACAACGAGGAGAGAGAACGGGTTACCTGAACAAGGCTCCGTAGAATAAATTTTTCTGTGTCCACGAGTCGTCTTGACATAATACGACACAGTGTCCGGGCTGTGTCCAGTACTGTCGTGTCCGGTACTACGCCGTGTCCGGTACTACTTGAGTCGGGGTCGTTGCGGGATGGTCCGGAGCTGCTGCGGTTCAGCCGGCCGGACGAGAGAGGCCGCAAGGGGATCGTCGGGGAGGAAGTCAGGGAGGAGGAAGGAGAAGAGGTGATGGGGGTTCGGGGGAGTTCAGCCGGAGGACGGCGGCTCGGGGCTGCTGCTGTGGTGTAGAGGGTGGTGGTGGCAGCCGGAGTCGGGGAGATGGCGGAGGCGAGCGAGTCTAGGGGAGGAGACGGTGGAGAGGGGTTGGTGTTGGTGCTGGTGGTGGAGGGTGGCGAGTGGCGGAGGAGGTGGAGGTCGGGAAGTCGAGGGCTGGGAGAGGGGAGAGGGGAGAGGGTCAGGCGGAGGGCGGCTAGGGCGGAGTGGAGGAGGAGGAGGAGGAGGAGGTTGAGGGTGGCGGTGGAGACGTGGGGGGGGGGGGGGGGCGACGCTGGCGGAGGGAAAAGGGGGCTCGGGGGAGGAGAGGAGCGACGGGATTGAGGGCTAGGAGAGGGGAGAGGTCAGGCGGAGCTCTCCGGCGGGGGTCGGCTCGCCGTTGTGCCGGCGAGGTCGGGGTCGGGGAAGGGGGGAAGTGGAGGAGGAAACAGGGAAGAAGAAGAGGGGGAGGGCTGCTGCTGGTGCCGAGTGGCGGAGGCGATCGACTGTAGCTGCTCGGACGGGGGGGATCGGCTCGCCGCGGGGGAAGGCGGAGCTGCTCCGGCGAGGGGGGGGGGGTCGGCTGACGGCTAGGGTTAGGGTTAGGGGTTAGGGTTAGGGTTAGGGATTGGGATTTGTTTTTATAGAAATTATTTTTAGGGGTAAATGGGTAATTTCATATTTAGGATATTTGTGGATATTTTCAGGTGGGTTCCACTTCCAAATGGACGGTGCAGGTTCACCCTCCAATGAGGGGGTGACACCTCACACTGGAATTTGTAGAAAAGTCCCTGTAATTTCATAAATTGCACAGAGGTCCTATTTTGGGCAATTGCACAATTTTGTAATTGTCTGGGAAAAATACCCGATTCCTGAAAATGCTAAAATGTACAGAAATGAGGGGAATGGCTGTGTGAAGGCCCTGAGGGGATGGGGGTGAGTCTGGGCAGGGGCTGGGCCTGGTTTTGGGTGATACGGGTCACCGTATTAATTTAATTTAATAATTAATGCGCACGGTGTTTACTAATTATTTAGAGACAGGTAGGGCCATAATTTTAGTACGGTGTCAATATACTAAATGTAGTATACTCAGGGTAGAATAATAACGTATTTTTGTTTGGGCAAAACAGGTGCATGTTGGGCCTCAAATCTCTATTGGTACAGAGGTGGGTACAGATCTGGGAATTTAAATACGTACATTTGTAACGATATTTGTGCGTCTAAAATGAGGCACAAAACAGAGTATCTGGGAGTTGCACAAGATTCAAAAAAATAGACTAGCATGTCTATGAGAGGTATGTGAACTTTGTTCGGGGATAACAGTCAAGGTAAAGCTCCAAATAATTCGGTGATGGACAGGTGCACATATCAATAGGATATGTAAGCAAAATAAATTAAAATATTGCAATAGATTCTAAATTGCTAAAATTGATCCTAAAAATGCTGAAATCTGGTCGAGGGGGTTTACAACATTGTTATACTAAGTACCCTAACTTATACTAATTAATATTGGCTACTAGTGCCTCATATATATGTATACCTTAATTATATATCATACCCATATAATATATACCTTACTATATAACTTACCTAACTAGATACTTATAGTACCTTAATATACCTAGTATTAACAAACTAACACTAACACCACATTCCCTAATTCTAGAACCTGGTGTCAACACACCTGGTTGATACTCAACCTTACTCATTACCTTAGTCATATCTCCCTACTAATTATACAACTGCTAATTAAATCAAAAGGTCTAACCAAGGTATTACTTTACCTTACTAAGTACAAACACCCTAACTAATATCTTAATGTATACCTCCCACCAAGTCAAATTTTGATAACTTAACTGGTATCTCATATGAATCTAGGCTTAAATACATATTGTTGCTTTCCTTGAGTGTTTGGACACTCAACACATAGCTCCACCAGAAACTCAGTTCTCTCACCCAAACAACTGATATTAAATATCAGTACTCCCATGGTTCCTCCCCCATTACTTGCCACTGCAACTACAGGTGAAATGTCAACCCCAACCTTCCCTTCGAGTAAGCTAGACACTCCTCCTTGCATTCACCAAACTGTGTAGGTTCTATTGGCACTGCAACTAAGTCCTCTCTATCATACTGACTGAGCCCAAGCCTCAATTGATCGTACTTGTTGCTGCCCAACTCGAGCATTATATCACCCAACCTGCACCTGAGCCCCCAAGCCCTCACTTCATTCCAGGTGGCTCATGACACATGCCTCAAGGCACAATTGCCTGACAAGGCCCAGCTTGCACACATCATTCATCCAACTCAACTTTGCATCTCCACACATTGTTGTGCATAATTCCTACTGCAATAAGTCCATGCTAAACCACCTTCCTGCCCTCAATACCTGAGTTATACACCTGGAACACTTAGCTACCTTAACACCACAGTGCACTGTTGTTAATAAAGCAACAGATACCACCAGCATCTTTTCTCCCACCTTCACAGAACTGCACACACACACTCACACCATTCGTAAAGCATCACTGATACTTCAAATCAATACACCAAAATAACCCATGAACATAGTGTATTCATACATTGTCACATTCTAGTCCCAAAATATCAAGGGACTAGCCACGTGGCAATGGCCAACAACACAACTCCAATGGACAAATCCAATTTAATGGACCCGTTAGAGTGCACTTAAGCTGTAATACATATAAAATGGTCTACAAATACCTGTCATAGTTTATATATCTAATTCCTTGCACAATAAGTAACAAAATCATAAAACGACAAGTCCAGTCACAATAATATAAAATGATAGTTTCGTCTGAAGGTCTTTTGTCATTTATATTTTAGTAAGGGATGTAATGTATGGAACGACTATCTTATTTTGCGTCCATCTTATAAGCTCATGCGGCACCCCCCTTCACTTTTGTTTTTCAAGAGTCTGTAACAAAGATGTTCATTATCAATAAAGAAAACTTTTCTTCGCCCAATGTATTATATTCAATTTGCGTACTCTGTTGATATGTTTCAAAGTATATCATTATACCTAGGTATTATATTCTTTGGTTAGGTATGGTTCATGGTTTATTTTGTGGGTTGGTTCAAGTTATGAGAGAACCAATGGTCTAAACCTCAAACCCTACCTATATAATCCAACTTATTTCTCTCTCTTCCCTCATTCTCTCATTTATCCTCCTTCTTTCATTTTAGGCAAGTACACCTTGCATGATATGAAGAAACCCTTAGATTTTAATCCTTCCTCTCTTTTTTTGCATTTTATTAGTCTAATATGTGCATATTATGATTCAAAACACTTTTCATGTTTGGAGTTTTCGGTTTTGATGGGTGGATGTGAGTAGATCTACATTTTTATCTTAGAGTTTTTATGGGTTCTATAAGTTTTTTTTATTTTGATCTATTATAATATGGTATTTTAGAAAAAAAAAAGTTTTCCTAGGTGATAGAGCATTTCATTTCAGACGTTTTGGCTTTTGGTTCACTTGATTTAGAGTTGGAATAAAGTTTTTATGAAGGGAACAAGTTTCGGGTTCTTGAAACTTTTTTTTGGCCGAACGTGTTGTTCTGGGATGATGGAGTACCATGCGACCCAGCAACATGCGCCCCTCCAGCATGCGCCCATCTTGTTGGACGCATGTTTGCTCTGTGCATGCGTTTAAAGCCGGATGCATAGTACCTTGGACGCATGGGAATTCACTAAGGCCAGACTCCATACGCCCATGCGGCCAGGAGACATGCGTCTCTTCTTTTGGACGCACGTCTCTGCACGACTTTTGTGACTTTGTACAACTTTTTATGCTTTTGTCTTGTCTTCCTGATATTTTGGCTTGTCACATCAAGTCACATCAGTCACTTCTCTGACTTGTATTTATTGTCCGTCACTTAGCACTTGCCCCGATGAGTAGACTTTGCTTGTCTATGCGTCACATATTCCATGCGCCCCCAATTCTCATGCACCCTGATCGACTATGCGACCTTGATCTTCATGCGCGTATACGACCCCGACATATTTTATTGAATTGATTTAGTTTGAATGTAACATTTGAATTTTGATTCATATGTGTAAACTTGATGACTATGAGAGTATTAGACCCACCTGTGTGCCTGACCCGACCCTGTGTATAGTTCGACCATGCGTCAAGTGACTACACCACATATGTGCATGACTTGACTTATGTATTGCAATATGGTAGAACTCATGTGATTTACTGTGATTGGTGACTTGACTCGACCACTTGTATCTGTGCTGATACACTTCATACATGTTATGTTTTCCTACGTGCTAAGTGATCCTACGTGCTAAGTGTTCCTACGTGATTATATTACATGTTTACACTGAGGGATACCTATGTGCTACGCGACATATGATATAATACGATTCCTCCAAGCATGGACAAAAAATGGTTTAGTCAATTTTCAAGCATGGCTAAGACTTGTTTGATTGTTGCATCACGCTGGGATGAATCCAAATTGAACTGCCAAGTGACAAAGTTGATTTGTATCTAGCGTGTCCGTACTACGGTGCGACATATAAGGGAAATATCATGTGACCATGCCATGAGATTTCAGTAAAAGTAGGGTGAACTAGGCGACTAAAATATGTAGAGCATTGGGAGGGATAGAATTCCGATATCATGCTTAAATAGCCACCCCAAACAATTGTCTGGGGTGTGCAAGCTGCCCCCCATAGATATTGTTTAAATCCTCATTAGTGGATGGCAATATCCGACTATTTTATTGTACTATGTGTTCTATGCGGTCTTAGCACGGTGGCCTTACGAGGGACCGGTGCATAAATACTACATGTTATACGATGATTCATGACTCAGCTAGCCCTGCTAGCACATGGCTCGATCTGAGGATTCCTATTATACGCATATATCTCTGGGATAACCCAGACTCCACCTAGTAAGCCGTACAAGTGATTGGCCGATTATATAACTGAGCTTTATTGTGTATTGTATCTTCTGTTAAATAGTTTAGGGACGCGGACTATCATGATACGATGGTCTAACCTTTATCCTTGTTTGGTTGTAGGGTTAGATTGTTGTCTCACGGTAGGCTATAGATCGAAACTACGAGACATAACTATATATATGTGTTTATTTCTTACTGGTTTTGTTCCTTCATTCATGCTTCCTTTTTGGTACTTGCTATTTGGGGTCTAACCCTACTGGTTTTATATGGCCAGGTTTAGAGCCAGCACCCGAGGATCTAGCTTACTTTTCCATGAACAATGGCGCGCACCAGACGGATGGCCGCTGAGGGACATGAGTGGGTTTCTTAATCACTGCTCATTATAGTACTTTTTTCTCTTTTGGGTGTTTAGCCACCGGCACTTGTTAGCCGTAAATCTGGACATTTAGTTTTCTTACATTATTGTAATTAATCAAACTGTAGCTGATCATGTACTTTTGCTACTCCGCCAGCTTCTCATTCTGTACAACTAGTTTCTAGAATATTTTGGCAGGGCGTTTGGGAAGTCTTACTTCCTGGTCATATATATTTTATGTTTACTATCCTCATTTGACTGATTGAGACATCATATGTTCTATATGACCCTAAGTGACTTACTTGTAGAATGCATCCCTTGTCTAGTTACAGCCGTGACCAACGTACGACGTTTCATACCTTGTACGAGGTACCTGGCCATGTCCGTCTCTGTATTTCGGTACTGGGGCGTGACAGGCCTTGTGCGAGCGCGCCTTACGCTATACGGCATCATGCCCGGGGAACGATCATCTATTCTGCAGAATTGGGGTGTGACATAAATAGTTTAGGTTAATTCGTAGTTTTTATCGACCAAAACTCAAATCCAAACCGAAAAATAACAGTTTTTCAAATTAGAAATTTTGCGATACGGATTTGGTCCCGTCAAACCGGACAACCTTGTCGCTTACCAATTACACCAAAAGGTACCTTTGATCTTCCCCAACATGTGGGATTCGATAAAATTTAATTTGGTCCCGTGTGCGCGACGAAATAAACATGTATCAGTCAAAAAATACCATATCGATCATTTTCGAAATTTCTCTATTTCTTCGTGCACACTCGTCACGTTGCAACGAAACTTGCGCCATCGGACTGGCAGTATTACGTTGGTCCTGTGATACAAGTTTTGTTCAATTATGAGAATGTTGACTAGAATGTCGTTTTGCGGGCCCTACGGTCCGATTCAATGGATGATTTTGTGATCGACTAATCAAAATTCAATTCTGAATATTTTATTGGGTTCGTATTATTGTTCTAGACTCGTTAGACATTAATTTTGTTGAAATTGAAGAACTTTAACCCTTGCACATTTTTTGATGCAAAGCGGGCCACCTTTGAACCCTATTTTGACTCGAAACTGTCTTTTTTGTCCGTGTGTTCAAATTGGACTTATGGATAGGCTTTTCTGACTATCTCACTCATTTCAGGCATGTTGGTGATGTTTATTTCAGCATCCGTAGACATTTGTTCCTCTTCTACATCTTTGCTTTCGTTGATTTGTCGTGTTGGCCACTTGGACGTTATTTTGACACCATTCAGAATCCAGGCAAGTATACCTTTTTGTGTTCACTATATTTACTCTCTATTTACTTATATATTTTTTCTTATTGATTTATTTCTAGATTATATAAACTGCACGTCCAAGCTATACTTGGGTGCAATCAACTGGATTAGTCGTTCTCGTGTCTTGTACTTATTTTATGCATGTCGACCTAGTTTTAGGGGACTACCTTATGATTTTGGAATATACTTATATCTTCCTTGACCATAACACCCACATTACATGGTTGAGACATCTTTTTATGGGCACAGACAACGTAACTGACTGATCATCATTACGTAAGAAACGTGTGACGAATAGAAAACGTGTAACCACTCTATATTTTCTAATTAATAATTAAAATATAAAATAGTAGGTTTTATACTTAAGGCAGTACATGAGGATGGCTGATAATTAGCATTAACATATTAGAAGCTAAAAAAAAATTTACGAAATAAATAAATAAAATAAAGAAAAATTTGTTTTATAGAAATAATAATGAATAATAATAAATAAAATGAGATAAAACCTTTATTTTTTGGACTAATAGACCTGATCCCAAAGATAGATAACCCAGCGAGGACGATAGATACATTACTGATAATGTGATCGTGACGTAGGAAATTACCCACTCTATGAAATTCCATTCCAAATCCAAAGGCTCATTTGTTTTGAAAATCGATACGTCAAAGTCGTATGATCGACTCTCTTGGAATTTCATCAAAAGTACGCTACATGGCTTCGGTATCACTGGGCACACCAAAAACATGATCATGGCATGTATCACTTCATCTTCTTTCTCCATTCTTATCAATGGCACTCCGGAAGGATATTTCAAACCCGGATGGGGGATCACTTCCACGGTTTCAGACTCAACAGGTACTCGCCGTCGATATGCCACTTACTTTTTGCCGACGACATACTCATTTTTGGCAGTGCTTCATACACATCTCTCTTCCGTGTCAAAGAATTATTCCAAATTTTCTCCTCATGGTTGGGTCAGATGATTAATTTTCAGAAATCATCAATACATTTCAGTAAATCGGTGACACTTGAAAGCATAGTACATCTTGCTGAGTTCCTCCGTGTATCAGAGATGAATTCTGCAGATTCCTACCTCGGTCATCCTCTACTCAAACCGAAATCATATACATCTTCATACCAGGCTCTAATAAATACCTGCAAGTCTATATTACAAGGATGGAAGACTAAGCTTCTCTCCCATGCGGGGAGATCCACCCTCATTAAATCCACATTAGGATATATCCCGATTTATTACATGTCTGCTTACAAACTTCCCCTGAGTATCACTTCGAAACTGGATCAATTTCAAAGAAAATTTTGGTGGGGAGAAAACTGTGAGGAGCGAAAAAAAAATGCATTTCTTAGCTTGGAAACAGTTCACTAAACCAAAACATGAAGGTGGGCTGGGTTTTAGAAGATCAAATTGGGTCAATGAGTCTCTGGTGGGCAAATTTGTGTGGAGATTTCTCGATAATCCTCATCTTCTATGGTCGCGACTCCTACGAGGTATGTAACTGGCGAAAATATGATTTTTTGGGGGTTTTTTTTTTTTCTTGGATGACACGTCAAATTTTTGGTTGAATTTTTGCTAACTGGATTGACGAAAATCAAGTTTTCCAAATTTTTGCCAATCCGATTGGCGATATCTATCGTTATTTCAAAATTTACCAAATTTCTATCGCTATATTTAATTAATATAAATTTATTATCAATACAGTAAATTTTCTGATAACGGAAAAAAAAATGCTAAGTTTACTGCGTGCGGTTAACATTGTTCATAATGAAAACGAGAAAACGATTATAATAAATCGATGCATTTCAAACAAAAAAAAAGGTTAATGATAAATCGTCATACATTATGAGCTGACGAAGGAAGAGAGACAAAGCATAGCAGATGCATAATAAGAAAACAATTTATTTCTGTCAAAAAATTAGGAAAATAATTAGTCGCTATCGCTGTCGCTGCTGCTGTGGCCATGGTGGTGGTGCTCCTCCCCATGCTTCTTCTCTTTCTTCTTCTTCTTCTTCTCCTTCTTGATCTCTACTCCATGATGATCGTCGCTTCCGTGGATCTTGTCTTTGATCTTGTCCATCACTCCGCTGCCACCTTCGTGGTGCTGGTGCTTCTTCTCCTCCACCACCACCTTGTGCTTCTCCTCCACCTTGTGGTCGTGGTCGTGGTCGTGGTCTCCGCCCATGTGGAGCTTCTCCTCGATCTTGTGGATTATTCCTGACATCTTTTGTTCTTTCTTTTTTCCCTCTTCTCTCTGTTGATTGAATATGTGAAACTAGTTATAGGAAAGTTAGTGGTTGGTATTCCTTAATCGTATGGTCCTCCATTTTAGCAAGAATGAGTCATGGGACTTGTCTAGACAATTTCAATGTGCAGATACGAAAGATCCGATTAGGCCGCAAAGGGAATGAAAGTAATGTCGTTGCAGCCTTTCTATATCCAAGTTGTGGCTTGATGTGCGTAAGTTGTGGCTTGGTGTGGTACACATGGAAAAGTTGCGACTTGATGTAAGTTATGGCTTGGTGTGATGAACATACAAATTAGGAACTAGGACGCACCGAAGAACCGTTTCATGCTGACAGAAAAGCGACAACTACACAACTTGGTGTTCTAAAAACTGTACCGAAGATCAACCCGAACAAGACTCTGGTCGGATCAAACTGGTTCAACCACTACGTTAACCTAAATAGTCCAAGTTCCAAGCATTTTGGGCACTAAATTTTACAAAAATATTCATTTACAACCAGCTTCTGAAAAAACAGTAGGTCAACACTTACCTATCGGTTAACAGATCAACTGGTTGAACCAGCCACCCCGATTTTAAAACACTGTTCTATGTCTATTCTGTGTTTGCATCTAGAGTTATTTAAGGCAAATTCTATAGGCACTACAAAAGTTACTTAGGACAGCTCATTACTTCATGGCAGTCCATATTTTTTTAACTTTTACTTAGGACAGTCCAAAATTTACTCAGGACAACCCAACCTCACAAATCTTCCCAAAATCCTTCATTCTAAATTTTTACTCTCTCTCCTCCAAATTCTCAACCTCCCCTCCCCCCCCCCCCCCATGTTCTCTCTTCTCCCTCCAACCCACCTTCATTTTATTTTTTCAAAACCTAACTTCTTCCAATTCTCAAAACTCTTCATTCTAATGCCTAAAATAGTTACATAAATTAGTTTAGAATTAATTTAGGGTTGATATATGAACTGATGAATCCTAAAAATTAAACTTTGAATTTCAAAAAATCGAACAGAGTCAACAATCAGACTTCAAACCTACAGAACTGTAGGCAAATTCTACAGTCTTATAATATATATAGGACTGTATGAAAGCTTATAGTCCTATAGTATATATAGGACTGTAGGTAATCCTATAGTATACCAAGACCCAATGTTTTTGGAGTACATTGGGTCTTGGTATACTATAAGACTATAGGCTTTCCTACAGTCCTACATATACTATAGGATTATAAGATTTCCTACAATCCATATATAATAAAGGACTATAGAATTTCCTACAGTCCTATATATACTATAGGACTATAGGCTTTCCTACAGTCCTATATATACTATAGGACTGTAGAATTAGCCTACAGTCCTGTAGGTTTGAAGTCCGACTGTCGATCATGTTCAATTTTTTGAAATCCTAAGTTTGATTGTATATCAACCCTAAATTAGTTCCAAACTAATTTATCTAACTATTTTAGACATTAGATTGAAAGATTTTGATAATTGGAAGAAATTAGGTTTTGAAAGAAGAAAGAAGCACAGGGAGAAGAGAACATAGGGAGGAGAGAGAACATAGAAAATAAAAAAAGTCAACGACTTTTATACCAAATTTTGGACTGCCCTCAATTAAAAAAATTGAATAACAAACTTGTAAATAAACTAAAACAAAAATTGGCTGTCCTAAGCTTGCAAAATCTTTAGAATTTGCATTATTTTTCTGGACCAACAAGTTTCAAAAATCTTTATGTTCCTAATAACCCGCAATCCAAAGGTAGACCAATTGGTTGTACGTATATAAAAGTCAGTCTGATACTAGTTTTTGGTTACCAATCTCATATAACATCATTACAGTTAATTGGCTCCACCAATGGCGCACATAATCAGTAGTTATTAGAAGTCCATGGAAACTTGCAAGTAAGATGGGACTAAGTCGACCAAGGGAATAGGTTTATTATTCTCATTTCGCAAATAACACATCATACTTCACAGAAATAAAATTATAGCCACTAAGTTATCGTGTCGTAACAGGTATCATGATTGCAACTCATGGTATCTCGGTGAACAACGCATACTTATAAGACGAGCAGTACAAGAACAAATATAAGCACAGCAACCCACAAGCAAGATGGTACTGACCTATACCAGTAGAAAAGCTGCATTATAGATGGTCTATCTGTGATAAAAGGGATACTTTCATTCAGCGGTGAGAGCAAGCAACATCATGCTCCATAGTACTTTCAACATTCTGCATCAAGCTTCCGATCAAGAAATGAGAAAATCTCTTGGCAGAATCCACAGAAGCAGAAATTCTGAGCATATGGAAAACCAATGCTACTGGAGGTTCACAAGCATACAAATTATACATCCCCTTTTGTGAAACTTTCTGACTGGCAAATAGTTAGAAAGACTACACACCAACAATTCCCAGTATCATGCAGTTGAAAGACACCATCAAGTACAGAGTAGATCCATATTGCTGATAAAAGGTTTTGGAAAGCAAAGGTAAAAGTATTTCATAATACACTGCTAAATCTATATATACAGAAGAAGAGAGCACTCCCAGACTATCTAGTCAAATCTCTACCTCCTTGTAACCATTTTGTGCGCAGCATTACTTCAAGTACTCTTTCTAACTTTCTCTAGATCAGGGATATCTGCAAACAAACAAGGGGGCTTTAGAAATTTGCAAGAAGAGATGCAAACCTTTTGGGTCTTCTACTTGGTCAAAAGAATTAAATGCTCCATGATTTAACATTGCAAAAACTTATTGCACAAATTAATAAGCTATTGATTTCAAGGATGGGGAGCTAATATGGTCATGCATGATACCTTGATAGTCTCAAAATTAAGTTGACAAGTGCAAGGGGGGTGTTATAATAGACCATGCAGATACCTTGTACAACACTTGAGTTTTCTTAGGACCAGAGGGACTCTCTTTTCCAAGTTTTTTGCTTTCCCAAATAGTTATCCAACTAATTTGCATGTATTAAATACCAACAACAATTAGACTATCATACATGAGTTCTGTATATAATGTGATTACTTCTCACTGTTGCATTACCCTCATGTACCTTGGTATTAAATATATGCATAGAGAGTGCTGCAACTTCTTGGTAACATATAGGTTTTTATCTGAAGGCTTCTTAATGTTTGTTTATTGCAACTATTATCCAAATTCTGGATTATAAATATGCATACTGTTGAATATGGCAACAAACTTGTGAAGAGTTGGTTGTTTACAGAGTACAAATGTGCATGATTGCAGTCATTATTATCAAACACGCAATGCAATACGACATAATTGAAATAAACAATCTAGAAAAAGAATTCTTACAAAGCAAGCCGTCGTCGTCACTGCCTTCTTCCTGCAATAGTACACGATGATTATGGCATTGCATATGATGGTATACAAAAATAAAATACTCATAATATTAAATAAATATGAGAGGAATTGAAGAGTGATTATACCTCCACATTATCGTATTCATCATCATCAGAAGCAAGAAAGTCAGCTGTATGAACATTTAGTGTGAGATGTAAGGTAAAGAACGAAACCAGTGCAAGTTTACACCATAATAAAAAAGAATATTGACTAGATCCCAAACAAAGGACAGCAAATTTTTTTTTCTAAATGAAGAGGCTCACATCCATATTCTCGCAATAGCATCTGCCTAAAGACCTAACTAGAGATATTAGATCAGGGTATATCACCCAGCAGGCAAGTTGGACAATTGCTAGAACCAGGGCCGGCCCTGAACTCATGGAGGTCCGGGGCAAACTTTTAAAATGGGCCCCCATACATAATGTAAAAAAACAAAAACAAAAGTAAAAGTAAAATAAAAAAAATGTCTCTACCAAGATTTGAACTAGGAACCCCTTGGGTGAAAGTCTAACATAATAACCACTGTACCACAATTGGTTTGTGATAAGAAGGGCCCATGGTATATATTAGTTCTATTTTCGATACAGAATCATTTATATATTTAAATTGATTTTTTTTTTAGCCCTCCTAGCCCATGGGGCCCTGGGCGGTCGCCCTGGCTAGAACACAAAGATAACAACAGGAGATTAGTTAATCTGATGCTAAATTCAGATGCATAATATTGATGGATGAAATATCATGATAGGTTCCTTCTATAGAATAAAAGTTGGTTATATCCCGTGCATCAATATAAATGGGGAGTCTGCAACAGGTGCGAAATACTAGTAAAGAATTCGAAGGCTTTTTGAAGCCAGTCTCAACATTTTTGGTCAATATTACCCTTCTCTACTTAATTTAGACCAAGCCTTAAGTTTTAGTAGTTGACATTAAACATGGGTAATAAGACTAAACTCTACACTAGTATGGAATTGGAAAACTTCTTCAAGCCAGCTCAACTTTTCTGGACCACTTTACCGTTCTCTAATTAAAATAGATCCAGCCTAGAAATTAAGTGGTTGACATTAAACATGGGTAAAAGAGTAAATAGCGCACCATTAATAACCCAAAACTTTTTTTTCTTCAATTTCCTAATTAACACTGAAGCAACGCTTCATTTCCCTTGCGGAATTTTGACTCCCTACTTGTTTGAGATGGTTTTACCATGTGCAACAAAGATCTTTGATGCGTCAGTAGCATTAAAAGGATTGTAATCTTTAAAATAGGTTAACAGATAGAGAAAGACTACCTTATGCAATTAGCTATTTTATTAATCACACAATCTCCTGTCCGGCTCCTATCAAGTATCAACATCTTGCCTCTTGGCGTTCTGAGATGTGTACCTAAGCAAATATCTCATTGCAAGTCCCTTTTGTACTAGATAAAAAAGAAATCAAGGGGGACTGGGCCAAGAGAAACATAAATTGAAAAGACTTGGCTAAGAGGAACATAGATTGAAGGGAGGACTGAAGCGGTTGAAAAAGAGAAAAATACTTGCTAATGTAATTAAGCAGATAACCTTTGGCAGAGGTGAATGGAGTAAAGAATTCATGAAACCAACCCAAAACATTTGGGATGAAGTTTGAGTATTCGTCTTTCTCAAACCTAACTACCAAAGTATACACATGTTTATGTACATGTATGAATAGTTAAATTTGATTCTATGCTATTTACGTAACTGTAGTGGTGACACCAATAAGAAACTCCTATAGTGCTAGTTTTCATAGTGAATCAAAGTTGATTACAAAAACATAGCGTGATTGTGATTTCAAAATCACAATCACACGAATTTTAGACAAAACACCCATACTTTAGAATTGCATGTGATTGACATTTAAAAATCACATTTAAACAAAACCTTTTTCATTTTAAGTTTTTTCTTCTTTTTATCCATCTTCATTTTTGTGACTAGAAGGCTTCTCCATAACTAACCTTTGCAATCTTCTCCTTTTACAAAGGAACACAATAAGCGCCATCTGTCAATTGCAGGAATTTTCCTTCTTTTCTTAAAAAAAAATCATGAAAAAGTAAATAAAAAACACAGCAAGCACCATTTTATCTCATTCAATTTCAAGGACATGAAAAAATTTCCAACTTCAAGGGAAGATCATCAAATTTGATTTTCAAAACTTGACAAAGGAAAAAAAAAACCAAAAGATTATGATCCGATCAAGAGCTGAAGCGACTAGAAACGGCCGGACAGAAGGATCCGCGAGCTATTGGATCTTCTCATCTGTCCCAGCTTCTTCATTCCCCACCTTCATGTACCTTATTGATCCCGGCCAATCGATCGACGGTAACATTGCTTATTGGGCAGGAGGTACAGGAAAAGCATGTGGTTGTCGGACATCGGATAACAGCTGGGCAGCGAAGGATAGAGAAGATGGCGTTGAGAATAAGCCAGGTGTGGTTGGCAGGGAGGCTAAGGCCATCCAAAAGGAACACCAGATTGATGCGCCATCAGGATTCCCTCGAAAGATGAGGGACCAGAGGAACACATGCTCATTCGTTGGGGATGACGGAGGAGAGGCGTATATAGATGAACCTGATTTTAGTCTAACACAAGGTCGATAATTATGGGTGGATTTGGTATTTGAGAACCGCATCCCTTCCAGGTTCGATTATAATCCGAGAAAATGAATGTGATTTAAAATACCAATCAACAGATGATTTTTAATCCTTATTGACTAACAGTTGGTTGTGCAATCCCACTTGGAAATCCTAGTTGACTAACACTTGATTTCAAAACCACTCTGTGATTCCGTAATCCCGATTGACTATCCACACCACCCCCCACACCAAAAAAAAAAAAAAAAACTGGATTATTCTGCTATGCTTCATTCACTTCTAGTTTCCTTTGGAAAGTGTAAGTTAATCAATATTCCTCTCATTCATTTCAACATTATCATGACAAACTTCATTTCCATTTCGAGCAGTTATCATGCGGCAAACTGACGATGTCAAATATATGCTGTATTTAATAATAAATATTTAAATACTTGCATTGATCTGATTCTTCATCCTCATCACACCACTTGTTCCAGTCAACCTTAATATATGGAGCAGGCTTCTCTTCTGTCTTCAGCAGCCGCTTCCACCAACCTTTCTTCTCTTTTTTAACAGAGCAAAGTATGTTTCGCAATCCAATGTTTACTTTACTTCCCTGAGCAAAAGATGCAAATAAACATCAAAGGGAAGCATTAATGTGCACGACCAGTAGTTCTATCTACAGGTTATCATAATTATTTTTGAGAAGTTTTACGGAATAAATCATCATAAGAGGAATTACTAGAGAGCCTGCTTTTTGTAAAGGAAAGAAATATTACATCTACCAATTATTTGCACAATTATGGTTGTTAATAATTATGTCTAATTAACATGTGCATACTGCATACAAAATGTTGGTCAAGACAAATGATATACGTAAATCCAGTTAGGAATTGCCATCATTTATTTGAGTTATATAAGTAATAATTGGATAAGTCAGTTAGTCATCAGATTATCATCAAAGAACAGGTTGCACATGGATATAGAAGGTTATAGCATGGTGAAGGTGACTTAGGTTCAAGCACGGAACATGAGATTGATATCAAACCTAACTTGGGCAAGGGCCCTAAGCTTCTATCACCTAGAGGAGGGAATAAAGGTAGAGAGTGATGATTTTTTATAGAAATGATAACTTCTTCGCCTTTTTCTTCCGCTTTCGAGGAAAGCAGTAGCTAACCCCTCCTTGTTCGATAAGTTAGGTATAAATAAATCCAAAGTTTTGTATGAACAAGCGATCCCCACCACGTCATATCGCCAAACAACATATGCAGTAAGAACAAAAACGATTGAACATAAATCATCATGGAATTCTGCATCAAGGAAAAGGATGCCAGTCTACACAAAACAAAGGCAGCTCAGCAACAAAATTGGGGCTGCCTGTAGCATCAATGATCTCGACTCTCTCTCACAGCTGCTAGTTCAAGCTCTTGCCCTTGGAAGAATGCCTCCATTCTCGATGGATCAGGTATCCTGTCATTTCTACGTCTTCAAATGGCTCAACAGATTACTAGCTGTTGTTGCCTATCAGGCTATGATGTCCTCTCTATTAATGATCATGTTGTTTTTACTCCTTTCAATAGTATAATGGACTTGCTCTAAAGAAACTTTGAGGATAATGTGGACTGTATCTCTCTAAATCTACATTGAAAGATGAGAAATCCTCACTACAAAAGGTGTATTAGACTCTACGGGTCTATACCTTCGTAATGAGTCAAGATGTCATCATTCTATTAACCAGATAAAACCTCTAGCATGGAGAAGGCACCTACTGTACCAAATGAAGTTTCGAAACTTGAGTCGTCTCCCTCCCATTCAAAATCATGAAAGTAATCTAACCGAGCACTTAAGGAATTTAGGCCCCTACATCCAAAGTCTCTTGTAGCCGACCCCAAAATTTTGGGATAAAGGCTTGATGGGGTGTGTGTGTGTGTGTGTGTGTGTGTGTGTGTGTATATATATATATATATATATATATCCAAACTCTCTTATATTGTCCTTGAATTTTGTCGAGACTCTAGATGGAAGGACTCAACGCATGTTTAGTTATTTTTGTTTTATATTCATTTGATCCCCTTCCTAACCTAAATTTCCTCTTTGCCATTGTTTGCTAACCAAATCGTCCTAGCCCTAGGCTATAACACAAAGTAAAGGCTTTTGAACAGAACTTGCTTCATTGGTGCACCAGATAGTGTCACTATGTGAAGTTTAGGCTAGGCAACTTATTAGATCCCACATTCAAAAGAAGTTTCTATCTTATTCACCATGTTCGTCTAAAGCTATTCCTCAAGCAGTCTAGTTCCTTAAAATATATAATATGCAATGTTGTAAAAATCGCTAGTCGGCCGCTAGTCGGTTCGCAGGGACTAGGGATTAATCGGGGACTAGTCGGATTAATCGTTTTGAATTATATATATATATATATATATATATATATATATATATATATATACATATATGTGTGTGTGTGTGTGTGTGCGCGCGCGCGCGCGCGCGCGAAAAAAAAAATATACAATATATGCCATATTCTTTCATTCGTTTCTATCCCTTTGAATTGGGATAGGTCCTACTTCCTTATTTAATATATTAATCCCATAAAATCATTCGGGCTCAAATCTATTACAGTATTTAGTTCTACTATGGTAAACTAATGGCCTATTATCTTTTTAATTAAAGATCATAGAAACTTTATATTAAAGCACTAAACCCACTATTTAGTATTTCCTAACAGAACTATATGAGCCCAAGTTCTTTCTTGGCCCAATGAATTGTTTCTAACAAATTCGTTCTATTCTTCTGGTCAAACTTACTCAATAACTTTCTTAATTTAGGAAAAAGAGAGGAAGAAAGAGAGAGCCAATGACAGTACTCTCACCTCGGTTTGGGATAAAACCACTTAAAGAAGGAAAGAGAGAGTAGAGAAAACTCATTGGTTTTCCCCCATAGGTTCTTCTCCGGTCCCCAAGATTTAAACCTAAAGAAAAACATATGATGAGAGAGAAGGAAAGACACAGGTGAGAAAAAGAGAAATGGTGACTAAAGGAAGGAGAAGATGTAGAAGCTCACCTGGTCGAGAGAGGTGGAGGGCTACGGATATGGCAGTCAGAATCGAGGAGGAGTCTACGGGTCGGCCGTTTTTTTTTTCTGGATCCAGTCGGTCGACTAGGTCCCGCCTAGTCAGCCGACTAGGTCTGATTTTAGTCTGCACCGATTTCTTGGCCGACTAGGGTCCTAGTCGAGTCGGCAGAGGCCAACTACCGACTAGTTGGATTTTTACAACACTGATAATATGTAGTTGTGCCCCTCCTCATGCTGCCATGCAGCATTCTTCTATTCTCCGATTAGACTTCCAATTTTAGTGTAACTTTGAGAATAAGAAAATCTTAAAGGGTAAATTTAACTTCTCTTTAAAGTGTTTCTCCAGGTCTGCTACATATATGTTCCTCATTTAAATCTTCATCTACATCCAACCTATCCATCTCGTTAATGATTTGTCCTCTAATCCCTGGCATGTCAATTGAAGGTATTCTCACCCTCGTCTAATTCCAATTGGGCTAACCACACTTCTGTTCTTCAACTCAATTGCATGTTCCACCAACCCAATATTTCCAGCTTTCCATTTCGAGTGTACTTGTCTTCTTCCTTTCTCCCACCATGGCTATCATCCTTTATGCTTCGTACCTTCACAAAGTAACCAATTAAGTGCAATGTTCCACAGATTAGGTTACAGACGTATCAAGACTAACACACGTTAACTAAATGTCTATCCAACTTTATCAAACTATTGAGCAAATGGTACAATGGACCACTCATATAAATATATTCCACTCCAACACTGTTGAGTTTTTGAAAGTAAAAATATCAGCAATTTACAGACACCCACCCACGGAGGTGTATCTATGCTGAAGTCCCCAAGTCCCCAGAACTGCAACAAAACACTAGAGTAACAATGAGACATTGAAGAGTTGAGGGAGATATATTTATGTCATTCCAATACGTCGGATGCCCATTTATGTACATTCCCCTAAGATTTGAACATGGGTCACTCTGATACCACGTTATGTTGAGTTTTTCCTTAGCACCACTAGAAAGATAGTCCCCATATTGGAAAATACTCCAAGTGGGTATCTCAATATATAGATATACTTGTTATTGAGGTATGCACATGTGGAGAGAGGTGGCCCATGTGAGTGACATGTGGGTTATTTTACTAGAGAGACTTAGTTTAAACCAATGCTGTCAGAACCGGACCGGACCGACGGTTGGACCGGGTCGGACCGAATTTGGCCAAAAAATCGGTCTGGTCTGACTTGAACCGTTCTTTTTTTAAGAACCGGCAATTTTTGACTGAGCCGGGGTTTAACCAGTGAACCGTCTAAACCGGATTTCACTTGAACCGACCGGTTTATTTTTAAAAAAATCATAAGAGGGTGGAAGAAAAAAGGTTTGTCACTTTTCCAAATCTCTAATCCTAGTTGTCAATTAAAGATGGAAGGACTTCCATCTATCGCCTTCACTCACTCTCATCATCTTCACAACTCTTCTAAAATACAAGACAAGAACAAGGGGATCTTCTACAATTTTCAATCAACAGGTAAGATATCATCTTTAAGATATATCTTTATTTTTGTTTAAGAGAACTACAGAGACAGATTTATCAAAACAAAGAATAGTAAAGAGGAACAATTAATGTAAGATTCCCACAACTGAAAGTCTAGAGCTTTTGGAATTCAACTACATCATCTACTCTCTCACATTGTTAAATTGTTATAGTTTTATAGTATTCTAACTGTTGAATAATTCATTCTTCTAATTCTTTCTAATTTTTAGTTTGTAGTCTTGTACTAAAATTAATATAGTATATATTGATGTGGTTCTTAATATCTTGTTGCATTTGTTATAGCAGTATGCAATGTTCTAAAAATCGGCCTAGGCTGCGCCTAGACGCTAGGCGGCCGTCCGCCGCAACGAAAACCTCCTATTGGGCCATCCTAGGCGGCCCTAGCCTATTCGGCCTAGACGGCTAGGCGAGAAATCAAAAAAAAAAAAAAATTTCAAATTTCAAATTTTAAATTTTAAATTTTATTCAAAATTTTAAATTTTCAAATTTAAAATTAATATTTTCAAAAAAAAAATGCATTTTTCAGGAAAAAGTCAAAAAAAAAAAAATAAATAAAAAAAATCAAATTTCCCAAAAAAACAATTATAGGCGGCCTAGGCGCTAGGCGGTCCGCCGCCGCACCTAGGCAGCCTAGTGATTTTTAGAACATTGACAGTATGTCTACTGAATTTCATGAAACTCCTACTTCTGTGAATCCTACTGTTGAGAATCCTAATTCAACTCGTGGTAAAACGGATATTACTTGGGAGCATTGTCAAATAGTAGAATATCCAACTGGAAGAGGCAGAACTATACTTAAATGCAACTATTGTAAGAAAACATACATATTGTGGAGATGGAATACATAGGATGAAGGAACATCTAGCCCGTAAAAGGGGTGACGCAAAAGGTTGTCGTCAAGTTCCTGAAGATGTGAGGTATCGAATTGAAAGTAGTCTCAACAAAGTTGATAAAAAGAAAATCAAATCAAATGATATTGGAATGGATTATGTTGCCTTAGATGAGGAAACAAGTGAAGAAAATGATGAGCCTGTTAGCAATTGTAAAACTAAAAGAATGAAGAAGTCAAAAACAAAGAAAGGGATGAAAAGTTTTTTTGCTCCACGAACTACTCCTGGTTCACAACCTGGAATTAAGAGTGTTATGGCCACCAAGAATCTGGTTTTAGAAGCACATTCGGCTGTTGGTAAATGGATGTATGATGCTTGTATCCCTTTCAATTCCCTTAATTCACCTTATTTTCAACCTATGATTGATGTTGTGTTTGCTATTGGTCCAGGGTATAAAGGTCCTACTTATCATGATATTAGAACTTCCATTTTGAAAAAAAAAAATGTTACAGGGGTAAAGGAATTCATAGACACTCTCAAAGCTTGATGGAAATTGATAGGTTGTACAATCATGGCTGATGGTTGGACAGAAAAGGAGCATGACATTGATTAATTTCCTAATTTACCGTCCAGGTGGAACTGTTTTTCTGAAATCAGTTGATCCAACAGCACATTCAAAAACTGCACGATTATTGTTTGGGCTTTTCAAGGAAGTAATAGAATCAGTTGGACCTGAAAATGTGATGCAAATAATAAATGATAATGCAGCCAACTATGTAGCTACAGGGAAACTATTAGTTCAAGAGTTACCACATTTATTTTGGTCCTTATGTGCTGCTCATTGCATCAATTTGATGCTTGAGGACTTCGATAAATTTGAACAAGAATAACTAAATTTATCTATAATCATATCTTTGTGTTAAATCTGATGCGGAAACATACAAATGGAAGGGAACTGATCCGCCGTGCTCTCACTCGTTTTGCAACTAATTTCTTGACATTGCAAAGTCTTATCACCCACAAAGATGCATTACAAAGTATGGTGACGTGTAGAGAGTGGTTGGAGAGCAAATGGTCAAGTTGCGATGAAGGGAAATAGTTCAAACTTTTGACTCTATCATCTGATTTTTGGACATCTTGTGAGGTGATAGTTAAGATTGGTGAACCACTTGTGAAAGTCCTGCGTATGGTTGATAGTGATGATAGGCCTACAATGGGATACATATTTGAAGGTATGAGAATGGCGAAGGAAGTGATAAAGAGGACATTTAAGGGGAAGAAGGAATGTTATACACCATATTTGAATGTTGTTGACCTGCGTTGTGATTCTCAGTTGCACTAAAAATATCATGTAGCCGGTTATTGGCTAAATCCTGCATTTTTTTTATAATAAAGATACATTTTCCTTCCATCATAGCATTTTTTTCTCAAGTATTAGATTACATTGAAAGAATGTATGCTGGTGATGATTCTAAGCAATGAAAATCAATGCGGAAATCAAATTATACAAGGATGCAGCATGAGACTTTGGGAGAACCATGGCAATAAATGCACGCAATAAAATGCTTCCAGGTTATGGTCTTTGATCAATCATACTTATACCCTGTATTTTTCTCTTTTGGTCTTTGTTCTATAATTTTGTGTTATGTTAAATGGATCTTGTTTAATTATTGCAGCTGATTGGTGGGAAAATTTTGGAGGAAGTGCACCTAACTTACAAGAAATGGCAATTCAAATCTTGAGCCAAACTGGTAGTGCATCAGGTTGTGAACATAATTGGAGCGTTTTTGAAAGAATACATACAGACAGGAGGAACCGGTTAGAGCATCAAAGTCTTAATGATCTTGTTTTTGTCCATTATAATTTGCGTTTAGCAAACCAGTAATGATTTTTGAAACTTACAGTGATGAGTTATTATTATTCTCATTTGATTCATTGTTTTTCTATCTTTTTTCAACTCATAATTTGTTGGAAACTTACAGCGAGTTTAAGAAGCACAAATGTAATGATCCTATATCTATTGAAGATATGGACATATTAGGAGATTGGGTAGAGGAGACTACATCTCCATTGCTACAAGTTAATGATTTTTGAAAATTGGTTCGATACAGTTCAATTGGAAGGAGATCGATTCAATGAAGAGACGGGTAAAATATTGACTTGAATGCCAAATTGACAATTGTTGTCAATTATTTTGGAAAAATGATCCTAAATTAAGATTGTCTTGCATGTTTTATTTTTTGTATGCATAGTAATGATGGATCTATTGCGAATGGTAGAGAACCAAGGACTACCACCTAGTAGAAGGGTAGAGAATCAAGGAAAACAGCCTACTACTACTGTTGCAAGTGATGATAACGAAGGAAATCGTTATTAGATCTTCTTGAAGTTGAAATGTTGAGGCAATAGAATATGACTGCTATTCTCTCTTTTTTTATGTTTGATGACATTGATGACTTACTTGGATTATGTACTATTTCAGTCTTTCTAGATTTGGATCTTGTCGTACATATTTAGGCGTTTTGTTATTGGTTGTGGATAATTGTTGGTGTTTTTGAGTGGTTAAACTGAATACAGTGATGGTTTTGAGATAAATAGTACATAGTTTTGAGAATGATTTTTCTTTTTCTTTGTTGTCTTTGTTGCATCATGTACATAATATATTTAAAAGAAAATTTAAATATACAGTTCACAAAAACCGGTCAAACCCAGTTGAACCCCGGTCAAACCTGTACCAAAGATTTTCGATTTGATCATCGGGTCCGGTTTTTAAAACATTGGTTTAAACTCCTCAATGAGGCATTTATGTTTTGTCACTCTCTTTGGAATTTTCCTTAGGAGCTAAGTCCCGTAGGGGCTTAGCGACTCAGACTCGGACGAAGGACACAAAGTGACGCTTTGATCGCATACTTCGCACGTACGCATCGGACTCGAGATGGCACTGTTTGTGCTCGTTTTTTGCGCTCGTTTTTTGCGCTAGTTTTTGTGTCGTTGTGCACATATCCGCACGTGTTAGCGCGGGTGCAGCGCGTGCAGCTGAACAGCGGTGCAGTGGTCCAGCAGAACAGCACAGGCTAAGCGGGATTCCGCATGGTTGCTGCGTTTCCGTTGATTGACTGCTTCTGCGGAAAAACGTGGTTCTAGGCAGCACTAACGTGGCAGTAACCGCCAGTCATTAGTGGCCATAATCTCCTCGGTTAGTGGGGATAATGGACATTAATGAATGCTATTAACTAGTCAGTTAGTAGGGTTAATGGACATTAACCGTCATAATTCGTAGACATTAACTGCCCTAATTAGTGGACGGTTTTTCCACATTAAGTGGTGGTAATGGCAATAATCGTCTCTACTTAGTGGGGGCATTATCTTCGAATTCCGTAACCACTAAGGTAGTAGGCTGCTAAGGGGTTCTCCTACATATACACGTTGTGTTCTTCCAAGTGGGTATGATCTGAAAAACTGAGAACAAGTGTCAGAACAGAGCATGCATTGTAAGAGAGACCTTAGCAGCAACCATCAGGAGCCACAATGTACTGTCCTTAGAAGGAGTCTGGTCTTCGTCCAATCAAGAGTGACAGAAGCGTTCCAAAAGTTTTGTGATCTGGACTTGTTGGTCCCTGGGAGCAGATCGGTGAATAGGGTCTGAATCTTGCTTTGAGCAACGGTGATCTTCATCACCCCATAGAGGTTTAATATCTTTGTTTCTTCTTCCTCGTGTTCTTTGTTATATTTCCAGTACGATTGCTAGTGTTTGATTCGAGTTTTCTTTCAAGAGAGCCAGCTTGTATTCTAATTACATAAGACCATTAAGAGCAGTGAGCACTCGTGTTTTTGGTTTTGATAACGTTGGCACCAACCATCTCAAAGCAAGATCCAAGCAACAGATATGGAGAACCGTGCAAGTCTCCTTGACACAAGTTTCCACAGACTTGAGAAGTTCGGTGGAGAGCACTACAACAACTGGAAGAGGAAGATATGTCTGAAACTTCAACTCGTTAAGTCGACTACGTATTGACAAATTCAGAACCTATGCAGGCAGTGCACAGCAGAAAAAGGATGCGGCTTCTGCACAAGAGAAATAGAGAAGAGACAACAGACTCTGTAGGTTGTTGATTCTCAACTCCAAGAACGATTCCATGGCAGTCTTATAGAAAGAAAGAGATTGCAAGAGACATCTGGGAGTCTCTTGAGAAGCAACGCAAAGATGACGAACTGATGTCCAAGATCCATCTCGTCGACAAGTTCATGAAGATACAATTTGAAGACGAGAAAACAATAGTATCCCAAATCAAGGAACTGATGAAGATGCAACAAAAGCTTAAGGAAAGCATGCCTCTGGCGGACAAGTTCGTGGTGGGGGTCATTGTGTCCAAGCTCCCTCATGGTTGGAACATATTCATAACAGATATTTACCGCAGGAAGATGGAGATCATGCTAGAATTTTTGCGCTGGATTCATATTGAAGATGAAGCCAGAGCTCTGTTAAAGTTGGACACTCTGTCCAAACAGCTCGCTAAGGTGAACATGGTACAATCCAGTGATTCTAAAGGAAAGCAGAAGTCTAAAGGAAAGCAGAAGGTTTTCCATAGCAACAAGAAGAATGACTTCAACCATCTAAAGGTGAAGTCAATTTCATTCAAGCCAAAGTCCAACTTCGATTGGGCATGTTTCAACTGTGACAAGAAGGGCCATCTCAAGAAGGATTGCAGCTCCAATCCCAAACCAAAAGAAGGTGAGCTTAACTTGGTTGTTATGATTGCATAGGTTGACTCATCTGCCACGGACACTGACTAGTGGGTGGACACCGGTGCATCTTGCCACGTTTGTGCTAAGGAGGAGTTACTCACCAAGTACGAACCTACTTCTGGGAATGTTTCCATGGCGAACAAGTCACAAGCAGAAGTTTTGGGGATTGGGACAATGGTGCTGAAACTGACTTCGGGGAAGTCACTTACTCTGGAGAATGTGATGCACGTGTCAGTGATCGCCAAGAACTTGATCTCAGAGAGTTTGTTGTGCAACGCAGGACTGAGAATGGACATCAACGCAGGCCAGATGATGTCTTTACAAAGAAATATACTTTGGAAAAGCTTTCTGTATCGAAGGAATATTTAAATGCAGCTTGTAACTCCTAAATGTATCAATGTAGTGTCTACTTCTGGTTATCCTCTTGAGTTGTGGGACAATAGACTAGGACATGTGCGTTGTAAAAGAATAAACAAAATGTCTAGTCTAGACCTTATCTCCAAATGTGGGGTAAAGAAGTGGAGAGTGGTAGTACAGCACTACAAAGAGACGGAAACCTCATGCTACAGTAGTATGACACCACCAAGAGGTTGCGGACCTCGGTTTCGGGCCAACTCATAGCTGCGTAACACCACAAGAAAGCGAAAGGCTTCATGCTGGGTTATGTTAAAACTCTCTGAAAAGAACTCACCTAAGTATATGAATAGAGATGTATGTCTTCTCTTGAGGATAAACTTGTAGACACTCAATATAAATACACAAATACCAGGTCAGCACATGGCCTTTAATGTGCGACCAGAGACAGCTGATGTCATTGTGTGAGTGGGAAGAACATCAGCTATGGTACTGAATTCAAGGCTCAGTCCATTCTAGTATTGTACTATTGTTTGACCTATTCGAAAAGTTTAAGTCGTAAACGACATCTATCATAATACAAGATGTACAGTCATTGTAGGGAACACTCAATCATATATTGAGATATGTTGGAGATAATTGTTGGTGTCGATGCTACAGAGATTGCACAAACGTACGTGAAAAACCGAAAACACAACTGATTACTGCTTTTAATGGTCTTACGTAATCAGAATATAAACTGACTCTCTTGAAAGATAACTCGAATCAAACACTAGCAATCGCAGTTGCTACAACTGGAAATATAACAAAAACGCGAAGAAGAAGAAGAAGAAGAAGAAACAAAGAGATTAAACCTCACTGAGGTGATGAAGATCACTGTTGCTCAAAGCAAGATTCGACCATATTCGTCGATATGCTCCCAAAAACCATCAAGTTCAAATTACATAACTTCTAGAACGCTCATGTCACTCTTGAGTGGACGAAGACTGGACTCCTTCTAAGGACAGCACCTTGTGGCTCCTGATGGTTGTTGCTAATGTCTCTCTAACAATACACGCTATGTTATGACACTTGTTCTCAGTTTTTCAAATCATACCCACTTGGAAGAACACAACGTATATATATAGAAGAACCCCTTAGTAGCCCACTACCTTAGTAGGCACGAAATCCAGAGATAATAACCCCACTAAGTAGAAGCGGTTACCGCCATTACCACCACTAAATGTGGATAAATCGTCCACTAATTAGGACAGTTAGTGCCCACTAATTATGGCGGTTAATGCCCACTAGGTACCAACCCCACTAACCGAAGAGTTAATGACATTCATTAATGCCTATGACTGCCACGTTAGTGCTGCCTAGAACAACGTTTTTTTCACAGAAGCAGTCAATCAAGTGGAAATGCAGCAACCGGGCGGAAGCCCGCGGAAGCCCGTGCAACCCGTGTTGTTCCATTGGACCGTTGCACCACTGCACCATTGTTCCGCTACTCTGCTTCTCCGTTGCACGCATTGTTCTGCGTTGTTCCGCGTTGCACCCGTGCGGAAACCCATGCAAAAACTCACGTGGAACGAGCACACAACGGCGCAAAAACTCGCGCAAAAAAGAGCACAAATAGCGCCATCTGGCGTCCGATGCATACATGTGAAGTGCGCAGTGCAAAATGCGCCATCAAAGTACCACTTTTGTGTCCTTCGTCCGAACTCGAGACCGAGTCGCTAAGCCCTATAAGACTTAGCTCCTAAAGAAAATTCCAAAGTATGACAAAACATAAAATGTCTTATTGAGGAGTTTAAACTTAACCACTCAGTAAAATAACCCACATGACACACATATGGGCCACCTCTCTCCACATGTGCATACCTCAATAACAAGCATAGCTATATATTGAGATCGATGTTCTAAAAATTGCTAGGCGGCCTCGGTGTGACGGAAGGCCGCCTAGGCCATTTTTTTTTTTTTTGATAATTTTGAAATTTTAAATATAAAATTTAAAATTTTAATGCTCTAAAATCTAAATCTTATCTTAAAACCCAAACAAATATCCACAATACAACTAAGAATAAAAAAAATCAAAAATCAAAAAAATTCAAAAAACGGGCCGCCTAAGGCCGATTTTCGCCTAGGTCGATCGTCTAGGGGTTTTCGTTGCGGCGGACGTCCGCCTAGGCCGATTTTTAGAACACTAATTGAGATACCTACTTGGAGTGTTTTCCAATGTGGGACTATCTTTCTAGTAGTGCTAAAGAAAAACTACAACACGTTAAACTCCCCCGCTACTGCACCAAAACTACAAGATCTACCGCTTTAATACCATGTTAAATCGTCAATTGAGTACAAATTCATAAGAATGGCAACATAATGTCACAAACTTAGTGTTTTGCCTACAACTCGATCTGTGCAGCGTACATGACTTCCTCCTCAAAATTCCGTGCAAGTCTTTCCCAAACGCTTAGCTAGATCACTAAGATGAGATGAGAAATGTGGAGCAAGAGCGAGAGATATCGAAATATTGAAAACTTCACTATATTAGAGAGTTTACAACTTGTTGGGAGATGAGGAGCAAATGAGACTCTCACTCTATTTAGGGCCTCAAGGACCTTACCAGAAACTTCTAGAAAAAAAACGTCTAGGCCTAATACATGATGAACAAATTCTAGAACTTGTAGAAACTTATAAAAGTCTCATGAGAATTCAAGAGAACTCTACCATAATATGGAAAATTCTAGAGTCTTCCAACTAAAGTCTTGTGTACCTAAGATATTTACATGATGAGAAGATTCTAGAACCTCTAGAAGCTTACGGAAGCCTCGTGAGAATTCAAGAGAACTCCACCATACTCTAGAGAATTCTAGCGCTTTCCAACTAAACCCCTATGTTGTGCAACATTGTCTCGGTGAGGCAAAAAATCTTGTGCATATCAATAAGCTCTCGATGCAATTAAGCGACATATTGTAAGAAATAACAAGGGAGGTGGGGTGGGATGAAGAAGCGAAACCTCGGGAACTATAGTCCCATAGAGTTCCAAACTGAAATTGAAGGGTTCTCCTTGAGCGCCGATGGCGGAGAAACTAAACACACCCTCCGGCTCGCTATTCACCGACACATCCTTCGCGTCCGGCAGCGATATCGTCAGATAGACCTTGTCGGAGCGCTGCGCCCAAAGAACTTCCGGTTGCCGACTGAATGAAGAAGAAGAAGAAGAAGAAGAAGAAGAAAAAGAAGAAGAAGAAACGTTAGGGTTTTCTTTGTCAAAGAGAGCAGCTTTGGAGAGGGAGAGAGGGAGAGAGGGAGAGAGTGGAGAGAGAACAGACCTCATTGGAATGGAATCTTTGGGAAATGGCGGGGAGAATGGTGACGAAAAGAAAAGAAAAAACCTAGAGAATCGTTAGGGTTTGCGGAAGAATTTGTGAGGAGAGTGAAAATAAGCGCGGGGGAAAGCTGGAATTAGTAAGTGGCAATAGGGGTGAGCATTACTCGATTTCGGACCGAAAATTGAACCGAACCAAATAAAAGATTCAGTTCAATTTTAAAAAAAATCGATTCGATTTCGGTTTTGAAAATACTAAAGAGAACTACTCTCCCCGACGTATAATTCCATAATTTTTGTTTGCAACTACGAGAAAGGATAGGCTGGTCCAACCGGAAGATAGCCCAAGAGAGTAGATTTGCACGTAAAAGAAATACATATAATAGCATGGCATAATCTATGATTCAGATACTCAAAAATGACCAGACAACCTGGAGGCACTTATCTCACCTTGAAATAAAGGAAGGTAGGCAGATATGAAAATTCTAACAAAACCAAACGCACGCCTACTCTCTTATTTAGAACCAGCAAGGCGCTTTGCTCGGTCGGAGATAGAAGGCTACTTCCCTGCCCTGCAATCCGAACTGAGGACGGGTTCTTGGAAGGAGGGTCAGGGAGGCAAAGAGAGAGAGAGAGAGAGAGAGAGAGAGAGAGAGAGAGAGAGAGAGAGAGAGAGAGTCGGGGAGTCTGATGGCAATAACTCATTGAATCCATCGTTTTGGGCTCATAAGAAATTAAAAGTTGCTTCTGGGAAATGACAAAAAAATTATATATAGATAGAAGAGAAAATCACGATGTGGAAAACAATACATGGATTTTGTACAATGATACTGTACAAAAAATTGGAAAAGGGATGTAGCACAGCTTGGTAGCGCGTTTGTTTTGGGTACAAAATGTCACGGGTTCAAATCTTGTCATCCCTACCTATTGCTTCTCCTATGGGAAGTAACGGGGAGGGATGGGATTACTCTCGCCTTTTTTTGGCATAGCAGGCCTAGGCTTTGGCTTATGTAGATCAAAAATGATGAATGGGATTGTGGCACTCCACTCATCGCTAATGCGGAAGGATGTCGCCGAAAAGAATGGGACGCAGCTTCGCTCTACCGGATGCGTCGGTTCCCATCATATAAGAAGCTCGCTCTTTACCCGATCATTAAACATTTTGTCGACGGCGCACCAGCTCTATTGTTGCGTAGTAATAGAAGCCTGCTCATGCAGCTTCGGCGGCGAAAAAAACCCCTCTTAAGAACCTCGAGAGAACCTGAAACACCCATAGATGATGAAGTTCGACAGGTTGTCTCTTGCCTGCCCATGGATTCAGCAGTAGTTCGAAAGGTTGACCTATTCAGGAATCTCCGGATCTATGCTTATTTTTAACTCCCCGAAGCATTTCGTCGCTTACTACACCTTCACCATAGAATAGATCGGCCTAGTTCCCGTTCTTTTCCAGTGCACTCGCTTTGTATCTCCGACACACTGTGTTAAGCATGGATTTTAATGCACTCATTTTCGACCCGACTCTGACTTACCACACCATACATTCTGGACGGTATATGTTGTCGGTCAGTCGACGAGGTGGTATTTGTTTAACCACCAACCAGATAGCAAAGGTAAACCCAGCTCGAAGACTAGGTGCTCCTACCTGACTGATCACTGCCCATATGGACCCAGAAATTGCTTCAATTATGGTGAGTCCCTCGACCAAGGACTCCACACCGTCCTCCACGGTCCCTGACCGTACTACAAAAAGGGAGGGTAGGGGACCAAGAAAGGGAGAGGGAGGGAGTTCAAGAGAGAGAACGATAAGGGCAGCCTCATACCGAGCCTTCACTAAACAATGGGAATCTCAATCGAGACTAGGAGAGGTGGCCTCATATCCCATCCCTCGTTCCGGCTCTCCGGAAGCAGAGTATACGTGGACGACAGATGGATTTGAAGTTAAGGGAAACACATTGAGACTACTACCAATACCATGTAGGTTTCGATTTAAAACCGAATAAAAAATTTAGTTTATATATATATATATATATATATATATATATATATATATATATATATATATATATATATATAAACAAAAAAATCGAATAAACCGAAAATTAAACCGATTTTATTCGGTTCGGTTTGGTTCGGTTATGGGTCATTTCGGTTCGGTTTTGGTTTTCCTTATTCGGTTTCAGTCCAATTCAGTTTTCGGTTATTCTGTTCGATTGGAGCCGAAATAACCGAATGCCCACCCCTAAGTGGCAAGTGGCAAGAATGATAAAAACGAAAAACACCAAACGCTGGTGAGAACACTGTTTAGCATTTGTAAAGATTAGATCAAAAATTTTACAGTATTTATTTGGGAGTTTTTATCGGGACACTTTATTTCTTACTTGGGACTACCCCAAAACAGTTTTTTTATTTACAAATTTACCACCATGAAAACTTACTCGGGGCTAGCCCACTACATAGTATAAAATCCAACTTTTTTTTTTCCTTTTTCATATTTTGTTTCTTTCCTCTCTCAAATTCCAAATATGTTAAGGTTCCATCTTCATGCAAAGATTCCATCTTCTAGGGACTAAAATATGGTTTATGTTTCATTTTGGGGGAATTTCTGAAGTTTCGAACCCATTTTAGGTTTTTGAACTTCGAAAATTTGTTCATAGTCACGATGGGGACAACGATGGTCTGTCAAAAATTTTAACATCATGTATAAAGTTAGGACTGTCAAAAAATTTGATAGTCCTAATAATAGTCAGGACTGTTAAAAATTTTAACAGTCATATAGTCCTATAATACAGAGAAAAGTGCAATAAGGGATTGAAAAATTCAAGTATCATAGGACTATCAAAAATTTTTACAGTCCTTTACGAAGTTAGGACTGTCAAATATTTTGACAATCCTAAGTATCCAGTAAGTTTAAATTAGGACTGTCAAAAATTTTGACAGTCATGACTATTGTTAGGACTGTCACAAATTTTGACAGTCCTAGGAATCTTGTATATTTAAATTAAAATTTTGACAGTCCTGACTATTGTCACCACCCCATTTCCAGAGCCGGGTATTTTTTTTTTAATTTAGTTAATTGTGCATTATTTATAATTAATTGTATTTATATTTAATGAGTGATTGTATTATTTTTATATTGATTGTTTTAGGGTTTTGGCTAGCCTGGACCCATGTCAGACCCTAGTGGACCCATGTCCGACCCAGCCCACACCCCTGTGAGACATATTTTGGGTTTTAGAATATTATTATATTTTTAGTGGGTTAGTTGGAGAGATTTGGAGTTAGTTTGAGTGCTTTTGGAACCCGAAACCCAAAACCAAGTGAGTGGAGGGCATTTTGGACATTGGAGACTTGTGGAACCCTTTTAATCACTTGGCCGGCCCTATTTCCAGCTCCATTCCCGTGTGAACCAGCAGCCACTCCTTCACATTCTCATCTTCTTCACTTCTTATTATTCTCCACTCTTTCTTCTTCCTTTCTCCTTCCCACTTCAGGTAAGTCCTTCTTTCTTCTCTTCTTCTTCCATTTCTTCTACTTGTGTGAACCCTAACCCTACATTCTTTCCCAACCTAGGTGGGTAGAGCCTAGATTTGGTGTTGGAGCTAGATTTGGGAGCTTGGAAGCTTGGTTTGGTGGATTTGGAGCTTTTTGGAGATTTTGGCTTGGGATTCCAACTCCCAAGAGATAAACCCTAATTTTCCCCTTGTAATTACTCTTTTATAGTGTAATTAATAGTTTAGAACCTTTCTAGACCCTTAGGCTACCCGTGGGAGGAAGTTGGAACTAGTTTGGTAGTGTTTGGAGACTTTAACACTAGGTTTTGTGTCAATTTCGGGTGAAATCCGAATTTGGCCCAATTTTGGGTGATGCCCTAGGTTAGACGGACCTAGGTAGACGTTGTCGGGTGTCTTGAGGGTGAGTGCACGTCTCCGTTCGGACACGGGAAGTCGTGTCGCAAAAAAACGGGCGTTTCGGGCGAATTTGGGGCTTTTCGTCGTCGCCGATTCTAAGTGCGTGCGCGTTTCCGCCACGGACCTAGAATCGATGCGGGAGCACTTTTTATAGGATCTAGGCATCGTTTAGAGCGCGTGGGTAAATTTTGGGCCGATTCCGAGTTCGTTTGGTGTGCGTTTCAGGAGGTTTTCTGAACCGCGCACCGCGTGTTCGTCGAAATGATCGAACGGCCATTTCGACTTGGTTTCCTTGTTTCGGGCTTGTGCGCGCGTTGGGTTAGTATCGGGGAGTGTGTGCTAGAGTTTTCGAGTTATATTTTATATATTTTAGGGTGTTGGTGAGTGTCGGGGTCGTTGGGCGTGAGTGGGGCGTGTTGTTGTGTGTTGTGGTTGAGTGGTGTTGTGTCTCTCTATATATATTTATAAGTGTCTATATATATATATATATATTTATATATATATGTATGTGTGTTTATGTATATATATTTATATATATATGTGTGTATTTATATCTATGTGCTTGTGTATGTATATGCCTATGTGTGTATATATATATATGTAGATGTGTAAGAGTGTGTGTGAGTGTGTTGATATATATATATATATATATATATATATATATATATATATATATATATATATATGTGTGTGTGTGTGTGTGTGTGTGTGTGTTTATATATATATATATATATATATATATATAAATATATATATATATATATATGATTATGAGTTTGTGTGTATATATGTATATATATATGTATGAGTGTTGTGTGTGTGTGCTTGTGTCTGGGTGCAGCAGAGCGAGGCAGCGTGGCCTGTAGCAGCAGCAGCAGTTCCAGCGCGCAACAGCGCCGAGGCAGCGCCGCGGCAACAGCTCGCTCGAGCGAGGCAGCGCCGCGGCAGCAGCAGAAGCAGCAGCAGCAGCTCCAGCAGCAAGCGCGGCAGCAGGGCGTGGCGTTTGCGCAAGCGTGGCGAGGCCTAGCTTAGCGCAGTAGCGAGAGGGGGCTCTGTATATAGATAGCTAGATATAGATATATAGATTGATAGATAGATATCTAGATAGCTAAGATAGATAGATATCTAGATAGCTAAGATGGGTAGATATATAGATACATAGTTAGATGTATAGATATATTAGATAGATAGATAGGTATCTATGGTTTAATAGATAAATAGGTATATAGTTAGATAGATTGATGGATATGTGGAGATACATAGATAGCTAGATAAATAGATAGATAGATTATTAGATAGATAATAGTTAGCTAGGGAGATATATATATAGATACTAGATGGATATATAGATATAGATAGGTAGTTAGATTATTAGATAGATAGGTAATAAGATAGATAGGTAGGTAATGGATAGGTAGATAGTTATATATACATCTAAGGTATAGATATATATACCTATGGCTATATATATATCTATATATATCTAGAGAGAGAGATAGATAGATTTATAAATAGATATATACATAGCTAGATAGATAGTTAGATATCTAGGTATAGATATATATATATGTAAGGTATGTGTAAGGTATGTGTAAGGTAAGGTATATATGTTGGGTATATATATAGGTATATGCCTATATGTATTAGATATCTATATTTTAGCCTAGATTATAGCTAGATATATATGTTTATGCATAGTTAGTTAGCTAGAGGGGTAGTAGGGTTGAGTTTAGAGAGGTATCTCAATACCTTGAGATAACCAAGGTATTGAGTTTCGAGCGGGGTATTTGAGCAATAGCCTAGGAATAGTATTGGAGTGATTTTTATATGCTTATGTGTATATATTTACGCGTGCTAGCATAGGTTTTAGAGGGTATAGGCGGGGTATATAGCGTAGGTTGAGGTATCGGATACCGAGGGTATCCCGGTATCTCAAGGAGGCGAGTTTGTGAGTTTTCTAGCTTAATGACCTCGGTTTGACCTAGAATTTCAGGAGCACCCTAGTTTGACCCAGACTTGACCGTAGTTGACTCGGTTGATCGCCAAAGTCAACTTTTGACCTAGTTTTGACCCAGAGTTGACTTTTTGACCCAAATTTTACCGGTTTGACCCGTTTGACCTAGAATGACCCTAGAAGCCTATTTTTAGTTATTTTATATCTGTTTAACTCATTAGAACCCTGTTTAACCTTGCTTTTCGCAATAGGTCCTTGCGACACCGGTTCGGATCGCCAGTTGCTCAGGACGGCAAGCGAGTACATTCTCTGATAGTTTTTATTATATGATGATTATTATGATTTAGCTTCTAGTATAGTATCATCTGATTATTCTGGCACAACACGGGACACTGACTGGTATTTCTGGATTCATTTACTTGCGACACGTATATTTCATGTTTCTGGCCTCTATTCTGGAATCACTACTGGCATCACCTACAGGCATCATTCATGTTCAGGCTGGACTCATCTTGATTTTCGTGTCGGGTCTTGGATCCACTTGTATTAGTTGGGGCGGGGAAATACTCGAGTAGACATGTAAACATTCCCATCTGGAATCATCAGGAATCACTTCCTCTGGTCTAATCTGGAATGATAGCAGCCGCGCACCCAGTGCGCGGTGAGCCGTACTTACCCCTAGCCGTTTACATGTCGAAACAAGTATTTCAAAGACACCGAGTTCATTCTTTATAGTCTGGACTCTCATGCATTTCTTGACTTGTCTCACTTACATGTTTCTGGACTTGACTCACTACATATATTTTATACTGGACTCACTACACGTTCTTGTGCACAGACTTACTCTTAGTTTAGATTTCTTGTATCTTGCAGTCATTACTATCTTGATATCCATGCATCTTTACCTTTATGCACCAGTGATTTATATATATTTCTTGTTTCATACTTGTTTCATTCTTCTTGCTACTTGCTATAACTGTTTTATAGTTTTTATCATTTAAATGAAACTGCTGTTAGAGATGTACTTGCTCCAGTCCTGACTGGACATATTTTTCAGAGTATCCGGAGGATTGGTGTCCGACGTTTTATGGACCTGAGCCTGTCGATGGTGCATACAGGGACCCTCTAGTTTAGGGGTGATTTCCGGGTTGGTAACCGGGATCACTGAGACCTTGTTGTTGTTTTTATTAGCTTTTAGCACCGGATTTGTCTCCGGTTTTGGATTGAGACCTTGTTTGTATATTATTTTGGATGATGTTGTATTATTATTGATGTTGTGGTTGTTGTAGTAGTTGTTGTTGGTTAGACTTGGTAGCTGTCAGTCTTCTTTGTTATCTTATCGTGCTTAGATTCGTGATTGAGTACTTGAGATTACCATTATGATTTTGCTCCTCCGTTTGGAGTTGAGATCTTGACAGGTTTATATATTGATTGCGTGGTTGCCCTCCTTTTGGAGAGGTCATGGCAGATTTTTTTGTGAGTTATCTAGATAGTTGACCTAGACAGCGTTCTACCGCCGATGCTGCGGCGTAGGCTGGATGTACTCACGACTCATGTCCGATTTTCCGGGTGCGAGTCGTGACAACTATTGTTAGGACTGTTACAAAATTTTACAGTCCTAAGAATCCAGTAGGTTTTAATTATGACTATCAAAAAATTTGACAATCCTAGCAATGTCAAAAAATTTGACAGTCCTAGGAATCCAATATGTTTAAATTATGACTGTCAAAAATTTTGACAGTCAGTTAGGACAACGTTTAAATTAGTCCTAACTAGCTGTCAAAATTTCTGATAGTCCCAAGAATCCATTCAATTTTAATTATGCCTGTCAAAACTTTTGACACTCCTAAGATAATAAATCACTTTCAACTATTGGATACTCAAAATTTGACATTCCAATGGTGTTTAAAACTTGGCCAAAATATTTACCAGTAGTAGGATACTAAAGATATACAATGTGGCAATAGATTCAACATCAATCTCACAATCAATATCACATTTCAAATTAGTATCACACAATTAGATCAAAGTTTTACTACCAACAAAGTTTCACAAAATATATCGTCAAAGTTTCAAGTACCAAAAAAAGTTACACACCCAACATCGCATGACCATCAACCCAAAGTATTTAATTACAAATTTGAAAGTTTCTAATTATCATGACGACTCATTGTACGCCGCTCCCTATCTTCAGGAACAAAAAATCAGTAGTGTTGTCGATGTTCTACAACTGCTGACCAACTTCAACATAGTTCTCGCCCTTGCAACTGACGATACTTTTTCCCAACTTTTTGGCTTTCTTAGCCTGTACGAGAAGCACACAAAAAATTAGCAACGTTAATAAACAAATCAAAATCTTATTATTCAATAATTTATTCCTCACAATCTTCAGCAATGTAACATACAAGATTGATTTGGATGGAAGAGAGGCTGCTACCCACACATTACCGCCTCTTCGAATATCAGGGTTCAACATCATACCATGTCCGGCCTCCGCATAGTATGACATGTAGTCGTCGCTATAATCCGACATCTCAACCACCGGGTGTCGTTCTGATGCACCGATAACATGACGTTGCCACTCAGAGAAGAAGTATGAGACCTAGTGGTACACTGGTGGGACATAATTTAACGGTTTCGGTCCCCTCGCAGCAGTCACCAATTTTAATGTGGGCTTCGGTACCGTTTGTACGTAGCCAAACTGACGAAGCACTCTATCAGGCTTGTAAGGCTCCTCGATATCATGGTAAATTATCAGACCATGAAATAGAGCGACTGATTGCAATAGACGAGTACTATTTCACATATCCCGATATGAATGACAAACTATTTATAACACGATATAATGATCATAATTTAAGTTAGTAATTAATACGAAATAGTACAGTGATAATAAAAACTAAAATTAAGGTGCTTGTCATAATTTAAGTTAGTATCATTTGACCTCCTCTACCCACATACCAAGCTCGCGGTAAAGGTATGCTAGTATATTATTTTCCCAAGATATTTGCTACACTGTGGCTAGGTTCGCAAAGTTGTAGAGATATTTGGCATGTATCGACGTTCCAGACTTGTCCGGAATATCGACGACCACTAATATGAACTACATATACCCCCGGTCAACCGCATCGTCATTATTATCATCATCATTATCATTGAATGTCTCATGCAAATATCTCAAAGAATGACTGTATGACTTCTTGAAGTCGGAGATGGTTGTAAAAGTCTTAGCCTCAACTCCAAGAGAATTGGAGACATATTCCACAATCTCATCGTACAACTCAAAGTTGCCCTAAAAATGATCATTTATTATTGCACGACCATCAACCCTAAGGCCCAAAATATGATGGACGTCATCCAGGGTGATCGTCATCTCCCTTGTTGGGAGATAAAAAGTGTTGGTTTCTGGATGCCAGCGTTTTACGAACGCGGAAATGAGTGTATTATCCACCATCTTATACAAGTATTTAGCCACATTTTGTAAACCGATGGGGTTAATTTTGGCCTTGACGGGTTCCCCTAATTCGTCGAACCCCCATGTATTATACTTCTTTCCGTGGTTGATGATCGTTAACATACACAAGCTATCCTAAAAATTAAACAATGGAATAAAACTAGAAATATAAAATATAATTATCTAAAATAATTTATAATAACGTAATGAACTAGCCAGATCGTTCCATATTTGATATGCAATGTGGTTCTCGATCGACGACAACAGAGAGAAACCGGTTGGATGCGTTTGCTCAGCTGGATGAGAAGGTCCAGAACCATCATCCCCTTTTTCAGACAATAGGTACGTCATCATCGGAGGAGGAAGAAGAAGCAGGACCAGTAACCGATTTTTTTGTATGAGTTGCACTCTGTTTCGTTCTATGTTTTCTAACTTGAGAGGGTGCCTTGGGTTTTGCGATAGTTATTGGTTTCTCAATAACTCTCTCACCATGACCTACCTTGCACTCCAATGTAGTAGGACATTTTCTTTTAGTACCTACGTCAAGGTCCTTCTTCTTCGGGTAGCAATTATAAAATAAAGAAATATTTAGGATAAATTAACATAGAATTAAAATGAACAGACTGTAGAAGCATAAAAAATATGCATCCATGCGCCCCAAAGTAAAACTAAGAAAAGATTGGGCCGCATAATCACCCTACGGCCTAATAAAGCGACATACATGCATCCAAATCAGCCGAAGAATCTTTGACCGTAGATGGACCTATCGTGGCATCCTAGCAACAGGATCATCTCTGACACAAAATCCTAACAAAAAGGATTTTCTGAATACCTCAAAAGACGTTAATACACTAAACGACATAAGTCTCGCGTCAGTGCAGAACTTCACTCTCGATGGATGTGCAGTACCACGTGTACAATTTGGTCCGCTTGCGTCAGTACAGACTCTATGCGTTACATACGTCTCTGGCCCCATGCATCCCGGACTCCATGCGTTCCATGCGTCTCTGCCCCATGCGTCCCAGACTCCATGGTCTCATGCGTCTTTGGCCCCATCCGTCCTAGGCTCCATGCGTTTCATGCGTCTCTGGCCTTATGCGTAACAGACTCCATGCGTCCCATGTGTCTCTGGCCACATGTGTTTCAGACTCCATGAAGACCAAATCTTGTTGTTACGACATGAGTGATTCTCTCCAACCAAGTGCGGACCATGTGTCAAGCTGACTAAGTCATGCCCACAAAGGACGAGAACCACCCTGATCTTCAACAACAGAAAAATCCAACAAGCGTCCACATGACAGCCTGGCCCGCTCACGGTTACAGCTGCACCCTGTTAAGGAGGCACACGTGGCACCATCTAGCATCCATGTGGTCCAACATATGCGCGCCCGAGGATGACTATATATACCCGGGTAGCCTACCCAAACAAGGAGGACGAAAACACAATGGTCGTCAACAGAGAGGGAGCATACAGAGACGAGCAAAGAGCTTCTTCACCCTGTATCGGATTATCAACGGAGTAAAGGAGCCGCCACAGCGCTCTTTGTCCATTGTCACACCCCAGATCAAAATATTGTACTTAGATAATTCTGTTTAGGATTATTTATACTCTTTTTGTTCCTTAAATACAAAGTTTGCAAGAACTCATTTAATGTCGAATAAGATGGCTACTCTGTTGGGGACGTCTTTATCCTCTGATGAGAAACTTGTGACACAATCCGACGCAGCCAAGCTCGGATCAACTCAATGAATGCTGGTTGTTTACTTCGACCAGCAGGCTTTTGAGGAGATGCTCTCGGAGGAAAGCGCTAATCCTTTGTTAGGGCTAGCAAAGCCTAAGAAGACCAGCATGACGTTGGTAGCAAAGGCTGTTGCGCCTCACCCAACTGCGAAGCATGCGCTCTCCGTCTCTCTTTCTCTCTCTCTACCGCAAGGACCACACATTATGCGTGCATTGCTTATGTGGCAGCCCCTTCCTATAAGAAAGGTGCTCAGCACCTGAAGACCCACAGGACATAGGATGTAAAGGTCATTGTGCCTCATACAACTACAGAGCATGCTCATCATGTCTCTCTCTCGACCACAGGGATCGCACACCATGCGTCAACCTCTCATGCGGCAGCCTCTTCGGGTGCTGAGGCATGTTCCATGCGGCCACAACAGAAGCCACATAAGTCGACAGCCGCATACAAAAGTCTACATGCGGCACCGATCGTTGGTCGCAGGCAAATGTCCACATACGGCCATGACAGCCACAGAAGTTTCGTCTTCGACCGAATTTCACGCAGCGCTGACTCCATGCACCTTGCTGAAAAAGGGAAAGATGTGAATTTGGACTCTTCCTACTACGCACCGACGCGTGCTATGACGAAGAAGTCTATGGAAATGCGAGCCCGCCAAGCTCAAGCAATTGTTCATTCGACCGACCTCCAACAGGCGCCGCTTACTATGAGTACCCCAGACGGGAAGGCATACAAAACCGGCCCATACGTCCAACCCACAGTGACAATCAGACAGGGTCGGTCTAAAGACTCTACCGTTGGCAACTTAGGACAAGTTCTTGTCCGAACCCCAGGTCATGAAGAAAAATCAATACCTATGTACCCATGTGCTCGCTCTACTCAAACCCATAAAGAGGGTGCAAAGGTGATTCAGCACTCGCTTAACTTGCACAACGTGATCAATCACAAGCACAAAGTGAGGGAAACAATTATGTCATACTAAGCAATCCTCCCCAGGGCATCATTGTGCTAACATTATCATCAACTGCTACTGCAACAAAATAGCAGTACCAATAAAAAGGGGGGTCGACATTCCATCGGTTGCAACCAAAGGCACCCACCCAGCTGCAACCCGGAGAATATATGCTAGCACTAGAGGAAGATGAGCTGCCCTTTGCCTCATATTATTCTACTCGGAAGGCCCCCTCCATGAGGGGAGGCCAAAAGCCCACCACCTCCAGTCCGTCACTCTCAACCAGTGCATTGAGAAGGCGACTACTAGGAGGACCAGCAGCGGGACCTACGGAAGGTGTTTTCCAAGGTACCTGCTGGAAGAAAAAGCTATCAGACGCTGGGGGTAGTTCTTCCTCAGGATCCCTGGGGGTTACACAAGTTGGGGGTAGTAATCCCCCGAACCTATACAACAACCTACGTTCCGAAAAAGCAATGATTCCCAAGTAACAGACTCTGATGTCCCTGGGGGTGGCCACCCTCGTCAAGATAACGTAGCCTCCTACTATGGGGGTAGTATTCTCTCAGAATTCGAGGAGGAGGTGACGCTACCTGATGACTACTCCCGGCAAGAATCTGAGACGGAAAGTGCGACATCCACTACCCCGTCTATCTATCCCCATGTGAGGACAGTATACATAGCAGGGGACGATCACGAAGACCCCAACGATCGACAATACCTCGAGGTTCTTGAGGCCATGATACAGATGGTGAGTTCATCAATGCAAGCCCTGACCTAGATGATGTTGGAAATTAAAGCAAACATGTCTTCCCAACCAGCAAGGACTTCTGAACAAGTAAACTTGGACCCTGGGACTAACGCGGACTGCGACGCAACCGTTTTGCCCATAGGCGGTAATCACCCTTTGCCTAGATCATCTTCCCCTACCATCGGAGACGAAGCCAAAGAAGCAATGAGGGAAGTCCGAAAACTCCGGGCTCACCTAGATTCCATGGGCAGTCGGGACTCACTGCGCTAGCTCGAGATACGACAACCATACCCCCATGAATGGAGAGATGTGTTGTACCCGCCCAATTACAAGTCCTTTAACTTGAACCCATTCGACGGGAAGACTTCCCCCCGTCAATACATGAGTTATTTGAGAATGCAATATGGCACCTACCTCACAGTGATGCACTCCTCATAAATCTCTTTGTGGGGGCATTGTCCGGGGCAGCATTCGACTGATTTTACAGCCTACAAGAAAACTGTATCTCATCGTTTGACGACCTCAAGAGTCTTTTCTCAAAAATTCTATGATGGAGGAAGCGACATGACGATGTCCTCCCTGATGGATGTTACCCAAGGGGAAAAGAAACTCGCCCAAAATTATATCGATCGTATCTGACAAGCAGCACTGAGGTTGCCCCAGGCAATCCCGAGTCGACACTGATGGACATGTGCCGCAGAAACTTACTTCTATCAGTCAGCCTCTGGATGGCTTACGGTCAGTTTAAAGACTGGACGACGTTCATCATAAATGATGTCAGCACTAAGAAGAAGGTCAAGGATGCCCGGCTCTTGAGAATACAGATCCTTGTCGCTGATAATAGGGGAAAATATTCTAATAACAACAACAACAGCAACAACAGCCGTGGTGGAAAATGGAAGCAGGCCTTGGTGGCCAATTTAACCAAGAAGTCCGAGCAAAAGTCAGCTGAAGTTCCGAAGCCCAAGGAGACTTACTCCTTCAAAGATGATGACATCATGCCCATCTTCTACGTACTAATAAAGGGTGGTAAGCTTCAGCTCCCCGACGTCAAACGCCTTGTTGAGGCAGTCGAGGTGAATAATCCAAAGTACTATCATTACCATCGTTACGTCCATTATGCGATATAAGACTGCTACACGCTGAAGCGGTACATCCAGTGTCTGCTCGACACCAAGGCCCTCATCTTGGATATCGATGACAAGACGGTTGCCGCTAACATGGTACCATTCCAGTTCAGCAACTTCCCGGCGACAAAAGCCTAAAATGGGGTAATCCTAATTCCCCGGGCAACGATGGAGGTCGTCAATCTTCCGCCAGCTCATGACCAAACGCCTGGGCTGATACCTTTTACTATGCTACATGGGGAGGTCATGTGGGTTCACCCCGATCTTGCTCCAGGATTGATGCAGCAGACAATACCTTCTGCCACCAAGTCCAAGGGCAAGAAGTCCAAGTCCTGCTACACAGTTTTCTCCTATCTGAGTAAGCTATAGCAGAAGCAATAATATCAGGCCTGACGTACCAACACGAGTATGACACCCCTGACGATGGTGCACTCCCCATTGTCGCACCTGCAACGTTGGATCCGTGTACATCCCAGCCTCTGCCAGCGGATAAGTCACAAGCAGAAAGATACTCGCTTCGACAAACTGCTGCGCAAAGATACATCCCAGGGGTTGAAAAAATCCTATAACTTTGATATCTTGAACCAACTGGATAACACTCCAGCGAAGCTGTCACTATTCGAACTTATGCGGCTCTCTAGAGACACTCGGGCCACTCTAAGTGAGGCTTTGCAGAATGCCTCCATCTACCTAGCACAGGTCAAACTGTCAGCTGAGGATCCGACTGCTTGCCCCCACTGCAATAATATCATGTAGGCAATACCCATTATTACATTCTTGAAACAGGACATGTTGCTAAAGAATAACTGGCACGATCGTCCCCTTTATTACATAGGGTACATTGGTGCCATCAAGGTGGACCCGATGCACATAGATCCTGGTTCGTCAATCAGCATCATCCCGTGGAGTCTGTTTCAGGCCTTGGGCATTCCGATGCATCGCCTGGCAGCCACCAATACCGCCATCACTAGCTTCAATGCAGGAAGAAGCTATCCTCTGGGTAAGATTCGCCTGAAATGTCAGATCAGAGACTTGAAAACAGAGGTCACTTGATATGTTATTGAGGTAGATGTATCCTACAATGTCTTGCTCGGATGCCCATGGATACATTAATATATGATCGTGTTGTCGACCCTGCACCAGTGCCTGAAGTACGTCGACGAATACGGCACGGTCAAAACGGAGTTTGTTGATGTCGATCTGTTCAAAGGGATCGAAGCCTATTACTCTGATTCGATCCTTTACAAACAGGTCTACCAAGATAAAGTTGGCAATAACGTCGATAATGAGGCAGAGGCTGGGATAACACCAGAAGAGCCCTTGAGAGTCCGTCTAAAGGCACGCGCTCCTGACACAACCTCTTCCCTCGTCATAAAACTACTAAGGAAGGCACCCGAACCTCTGGTCGTCCGCCTTCGTAGGACGGATCAATCGTCGAAGGAAGTTTCGGCACCATCCACCACGTCCGAACCTCTGGTCGTTCTCCTTCACAGGCCGAGTCAACCTCCGAAGCCTCTGGTAGTAAAGCTGCACAGGAAACCTCCAAAGTTGTTGCTCGCACTGGGGGTAGATCTCGGGAAGGACGAGATGGAGGAGTACATAGTTGCTCATGCAAACATCCCTTCTCTGGATAATATAATTCCTAGAGAAAATATACCTTATTTTGTGAATAAAGGGCTATCTTTGAACTACTCTGAAGTTGCACACATAAGCACACTGTATTCCATGGAGCACAGCCTAGGCCTGCGCCTGCAACATAGGTGACTACTACCTGTGCAGTAAACCAGATCCTCCCTAGCCAAGGTTCCTACTTCAAGGTCCCAGCAAGGAGGAGGGAAGACAAACCAATCATCTTCGGCATGGTTGAATGCCCCCAGTCCTTCATCCCGGAGGAATAAGAGCCAGAACCCTATACCGGCAAACTACAACTCTACCGGTTCAGTGGTCAAGCCAAACACCCCATCCAGAAGATGGGTTATGATTTTAAAAGCAATCGGAGTCTGAATTATGGCAAAGGTTGACGACTGCCCTTGCGCCTCACCGCTACGGAAGGCAAATCTAAGGATTACTACCATAAGACCAAGCATGGCTTAGGGTACGTTATGCCTCCCACAACCCTCGAATACTCGAATGAAGAAGATGAGTTACACTCTCACTCTTCATAGTCTTCCTCGTGGGACTCCTATGTTAGTATCGGGGAGAAGCTCAAGCAAACATTGTTTGCCAAGATAGTGTCAGCTAACCCTAAGAAAGACGACGAGGATCCACCAGAACTCTTTGAAGTAGAACCGTGGTCCCAATGCCTATACGCACAATGGGAGATGCAGTTCGAACAACGAGAACCTCCTACCGAGGACGAAGTCGTACAAGTCAATCTGGACGACGAATTCGCTCTTAAACCTATCTTCATCAGCAAGAGTCTGACTGATGAGGATCAAGAATCCCTGCTACAGCTCGTCAGGGAATACATTAATATCTTTTCCTGGAGCTACGAAGACATGCCGGGACTGGACCCCCAAATCACGGTCTACAAGCTCAATATTTCGTCGAACGCTAAGCCTGTCAAGCAGAACAACGACAGTTCCAGCTGAACATTATAAACGCCATCGAAGCTAAAGTCAATAAACTATTAGCTAGTGGCTTCGTCCGCAAAGAACAACATCCGGATTGGATAACCAACATCGTGCCCGTCATAAAAAAGAACGGGAAGATTCGGATCTGCATTGACTTCTGTGATCTAAACGCGGCCTGCCCTAAGGACGAATTTTCACTTTCGATCACAGACATAATGATCGACAATACCTATGGCTTCGAGTGCATGTCCTTCATAGACGGATTCTTAGGCTACAATCAAATCAAGACTAACGATCAAAAGCATACATTGTTCCGAACGTTGATAGGAGTATACTGCTACACAGTCATGCCCTTTGGTCTAAAGAATGCGGGTGCTACATACCACCGATCTATGAGCACCGTCTTTCATGAGCATCTACGCAAGATGGTTGAGTGTTACATTGATGACATCGTCGTTAAGAGTCGCTCCAAAGATGATCACCTCAGGGACTTGAAGGCTGTGTTCGACCTCATGCGTACACACCAGCTCAAGATGAACCCTACCAAATCTTTTCAAGGAGTCTCCAGCGACAAATTCCTGGGTTTTATCCTAACTTCGAAGGGTATCCACGTAGGCCCTGACAAAACCAAAGCGATCCTTGAAATGCGCCTACTGAAGAACCTCAGAGAACTTCGTGGCCTTCAAGGAAGACTGGCCTATATCAGGAGGTTCACATCAAACCTCTCTGACGTTGTCAGCCATTCACAAAACTCATGAAGAAGGGAGTCTCCTTTATCTGGAACGAAGAATACCAGCGCGCCTTCGACGACATCAAGGAATACCTCATGAGCCCTCCAATATTGGTAGCCCCAGCCATGGGGAAGCCCTTTCTGCTCAATGTACGAGCAATGGATTACTCTCTTGGCGCTCTGCTAGCCCAGAAGAGTGATGCAGGTCACGAGCGGGCCATCTACTACCTCAGCAGGATGATGGTCGATGCGAAGCACAGATACAACTTCGTCGAGAAAGAGTGCCTCACTCTAGTCTTTGTTATTCAGAAGACCCGATACTATGTGGCAGGGCAAACGATCCATGTGATCTCTCGGGTCAACCCCATCAGGGTCCTCATGACCAAACCTGGGGCGCTCAACTCCCTCCTGGCTACGCAGGCAATACTACTGTCACCATACGATATGGCATTTGTTCCTCAAAAAGCTGTCAAGGGCCAAGTATTAGCTAATTTCCTGGTCGCTGGTGCCAGAAACTTTAAAACTCTACGAGGAGATCCTCGACAAAGTCACAGACTCCAACAGCGTGATGAACGCAGAAGCCGTTTGGTGAATGTTCGACGGTGCTTCGAGAACATGGCCCAAAGGCGACATCGTTGCTGGAGTCGGGATAGTGTTGATCTCTCCATATGACCAGGTTATCAACCGTCCCTACTCCCTCACTGAGCCATACTCCAATAATGTGGCAGAGTATAACGCTCTCATCATTAGACTCCAACTTACTAAACAAATGGGATTTGACCACCTGGATGCCTACCGTAACATGATAGTCAATCAAGTTCGAGGCGAGTACGAAGTCCGGAATAAAGACCTACTCCCCTACCACCAAACCGCGCTTGGAATAATCTCTACCTTCGAGGGGTTCTTCATAGAGCACGTCCCTCGGCTGCAAAATATTGAGGTTGACGCCCTGGCCGGCCTCGCAGCCTTTTTAGTTATTCCAGTCAATACTCATGAACTGATCACCGTGATCGGTCGAGAGCTGGTCTGCCCGAAGAACAACCTCTATCAGTGCCTGATCTACTCAGTAGAGACGAGCGCTGACTCATAAGACTGGAGACTTTCATTCATTGACTATGTAGTCTGGAATTATCCCCGAGAACCCAAGGAAGCCACTTCTATCAGAAGATGTTCCCTCCGGTTCTATTACGATACGGCTACCAAAATGTTGTATCGCCGCTCCTATGACGGTCTTCTGCTATGATGCCTATTGAATACAGAAGCGAAGTAGGATCTCCGTGAGGCTCACGATGGGGTTTGCGATGGCTATCAGCCAGGGCCCAAGCTACATGACCACCTCCGTAGAATGGGTTACTATTGGCCGACAATGGTAGCTGATATTGTTGACTACACAAGAAAGTGCCAAGCGTGCCAAATCCATACTGACTTCATCCACCAACCTTTTGAGTTTCTACACCCGACCGTGGCGTCCTGGCCGTTCAAAGCATGGGGCATGGGTATCATAGGGCGGATCAGTCCGCCTTTGCTAAGGGACATCGGTTCATCTTGGTTATCACCGACTACTTCTACAAGTGGGCGAAAGCTGTACCACTCGCTGAAGTCAAGACGTCCAACGTGATCAGCTTCATCAAGCATCACGTCATATATCGCTTCGTCTTGCCAAAAAGGATCATCCATAACAACGGTCCACAGTTTGCAATTCATGCTTTCTATCAGTTTCATAATAAAAGTCAGATTCGGAATGCAGCGTCAACTGTCTATAACCCAACAGCAAATGGTTTGGAAGCCTTCAACAAGACCATCATAAAACTACTCAAAAAGTTTGTGTCATCCAACAAACGCGACTGAAATAAGAAGCTGGGTGAATGTCTCTGGGCCTACCATATAACGGTCCAGACAGCTACTGGCAATACGCCTCTCTCTGGTATACGGAAGCGAAACGGTCCTCTCGCTCGAGATCCAAATCCCTTCACTCCGAGTAGCTCTCTCCAACCAATAACCGACGACGATAATCACCGCCGACGGCTACAAGAGTTAGAAGAACTTGACGAGAAACGTCTCTTAGCTCATCATTGCATTGAGCTATACCAAGCGTGTCTCTCGGGAGCCTTCAACAAATGGGTGAAGAAGAGGACCTACCAAGTGGGTGACCTAGTCATGACCGTAAGGAGGCCGATGATTATGACCCACAAGACGGCCGACAAATTTCAACGCAAATAGGAAGGCCCGTTCATCGTAGAATCAATATTCTCCAACGGCGCCTACCGGCTAGCGAAACCCAAAGGTGACTTGCTCATGATGCCTTTCAACGACAAGTTCTTAAAAAAGTACTATGTCTAAGCTAGACTTGTACTCCCCTTATCCCCAACCGGGCAATCAAGATGTGCCACCTTTACACTCTTGGTTCTTCATCCCCAGCAAGGGCCTATGTACAATATATCCCCTTCTTTACAACTTTCTGTAAAAGCCATTATCTGTATCCAGGAGTCCTGGATACGCAACAGATGACAGATCCTCAAAGTCTCCCCAACGGAGCATTCCTCGGGTCCACCGGCACACTCACACTAGGACCACCTAAAAACCAGTCTTGTTAGACTCTAGTCTCCCCAGCAGAGCAATCTACAGGTCTATCTTCATTCTCGGATGGACCACACTCAGCAAATTACTCCTCAGTGGGTTTCCCAGACGCTAGTTCACGTCCATATTACCTCTGAACTACTGTCCTAACATTTTTTCCTGGCTGAGTTTGCCATGTCCATATTACCTCTGAGCAAACCTTCCAGGTCTTGGCTACCGATTATTACGTCCATATTACCTCTGCTATCGGTTGACATCTCCACTTATCACCCGTACTTACCAAGGTACGCTAGCGGTGTTGTCCACAAAATCTGCTACGTCCATATCACCTCTGGTAGGATTTGTTTCAAATCTATTACTTGCACTCAGGTGCGCAAGAAGTAATGGGTCCACAAAATCTATCACGTCTACATTACCTTTGATAGGGATTGTTTTTGAACTTATTATTTGCACTCAACGTGCGCAACAAATAATAGGTCCACCTATGTCCCCCCTAGTGGGACATCCTAGACAGACCACGACATCGTACTACGTCCATATTACCTCTAATATAATGTCCAAAGTTCACACAAAAATTATACACAACAAGACAAATGAAGGAAGAAGTTCTGGAAAAAAGAAACCTTTATTCAAGATCATGAGTACATATGATGAGAATCTACTACATTTTCAAGGGTTTTCATTAATATTCAAGGTCTCAGGTACATATGATGGGAATCCCTTTTAAGGGTTTCTACGGGTTCTTGCCAACAAGAACCTCTTCCATTACAAGGCGTTCATATGTTGTTTCTGCCACGGACACAAGCGAGACTGGCAGCAGGACTCAGCAATGCTTTCTGGATCATCCCTCCATAGTACAAACCTCAGTATATGGAAAAGAATCCATACTGATGGACAACCAAAGAGAAGAAGACCCGACACTCTCTGGCCACACGGGAAGACTGAACAACAGGAATGGCAATCAATCCAAATTCAGTAATCAGCGTCGCAGAACCCCGACCGGTAACAATCCGCATAAAGGGGAGAAACGCAGCCAGCATGCTGCATAAACGGGGACAGCTCCACACAAGACTCATGATGATCATTCCCATCTCCTGGATCAGTTCTTGGCAAACCGTCGCATAAGGTTGGTTTTTATCCCGAACAATGGGTGATATCCTTCCATGCTCCATCATAGGCAGCACGAGCAAGGATAAAACCTGCATAAAGAAGACATGTGTCAGTCTCAACAAGGATTATAAAAAGGTATGACTGTCGCATACCGCTGCCAGGCCACAGCCGCGTGCAGCTCAGACCGCCCGGACGAGCAAGATGAGACCTCATCCATGCGGTCCAGCCACAAATTGGCCCTGCACACATGTTGCAGTCCATGCGGCCAAGCCTCAGATAGGCTCTGTACGATGTTGCGGAGGGGTGCTCATCCGTACGACAGAACATTGTGAAAAGTCTGCGCATGTTCATCCAGGCATCAAAACTTTGTAAAGAGTCTTCACGAGTCCTAGATGATTTCTCACCCATGCAGCAAGACCGTGCCCTTGGCGGCCCAACACGAGAAGCTTGTTGCTCCCTTACCTCTATCAGGAGGCCACGGATCAAGGTCGCCCTCGACGAACTTCTCGATGAAAAGAGCCGCAGCCTCCGGCATCCCTCACAGGAGAAAGAAAGAAAGTAAAGAGATAAAGTACTTATAATGGTCTTGATTTGGTAAAAAAAATAAAAAATAGTTAAACAGTGGGATTTGAATCCACACCCTTTTGTACCAAAACTTTAATTTTGTGCCTTAAGACCAACTCAACCATTTCAACTTATATTACTTTTAGTTTAACTTGAAATTCGTCAGCTGAGTTGACGAATTTCAAGTTAAACTAAGCTGATGAATTGTTTTCCTATCCCACATTTACCCCAAACTTGTCTCCCCCTCCTCAATTCTATCAAACATTATCTCTCTCTGAAATTTTCTAAGATTAGATTCATGAAAATATTTAAAAAAAATAAAAATAAAATATTCATTTTAGATGTGCACAAATATTTTTATTAGCTGGTATTTCTATATCTTACTTCATGGAGTAAGCTCAGATATGATCTTTTGCATACTAATTTAGCATTTATATGCCTAATGCATCTTTAATCTAGCGACAAATGTTACTTAGTCATGTGCTTATCAAGTCATGTTCGGGTCGGACCTGGCTTAGCTAGAGGAGAAGACGGGCTGGCCAGAAGTTTTGGAAACCCAAATCCAGCCCAGACCCGAACCTGGATGGACAGTAGGTCGGGTCGGTTCAAGGCTGGGTTCGGGTTGGCCCGATTCCTATATATATACTGCCCTTGAACCGGGTTACCGATTGGGCCGGCTCGACCGATTTTGGGAGCAAGACTCGGTTCAGACCGAATTTTGGACCAGACCAGACCTTCGGGCATGCACATTGAACCCAGCCTGAACCCAATATTTTAGTGAGTCGAACTGGGCCCAGGTCGGCCCTTCCCGGGTTTGACCGTGCTAGGGTTCGGGACGGTTTCCGGACCGTCCGACCCAATAAGCACCTTGACCAAGACCCATGATACTTACAACAACTCCAGCTCAAGCATGCGTATCATCTAGATATCAGTACAGACCTCCATTGGCTTCTCAAGCACATCAGTTTCATCAAGCCCAAAAGACAAACCAGACTTATAACAGGAGAAAGAAGAAGCATGTGCATGCTTTCATGATGGACGTTAATGAAGGAGAGTTGGCAGGAGAAGTGGTAACAGGTACCATACTTGTTTCATCTAGTCCAACATCAATTTTTTTTCGGTTATAAAGCAATATATTCTTTTATATATGCTACTTTTGCGTCCTTAATTAATATAAAATCTCAACCATTAACTAAGAAATTGTGAATCCTAAAGGGGAATGATATATATAAGTTAGCAGAATATGTAGAGAATGTCCAGTCAAACTAGAGGACGAATCTTTTCAAGTTAGATTGCTGGTCTTTTCAATAAATAACTATAATGTAGTATTTAGAATGGATTGGTTGACCTCGACTTTAGCAGTCATAGATTGTGGACAAGGAAGAGTTTTATTTCAACTTCCAAGAAAGGAATTGTATGAATTTGTTCGTGACCAGAAGAAATTTGATATGGAGGAGTTAAAAAATTTGAATTGCCCTCAGTAGAAAAAATTCCAAAATCAGGAGACGTTGAAATGGCTAAGAATTGTGGATGAATTTAAGGACGTATTTCCGGATGAGTTACCAGGATTACCACCATACAGAGCCGTAGAATTTTAATATCAACCTGATTCCAGGAACAACATTCATTGCTAAGAAAATTTATCCGATGAATAAGAAAGAATTAGCAAAATTTAATAGACAATTAAAGGAATTAATGTCGAAAGAATTTATCCGACCAAGTGCATCACCATGGAGAGCACCGATACTATTTGTAAGGAAGAAAAAGGGGACTTTAAGATTGATGATTGATTATAGGGCACTGAATGATGTGACAATCAAGAATAAATATTCTTTACCAAAAAGGGATGAATTGTTTGATCAACTGGAGGAGCAGAAGTATTTTCGAGATTGATCTCAAATCAAGATATCATCAAGTAAAAGTGAGAAAAGAAGATATGTATCAAAGACGGCCTTCAGAACCCGTTATAGACACTAGGAATTTCAAGTCATGGCATTTGGATTGACAAATGCTCCTGCAATATTTATGGACTTGATAAATAAAATATTTTACTAATATATGGACAAATTTGTTATTGTATTCATTGATGATATATTATTATATTAATATACTCAAAGAGTGAAGAAGAATACGAGAAACATCTGAGAATAGTGCTTCAAATTCAAAGACATGAAAGGTTGTATGAAAAGCTGAGTAAATTTAAATTTTGGCTAAATAGTATAACCATTCTTGGACCACATTGTAAGTGAAGAAGGATCAGTAGATCCTAAGAAGATTCAAGTAGTATGGAATCAAGCAGGATCATTTTGTTAGGAGCAAACTTTCTCCTTTCGAAATATGTATGTATATTAATTATTTTAAGGATCTAGTATGGGTTGTATATTGGGGTTGATATGTAAATTAGAATAATCTAGTAAATAGACTTTACTAGTTGCCTGATACATGTATTCTATCATAAAACTTATAGTGACAATTGCGGATATGGGTACCGGTGTATTTGTATAGCGTATAGTCTAAAATGTTGTACGTATCCGACGCGTCGTATTCCAAGAGCGGAACGTGACAAGTTTGATTTTTTTTTTTTTTAAAGATCCACTTACTCTTTTCGTTTGAAGCGCGATCGTTAGCCTTCATGGTAGAGTATAGTGATAACGTGTTGTAGTCTAATATCTTAGACTATGAGAAGAGAGAAGGAGAGAAGTTTCTGATATATTAAAACATGCAAACAAGTAACCCGAAAATAGATTTGCTGATAACTATATATGCATTGTACAATGGGTTACAACAAATAATCATCATATCCTTATGCGGGCATTTGGTACACGAAATAATATATAGCCGAGAACTCTATATTCCCGAGATCAAATTTTATGAAATTAATTTCTTGAAAATTATATTTACATGTTTGGTGAATTTATAAATATTCTCAAGAAAAAATTGAAATTTTTTAAAAAAATATATAAAAAAATGAAAAAGATGAAAAAACTTGAAACCTAACAAAATTCTTTAAAAATTTTAAAATTTAGAAACCTGAAAAACCAAAAAACTTTTAAAAAATTTAAAAAAAGGTAAAAAGTTAAAATGAGTACAGAAAAAAAAAAAAATTTACCCAGACAAAAAAAATATCCATCAATTCTTAAGGGATATGATTTTCATGTTTTGTGGATAAATAGTTTATTTGGTTATTCTCAATTTCCGAGAACACATTTTTATAAACTAAACCAAAACATGGAAATAGATTTTTCATTTTAAATTTGTCGAAAATTAGAAGAAATTTCAACATACACCTTAAGTGATAAACATTTGTTGGCAACCATATCCGGTAGATAGATACTAAGTATATATGTACGTGTGTTACACGTATTTCATACTACTTTGAAAACAACAAATCTTTAAAAAAAACTATTTGAGAAGAGCAAAACCTCTTTTAACTTTATACTACATGGAAAGAGTAAATAAACAATGCCCTTAATTTTTTTCTATGCATAATTATCGAACTCAAGTGACCCTTGTGGTTACCGAGAAGAGGTATAAGACCCCGACTGGGCAGCAGAAGATCAGTGGATCGAGCCACGGGAGCATATTATTCCTTCCATTTATTAATGGTGAAAGTTGGACGACAGTTGGCCCACAAGGCGTGCAATACAACATGCGCAAAAAGTTCCGTGTGAAATACCGGACCACAAAAAAAAGAAAAAAGAAAGAAAAAGTCATGCTAAATTCAATAAACAATTTTAATTATTAAACATAGATGATGGTATTTTTGGAACAAAAAGTTCAAATTTCCACTTTTCTTATTATATAGTAGTAGATTATGTAGTAGTAGATAAGTAACTACAACAAAATAAATTATTGTGGTTACCGAGGAGAAAATAAGATCCTGGCTGGGTTACAGAAGGTCAGTGGATCGAGCCACGTAAACATATTATTCCTTCCATTTATAAAATGTGCCTAAGAATCCCGAATGTTACGCTCGTACGTTACCGGCAAGTCAAAAAAAAATTTATATATATATATAGTTACCAAACAGTTTTTGACCTCTTTTCAAGGAAAAAAAGGGCTCCAATTTGCAATCCCAAACCTAGCCTTGTATTCCCAGATACTAGCACGTTTTGAAATAGCATTATTACAGGCCGCTTTAGCATGCATTGACTGTACTAGACCTCAATATGAACAACGGATTTTCAGAAACAAATTCTGATGGACCTCTGACTTGAGAACCAGCTGACACACTTCCAAAAGATTGAATATTATGTGCAGACCAACTCTAATATACGGACCAATGTCGTTAATGCTACCAAAGAAAAAGAAAAAAAAGCACTACTCGATCACTTAAAACACCATCCATATATCACAATACAACTATGTCTACCATCTAACATTTTCAATCAGCAATTGTACATATATCACCTCCATAGTGAACCACTAAAACAACTTGCTGATACAAAAGCCATATGCTACTTTCAGCAAGAAGTCTCTTGCTTTTACACTAACATTGACTATATTTAGATAACCAACTACAGGCCTTTATGATAACAGCAGAGTTCTGAATCACCAGTCCATGATGAAACAAAGCAAAAGCACACAAGTTCAACAATATTCAACAATCAAATTCTTGGGAAATTACACAATAATAGGTGGCATGGTAAAGAGTCTCCACGAAGCAGCTGGTTCCTTTAGTCAGCCGTCCAGCTCTGCTCAACTATCTCCCTAACTCTCCGATTGTATTCACGCTTATTTTCACTGAACATTCTAGCTGCCTCGGAATTTGCTGGGGAGTTTGGGTTCGGATCGCAGAGCAGTGACTGTCACATGAAAAAAGGTAATTCAGTTGGCTCATCCACAAACACGAATACACTTCAATACTCGATAAAAAAATGTCGGATAAAATGAGAAAAAGAAAAGTAACAAAATCAAATGCTAAACTAGGGGTAGGTACAACACTACAATTATGCAATTTCAGTTTTTTCATTTGATAAATTAAGTGTTTGCCAGTGGTTTTTATTCTCTCTGTCATAGGTCATAAGTTTCCTTTATTTGGCCAAAGCAAATAAGTAGCTTGCAGGTGACTGTGGGATATGTCAAGGTCAAAGCTTATACTTGCTGACATGTAAATTCACCCACGTATCCGAAAAGCACTTGCTTTCTTTTAGTTAAACAGTACCCAAAGTACACCATCAAGTAGTGTATACAACCACCGACATTTGGTCAAATATAGTGTATTCCAGCGCCACATGTACCCAGTAATGCAAGGTCCAAGGGTCAAAATGTATGAATCATTGAAGCCTTGACTTTATTTTATGTGGAGACTGTTTCCTTGACATGAAACTGGCTCCTCCAAGATCATGTACCAAGCCTTGGCGTCGTGCCAAGTGATTTGTGAGACATAATCATCCTCTACTGTTCTTAGTGCATGATGTTATCCTTAAGTCTGGTAAAGTACCTCTTATGAATAGTTAGCCCCCAAAGACTCCACTGCTGTCACAGATATCTAATCAAAAAATCATAAGGTCATATTATTGATTGCTGAACTCCAATACCAGACACCTTAGGCTCACTCAAGGTTTGTTTCTAAACTTCTTTTATTTCTACAAAACATTTTTTTTGGTATCTAGAAGTTTTTAATCTTTTTCTTCCTCCAAATTATAAATCGTCTGGGCAAACTTGTGCTTCAGGCAAACTTGTCCATGAAGCACGAACCTTCCAAACAAAAGAGAGATGTTGCCAACTGCCTCATGAACGACAAAACCCTGAAACACTCGAGGAACATTATCATTCTTTACTATTATCAAGATATTATTCCCACAACAATGTTTCAGTCGTCTACTTCAGTTGAAATTGGGGTGATTGGGAAAAAGCAAACTTAATAATAAAATAGATAAGTGACCTCTAGCCAGATTCTAGCTATCCTTCCAGAATTCATGATTACTTGCAAGAGTTCTATTAATGATGAATTTAAAGCTTCTTGAACTCTTCCATTCTCCTGGAAGGATGAAACTTGTCCCAATGCCATCAATGATTCATTGATAGCTCATTACTCGTTCTAGGATTCTAAAATCTGTAAAAAGATGATCAACCACTTGTAACAAGTAGGATGCATATAAAAGAAATTCACATGCAAGACTAGGAAATGCTCCATAACAACTCCTGCTAGCTTACAAAATATCCAATTTTTTCATTCATACTCCATGGAGAAGGTTACCACCCATAATCTTGTGGAGTTCTAACTAATCATAATTCCAATTTTAAGGAAAGGCGGCAAATAATAGATGATGTGTTATATATAGCCCAAAGTTATAACCTGACACCCATTTATTGTAACCCTTTTTTAGATAAGTTTTCTAGTCAATTGTAGTCTTTATTTAGATAGTCCATACATCGTTTGACTAAACTGCAAGGTTTGGAACATACAATCTTCACAAACTAACAGCTTTTAAGCAAGGACTAATTAAACAAAGCATAAACCATGTAGAGTCTATTTGGATAATGATGTGAGCAATTTGAAACTCCATCAAGTAACAAGGATGAACCATTGGAATATTCATTGGAATGCCCAATCAAGCACATTTCAGGAAAAGGTATGGACAAATTTCCATGAATGCATGCATAGAAAACACGAAGATTAATAGAGGATAAGGGCGGGGTATGAAGCAAGTTCAACTAGCACCAACTCAAGTGGTCAGAGTCAGAATGTGGGCATTATGACAAGGAAACCAATCAGGAGTTAGAATCATGTAGAGTCTATTTGGATAATGATGTGAGCAATTTGAAACTCCAAGTAACAAGGATGAACTGTTTGGAATATTCATTGGAATGTCCAATCAAGCACATTTCAGGAAAAGGTATGGACAAATTTCCATGGATGCATGCATAGAAAACATGAAGATGAATAGAGGATAAGGGCAGAGGGGATAACGCAAGTTCAACTAGCACCAAATCAAGTGGTCAAAATGTGGGCATATATGACAAGGAAACCAATCAGGAGTTACAACTCCATGAGTGCTCTTTATGCTTAATTAAAAAGGGGATGAAATGATAAATAGGGGTGTAATTGGAGCCGATATGGATAGAATCTGGGTGTTATTATATCCATATTTATTTTTCACACCTCAGATATGAATGTTGCTCGGATATGAAATTAAGTATCCAACCTGGCAATTGGATGCATATACGGATAAATTGGTTAAATGTATGAATCGATATAAATAAGAAATGAATACTGATATGAAGGGGAATCCATCATTTTTTAGTGTTTAATACTTTCCTTGGGTAATAGCTCAGTTGCTTAGACAACTTAACATCAGGTTCAGAGTTCGAATCTCCTGTTAATTGATGTGTTTTGTTGGACCAATCAATAAATTTTCCTCTCACGACATGACCACCAAATTGACCAACCCTGAGACACCAATATATCCAAGTTTGTAACCCTTCGCCAATCTGGATATCTGAGTCCAGCAAGGCATACAGATATGAATGTTGCTCGGATATAGAATTAAGTATCCAACCTGGCAATTGGATACATATACAGATAAATTGGTTAAATGTATGAATCGATATAAATAAGAAATGAATACTGATATGAAGGGGAATCCATCATTTTTTAGTGTTTAATACTTTCCTTGGGTAATAGCTCAGTTGCTTAGACAACTTAACATCAGGTTCAGAGTTCGAATCCCCTGTTAATTGATGTGTTTTGTTGGACCAATCAATAAGTTTTCCTCTCACCACATGACCACCGAATTGACCAACCCTGAGATACCAATATATCCAAGTTTGTAACCCTTCGCCAATCTGGATATCTGAGTCCAGCAAGGCATACAGGATCAGTATCCAGATCTGGATAAAAAAACAAAATAATATTTGAAACCAGATTCAAACCCAACAATATGAAATATGTTATTAGAATCCAGATGTTTTCAGATTTAGATCCAGATAAATCTGGATCAGAACGCACCCCTAGCGATAAGTAATGATCAATCGGAGTATAGGAATTAGGGGTTTGATCTACTCGAGTGGTGCATAAAGTGAAGATCAGCCCAAATAATGGAGATTGGTCCAAGTTGTGGATCGTGACATTAAGGATCATCACAGGCATGGTTTTAAAAGCATCCCTAGGTCGGCGCCCAAGCAATAAGCTTATCGCTAAGGGAGGTTGCTTCACTTTATTAAGAGAAGTTTAACCATATACAAGAACGAAATAGCATCATGGGCCCTCGCCATCTAGGTTCAAGAGTTGAAAAAGATGCAGGATGCAAAATGTCACTGATCGTGAGACAGATCAGAAGTTTACTCTGACTGGTAGACCTTGACATTGTAGGTTAGCCTGCTAGGTGGATCTAGAGATAAAGTTGCACAAGGCGCACAAATCGAGGATCAACACGCAGAGACCATAATTTATTTAGAGATGAGTTAATCTTCCCAAACTTAAATTATTAGGAATGTAAACATAAGTACCTGATATAAAAATGGAACAGATGTACATGCGAGATATGCAACATGTTTCTATGTTATATGTATCCATGCACATATGTGAAGGCAAACTATGATCTGATATATGCATCCAAAATCATAATATTTTTTGTTCTTACGAGCTAAACGGCATTCACCTAATTACTCCTTAAATGGCTGACAATGACAAAGGCGACCGAACGTCGTCTTTTAAATTTAATCTTTAGTAATCTATCAGGGCACGGAGCACTTTCATCACGGGGAGCGAAATGTTGTATCTTAATAAGCGAACAGTGGTTCTTCTATGTAGGGAGTGTAGAGTATGCCCCCCCTTGACTCTCTGAACGTCAAGTTAAGTGAGTGTAGCATAGTAGTGAAAGCTACGCACCGACGCTCTCTTATTATTAGCCTAAGCTTCTTCCACAACTTGCACGCTGGCCTACTTCCAAAAAGTAAGGGAGGCGAGGTAACTCAGCCAATGGCTTCGACCGTATTGTAATGGGATTTTGTTTGGTAACATTATCCTTATTCTTTATAACCCTTTCTCATGTTCTTTCATTGACATGGAAAGCTACAATTTCAGGTACATGTTGAAATACTTTTCATACAAATTAGCACTTTAAATATTTGAACACCTAAGAAAGTGTATCCTACAAGTATCTGCGAAGTAATCGAGTATCAGGGGCCCCAGGGCATCCAGCATGCATAGGATATGGATGCTCAATAGGAGAATCCATGTTCGATAGGTACAACAACAACAAAGCCTTGACCCCAAAACTTTGGGGTCGGCTGTATCCAAGTATCATAGTTGCACGCAAATAAAAACAAGAATACAAGATACCCTTAAGTAATGTGTACAAAGTCTAATATATGACTTATGATTTAACAAAGAGAAAATCTCAAGCATGACCAATACAACCTTTATACCCAAAACAGGAAAGGACCAAGCAATTCCAACTCACTAACACCTACTTCAGGTGAGGTCCTTTCCACTGTTTGATACCTACCCATTGATATTCAGTCACAAATATGAATAAGTTCAAGTTACTCGAATAAAAGCGAAATATTTATACTCCAAATCATCCAAGGACCAATTTTCTAAAATAACTATCCACAAAACATATACTAACCAAACAGAAACAACAGGCACTCTCCTACTGCAGCATTAATGGAATCTTTCTGATTATGTAAGAAGATATAAAGAAATCAACTCCTGTTCTACTAAAACATGCGATCCAGTGCCATGAGTTTGTTTCCATGAGGCTGCACTTAACCAGGTCCTAAGGAGCGTCAAGATGTACAGACCTGCCCACATTTATGAGAAATTGTTTCCAAAACTCAAATTTGCATCCTCCAAAGATGCAAGCATCAATCAACTCATTTTTCTACCGAATAATTCTAAGCCTCTAAGGGACTATATGAAATTATGGTAATTAGTATAAAATTCAAGATGACCATACTGATACTCTGCTTATCTAAGTCAAAATACAGAACTTGACATTGTTTTTGGCTTACCTGCATCTAAAAACTATAACAATGAAAGGGCTGTTTGGACCTTCATGAACTCTGAATATTCTAGAATATTTAGGGTAATCTAGTGGTGCTGTAAACTGTACATGCATACACAACTTGTCACAGTTATATGTAACTTAAAATAGAAAAAGACTTAATTAAAAACATAAGTAAGCTCCTATATATTATTGTGTTCTTTCCTTATCTCTGTTCATTATGTTTTTCCACACTTAAGCTCTCTTGTAACATATGGACGTCGTGGTTATATAGGCCCTATAAAGAGACAATAGCATGTTTTCTCAACAATGTTCGCTTGGAAATCTTCATTAGAGTTCTGCCATATTAATTTATTCGTTACATAGGAAATATCCATTTAGTTTTAAATAATAAAGCAGGATAGATGATACTTCTAGCACACGATAGCATCAAAGAAAGCATACCTGAATGGAAGTTAGGATGGCAGCAACATCATAGATAGGACTCCATTGATTTTGTAAAATATCCAAGCAAATGCTTCCATCTGCATAGACTGATAGTAGGATATACTTATGTAAATGACAGTATTTGTAATGTATACATATACATTTAATTAGAAATTTGATCCTTTAAACAGTTGACCTAACTTTTCTTAAAGCTATTTATCGATTTTAGTCTAAAATCTTTATAAAACCTAGCTGAAAGGTAACTGATACTTTGTGAACTGCAGTGTTATGATAAACCAAGTGCAATTTCAGGACTTACTGTTTGGATGAAACATTCGTGAGACAAATCGGACGGTAGGTGGCTTGTTGGGATAGTCCTCTGTGAACTGCAGTGTTAGTTTAAACGTACCTACACGAAAGATAGAAGGCTAGTAAGCCAAAAAAAAAAAATTATATAACAGATACAAGTTGGAAGCTAGTAAGCAACATAGTATCATCTACAGCAGAAAATTATTAGGAGAAAATAAAGAACATATAAAACTGTTGGTCAGTAACTTTATATAGTGTGTAATGTGTATGCATGGTTTATGAATGTGCTAGGCATAGGTTACTTGTGAATAAATCTGAAAATAGCAGCAATGTGACTTGCGAAGAGAACAAAATTGATTGCATATTGTGTTTTTTAACTAGAGCTTGTTATTAACTTTTAAATAAAATCAAAGTTTAGGAGAAAAGTCAGTTGAAATTATTTATATTTTATAGCACAAGTTAACATTAAGCATGGGCACAAATGGTAATTTTATCATGTCTGATCAGGATTGTAGACAAAGCAGAAGATGACTATTATCATCTTGTGAAATATGCAACCAATGAACTTCCCTTAAAGACTGGTTAACATCTGCAGCTATTCATGATACAAAAAGGTAGATATTATTGATGAAGGCCCATAAAGCTAACCACAACAGTTGGGTCATTGCATGGCAGTTATCACTTCGACCGGGATCCTCAATTCATATTACTACAGAACAAGATTACTAGAGGAGGTGAAATGATGGCTATAAATAGCACGGTCACTTTTGTCCTAGAGCCATGTCCATGTTTAAACCATAAACCAATTCACCAAATTATAATCTACAAGTCACTATATAGAAGGGAAAGCTGTAGACACACGGGATTCTAGAATCACAATGTGAGTGTGATTTCAAAATAAGTCATAGTGATTTTGGACAACACAAGGGGATTAAAGAATCACCCGTACTATAATCGTAGTTATGAAACCCGTGCTTCTGAAATGGGCTATTTAACAGACAATTTTCTTCTTATTTCACATTTCATTGATATAAATTAAAAGTTACTCTAAACAATCAAAATGTTTTCTTGTGATATATATTATTAAATATGATAATATTATTAATTTACACAGAATGGTACAATGAAATCGAACTACATAATTGTTTCGATGCTAATTATATCATATAATTTTCACCCAAATAAATGGCACATTATATGTTGAAAACATTGATTTGTTGCCAAAAAACAAAATTCCATAAGTAACAACATTCAACAGTAATGCTTGCCTAATAAAATTTGGTAGAAAAAAATCCATAATAAATGTCTTATCACCGTCTCTAACCACCACCTCCCATCTTCATTATCCACCATGACCATACCATCAGAATACCATCTTACCATCCTCGATCATCATCTATGTTACCATCATGGTCCGGTTATCATCATCTATATCCACCATGAAGATCACATTTCCTCCATCTCAGAACAAAAATGAAAAAGAAAAAAATTTACAAAAGAGAAATTCCAAGATCCGATGATAATTCCACTATCACCCTCCATATTACATGAATTAATTGGATTTCCTACGTATTTGCTAGCCAGAGCGCAATAGCATCAATGGCGGTTCACATGAAAGGAAGCAAATAGCATCAACTATGCCCTCATGCATTTGGAGAAGAACATTCACCAGTATCTTAGTTTGTTTAATTCTAAAGCACTTGCATATTATTCTGCCCCATCTAACGCTGGTTGCACGTCGCAAATGACATCTTAATCCTACCTACTTTCTTAGGGGTAGGAAGGTTGGATCTATTAGCTAACCTCCCAGATTTGTGCTAGTAAATACCTCTGTTAAATCCATGTGCCAATGCAATATATTACTTTTGATCTTGTTGTAACATGATTTCTAATTTCTTTTCTTTTTCTTTTTTACTTCTTGCAAAGAATCTTTGAAAGTGGAGCTGGCATAAAGGTGTATTATAGAATTTGCATGACTAGCACAACAAAACTGATCAATAATTTCCAATGGGTGGTAACTATTGGCTAGGAACCCTGCTCAAAAGTACGCGATGATTACAGGATCTTATCCAAGTAAGATTTGGACTAAGAAAAACAAGGGCCTAATGTTTTGCACGCATTAGAGTCCTAATCTTTCTTTTCCTTTCCAACAAAAAGATTCTCGATGAGATAAATGGGACAGAAGGGTGTCCAAAGGAAGATGATAGTCAAGACATCTAGGCCTCCAAAGGACACCATACTACAAGATGCAGGTGCAAATGTGACAGATGCAGAATGAAGATCCCCACTTTATGAAAAAAGTGTGCAATATTGGGTATTAGCAAGTACTACTAATAAGCTGAATGTGGTGATTTTATTTACTCAACAAGAGTTGAAGAAAAAGCAAATAGTCATATTGCTGGCTGAGAGATACATCAGAGCCATAGCTTTCACTTTTTAGGCTTAACCATTCATCACGACGAAAAAGGTTAAAAAGGATCTCATCTATAGGATACAACATAATAGTTAACAAGAATGCATTACTCCAGGAATGTTCTGTGATCAAAAGATACCTTTGAATTTGAAATAAAAATAAACAAGACGACCACAGGATCAGCCATACTTTATTGGCAATGTACCATGCCCAAAAGTATACGTAGATGAAATCAGAATACTGAAATGAATGAGTTGAAATACAGCAAAAGTTAAGAGAAGAATTGGGTGCATTCATTGGCAACCAATAACGATGTCAAATAAGGGTAAGATGAGGTGAGATCATCAATTGATGTTTGGATACGTGCAAAGGACTACAAGCAGATGCACAGATTAGGTGGTGACAAGGTCTTAGTTAAAAAGAGGTCATAGAGCTACACAAACCAAGTGTTAAAAGGTATTTGTAAATAACAATATTTGTAAATTTAGTCTCAGTCTTAGACCTTAAAATGCACAAGTAGTACTAGAGTGAGAGCATAGTAGTCGCGCCTCGAAGCAAGGTGCATCGGCTGCACCTCGCACCTCACTACGCGAGGCGCCTTTATCCAACCGCGCCCAAGGTGTGCCTAAGGCGCGTCTTTCAGCAAGGCGCCAACAAAAAAATGTGCTCCTTAGATATAGAGAGAGAGATAGCCCTTTTCATGTTTGCCAAAGTTGGCTACAGCTGAACCGAAAAAACTAAAATTTACTAAAAGGGTAATAGATAATACTAAATTTTACTACAATTTGTGTTCATTTCATTTTGTTACTTCTTGTTAAATAACACAAATTATTATTAGTTCTGTTTGCTGCTAGTGCTGCTCTGCTAGTTCACTTGGTTATGTTTTAATATGTTTTGTTGGTTTTAATATGTTATTTAGTTTTATTTCTTATATTACTAATTTATTTATTTATGTATATATATATATTTTTATTATTATTATTTTTGCGTCTTGCTTCGCTAAGACGTGTGTCATAAGTGCACCTTGGACGATATGGACCCTTTCGCCTCGAGTGCGCCTGGCACTTTTGACTACATTGAGTAAGAGACAATATAACGATTCACTACATTTATGAAAAACTTACAAGGATTCACTTCATTCATGGGAAACTGGAGGAATGTCAATTAAGCGCAAGATGAGAAAAGATCAACTAAGATTGTTGGGATATGTGCAAAATTTGGATATTTGTTAAGATAGCCCTTAACAGAGAAAATAGAAGAGATTCATATAGCTGACTAAAAGAAGGGATAAAAGGCATAGTTACTTGGGTCATGGTTCGCTTCGATACACTCTACGGGTACAACTTTGAGGTATGCTACTTTCCTGGGTACACAATACAAAATTTCTGATTTCCAATTGGGAACCTGCAAGCATTTCGGATTGTGAGATCCAAAACACGGTTCCTCCAAAGGGGAGGGCAATCCAGGTAACTAGGGGCAGATGCACATGGAGAGCAATGGGGACTCAAATCCCTACTGGTTTGTAGGTTTTTCTTGTTATTTTGGCAAAATGTATCAAATTATAGTCACCACTAAAATTGTCATTTCCAAATGATAGTCGAATTGCCACTCTTCCTCTATATTGGAGATCTTTGGTTCAAATATTAGAATTCATTAGTAGTGCTACTTAGATTTTTTTTCTCTTTTAATTTTCTAGCCCCCTTTGTAACTATATGATAAGCCCCGACCGACTAAAATATTTGGATCCACAATTACAGGTAACTATGGTTAAAGGATATATTGTCATCGTTTGAGAAATAGTACGTTACTTCCAATTTGTTGGTCAACCTACCACAACAAACTAAACTTTTGGACTACCCCAAACTATATTTGATCCAAGGTTCGCAGTATCGGAATCGGTATCAGATCATTTCGATGAGGATCGGTATCGGTGATATCGACAGTATCGATAGTATCGGCAGTTTCGGATTGGAGTATCAGATTTTTGGTATCGGAAAGCAAACAATTATTAAAAATTTAGAACAAAATATTTTAAACTTGTAGGCATACTTGTAGGCATAATTTTAAGTATTTTATGTGTTGTTTCTTAATAGTTTTGGAATTGAATGCATAATTTTAAGTATTTTCTCTGTTGTTTCTTAATAGTTTTGAAATTAAATGAAATAATAGTCACCCTTACTGATTGGTTTTACCTGCGATAAATTTTTTTTTTATTTACATACTTTTACACCCTTACTATTGATCTTTTTCATTCAATTTTCTCTGCCGAATTGGCTGGAAAAGAGACCTCCAACGTCTGTAACGGTCAGTAGCGGTAGATGTCGGTATCGGATTGGGACATGCCAAACCGTATCGGTATCGGCTGTATCGGATCAGTATCGGTCGATGCTGCAAACTATGAATTTTGATCACAAACTAACTGAGCCGATATGCCACAAGCATTCCATTTTGACAAAACCAAGTCCTACTCTTAAGTTAATTGTCCCAAAGGGTTGGTGACAGTCATGTAAAATACTTTCCCCAGCAAGGTAACAACAAGCAGTTTGTACACTCCAATAGAACATTGAATCTCCCTAGAGTCAAACGTTTATTGTGTCTGTACATTAAAGTAGAATTCCAAGGCCACTTGATATTATATTACGTTCTTAATCTATCCTCTCAAGACAGTAATTCCCTTCAACGATGTTGCTTATAGGCTAGATGCAATGCTAGGCTGCACCACGATAGGAATATAGGTCAATTCTTTGTCTCGTGACAAAGTGAAACCTAAATATTTTCACGCATTATACAGAAAAAATAAGTAAATATTGGCATGCTTCTCCTGAAATGCAATCTCTCGTCAAATTCTCTACCAGCATGGAAATCTCTCCCCAGTACGAAGACTAGATCAAAATCCTCACTTCGAGCATTTGTTCTATTTAGGCTGGATAATAAGTTTTAAAGATCTAGTCTCAAATAAATACATTCTATGCAACTCATGGCTTGCCAAGAGATTATAAACCGTAACAGTTGCTCCTAATTCATATAATTTCTAAAGCTTCTCAGCTAACAAAGAATCAGACACCAACATAATTCTTTGTTGGGGATTACTCGTGTGGAAGCCCTTCAAGCAGTGTTCTAAAAATCGGCATGTTCGACCGCCTAGGCGCTAGACGTGTCCCTAGGACGAAGCGAAAAGTCCATATTCGAAGGCAGTCATGTTCGTACATGTTCGGCGCCTAGGCGCCTTGTGCGACCTGTGCATCTTTGCGCGACTTGTGCTGGAAGACTATGGAAAGAAACAGTTTGATGCTTAGGAGTTATGATAATTTTTTTGTTTTGTCATGTTATGTTTTGGATATGTTTGATGGATCATAGATATGTTTTGGATATGTCTTATTGTTCATACAAAAAAAATAAAAATAAATGAAGTTGTCTTATTGTTCATACAAAATGATAGTTTGATCCGATGTTTTCAATGTTGCAGTCGTGTCCGTGTAGAGTTATGATACTTTTTGTTTTGTCATGTTATGTTTTGGATATGTTTGATGGATCATAGATATGTTTTGGATATGTCTCTTATTGTTCATACAAAAGTAAAAAAATACAATGAAGTTGTCTTATTGTTCATACAAAATGATATTTTGATCCGATGTTTTCAATGTTGCAGCCGTGTCCGTGTACAAGTGTTTGAATCATGTAATAGATAACAAGAGACGTTTAGAGATGAGAGAAATAGTAAATAGAACCCAAATTAGTTTTAAAATATATACTATATAAGCTGTTACAAGGAAGTAGGAGAAGAGAAAACAAAAAAAACTGTCTGATACCAGTTCGGCGTCTAGGTGGCCTAGGATACTAGGCACCCTCCTCCGCACTGAACCGCACAGCAAATTTTAGAAGGTATTCTTCTATTAGGTACAAATGTTTTATTTTAGCCACATAGCTTGTGCTTAGAACTGTGGAGCTAGAAACGTACTTTGTTGTTGCTTTATTTATCTTATATCCGAGAACGCAAAAGGCCGCATTGAAGAATGTAGAATCCTGACGAGACAGCCGTGACCGGATTATTTGTATCCATCATTTTCGGAGTCAAAATTTTGTTCGAATCGTTTTGCTAACCATCTAGGCCAAAATCTAACAATTTAGGTGCCAATGTGTCAGCTTTTTGCACTAGATTTTTTTCCGTTTATTTTCGACCTTCCGATTGTACCCAGAAAAAAAAAATCAAAAAAAAATCTGAAAATTCTTAGAAAACCCTAATCCAAAGAAATCGCCAGGCACAGAAACTAAGATCCTAATTTGAAGAACGCACATCAACCGTCTAAACGTTCTTTTGGAATAGAACTACACCAATCCAACCAAAACCCTAAAATCGAACAACATCAACAAAAATCATAGTAACCAAAACTTACCTCCATCCCATGGCGTATCGTCAGGCCTGCAGATCAAAAAAGAAAACCCATCAAAATCCAAGCAAAACCCCGAAAAAAATAAAGAAAAACCCTAAATCGAAGAGAAACGAGAGAGATTCCCCGACCCAAAGATGACGGCGTTCCACAGCATGATGTTGTTGTCCTGTGGAGCGCCGCTGATCCCCGCCGGCGGATCGTTCTGCAGCCGCTTGAAGTCCCTCATCAGCCTCTTCCTCGCCGGCGTCGACATCGCCTCGCCGGAGAGCTCGAGAAAGAGAGAAAGATCCCAACTTTGCCCTCTCTTTCTCTTGAGAAGAACGAGAAGAAGAAGAAGAGGTCAGCGTGGTTTATACGCGGTTGCTCTTTGGCCACCGGTCACTGTCTGCTCCTTTATGGGAGGATAAATTCGGACTTTAAACTGTCATTTAATTGCGTACTTAAATTTTATTCTTAGTTTTTTATTTTCTTAACTGTGTGCTTATTTGATTATTATCATTAATTAGGATTGTCATGTGAGCACGTGGATAGAGTAAAATTAGGCAATTTATAAGGGCACTACACAATTTACTCGGGGCTAGCCCATTGAAAAATTAGAAAAAATTACAAGTTTGCCATCATAAAAGTTACTCGGGGCTAGCCCACTGTTATAATCAGGACTGTCGAAATTTTGACAGTCCTACAACATGGAAGGACTGTCAAAATATCGACAGTCCTAAAAGTAGGAAGGACTGTCACAATTTTGACAGTCCTAACCTAGTTAGGACTGTCAAAAATATGACAGTCCTAAAAATTGTTAGGACTGTCAAAATTTTGACAGTCCATTTCCCAAAATTACAAGTTTGTCACACTTGGGGCTGCCCCACACCAAAGTATAAAAGTGGAATGGGTTTCTATTTTTGGCATTCCACCTAGACTTAAGAAACCCTCATTCCACCAAGGCCAAACCTAAATTTGGAAATAGGTAGTTGTGGTTGGAGGAGTATTTAACTTTGGTGATACTCCAAGGAAAAAACTTATAACGGTATGTCTTCGACAAGCTACGTTGAATAAGTTTTGCAATTGTGCGAAAAAGATTTAGTTTCTTTTAATTAATGTAGGAACAATGCATGAAAAAATATTCGATGACGAAGTCGGATCGTCCAATTCATTAATTATGCACTCCGGACGTTCCGAAGAACAAGTTGGTTGTTCCGAAGCACGTTCGGTACGTAAAACGACAACCCTAATTTGACAGTCACGAGTTAGGACTGTAAACATTAGACAGTCCTATATAAATATAGGACTGTCAAATATTACACAGTCCTATATAAATATAGGACTGTCATAAATTCGACAGTCCTAATTAAAAGTAGGACTGTCATAATTATGACAGTCCTATATAAAAATTGGACTGTCAAAATAGTGACAGTCCTTGATATTTAGATGAAGTTATTAATTTATATATTTTTTTATATTGGTTATAGGAACCTTGTTCAGAGATTGTGGTACACCCTGGCGTTGGTGTTGATGTGGATGATATTTTCACAACGGATATTGAATTTGCAAGCCATGAAGAAGCAATAGAGTGGTGCAGAGAAGTTGGGAGACGACATAACGTAGTATTATCATTGCAAGATCCATCCGATCTCGGCCGGGCCGAAAATATCTTGAGCTTGGATGCGAAAGAGGAGGTGTGTTTAGGGATCATAAAAAAAAGGGTGTTGTTGAAAAAGAAATCCCTAAGAAAAATGTTGGGACAAGAAAATGTGGTTGTCCATTGAAGGTGTTGATTGTAAAAGTTGAAGATGTGAAGTGGATAATCGAAGTTAAGAATGGAAGACACAATCATCCTATTCCAGGGACGGTTACGGGTCATGCCTACGTGGCACGTCTGAAGGAAGATGAAAAAAAGTTGGTTGAAGACTTGTTCCTTTCAGGAGTTGCACCGAAACAAATTTTTTCTGCTGTGCGACAAAAACAAGATGGGAACAAGTCTACCATGAGGACGATCTATAATAGTTTGGCCAGAGCGAAATGCAATAGTATGAAAGGAAGAATGGCGATGCAGCAAGTATTGAAGTTGCTTGGGGAGCATCACTACGTGGAGTACCATAGAAGACATCCACAAACTGATGAACTCCTTTCATTGTTTTGGGCTCATCCTGATTGCACACATATGGCTCGGTCCTTCGCAGACGTGTTGGTCCTTGATTGTACATATAAGACCAACAAGTTCAAGATGCCTCTTTTGCATGTTGTCGGGTTTACGTGTACGGGAAAAACATTTGCAGTCGCTTTTTGTTTTATGAAGAGTGAGGCAGTAGAGGATTACATATGGGCGTTGAGGAAACTACAATCCCTTTACACAGGTTACAAAGAGGCGTCTGTTTTTGTTACTGACAGAGAATATGCGTTGATAAATGCTATAGATATTGTATTTCCTCATGCGCATAGACTACTATGCACTTGGCATATAAATAGAAATATCCATGCTCAATGCAAGAAAAAATTTGAAACTGTGGACGGTAAAATAGACATGCTTCGCTTCGAAGAATTCTACAGTGATTGGAGTCTTGTATGGCGAGCAAGTACTACAGACAGTTACGAGGCAGCATGGTACATGTTCCAACAAAAGTGGGAGCCAAGCAACCCGACATGCATATCTTATATCAAAGATACTTGGCTAGGACCACATAAAGAGCAATTCGTGTTAGCATGGACCAACATGGTGAAGCATTATGGCACGATCACTACGAACCGGGTCGAAGGGGCACACTCATGTTTAAAAAGATATCTACGCTCATCGGTCGGTAATTTTGTCTCTGTTTGGCAATCGATTCATTTGATGACTATTGCCACGGTGAACGATATTGTAGCATCATTTGAGATGAGCCTCAATATTGCAAAGCATGAATACAAGCAAGAAAACCTCTTGGATGGTTTAACCCATGTGGTATCTCACAAGGCCTTGGGGTTATTGTTTGAGGAGATTCGTAGGTCGAAGTCGGTGGGTTATGATCCCGAGGTTTGCGGTTGTTCATATCGACATTCACCGGGACTTCCGTGTGCACATGAAATCAACGAATACCGTCGTGAATCTATACCTATTCCAATAGACGGTGTTGATCAACGTTGGCGACAGCTGTCAATAATGCCGGCGGTGGAAGTGCAAGATGATTTCTTTGCGTTGCCCCAAGTTAAACTACTTCACGCAAGGTGGTGTGGCGCAACGGAACCGGAGAGAAGATCCATTGAGTTTAAAATCCAAGAGATTGCAGTCCCGGCAACTACTCGATTGCAAGAGCCATCCGTTGTTCGAACTCCTAAGGGAAGACCACACTCAAGAAAGAGTAGAGCCAAAAAGAAGGAGGAGGAGTCAACTAAAAAAGATCCATCCTTATTTGAACTTGTCGAACGCAGTTTGGAGGCGAAGTCCCTTGTTCGAACTCCTAAGCTAACTATTCGAAGGGGGAAGAAACAGAAAACGATAGATGCAGTCACGGCGGAGGGTGTTCAAAACTTTTATGTTTCTTATAGTCTATACATTGAAAAATTCCTACCTGAGATACGGAACTTCATTTGGACTATTGATGATGTTCCTGCGGATGGCCACTGTGGATACCATGCACTAGCAAGACAACTAGGCTATTCAGTGGAAGCAGGATGGCGACAGGTTAGGGCAGAGCTGTACGAGGAGTTGGAGTCGCGACTAGCCTTCTATAGCCAGATACTTGGCGAAGAAATTGTTGGAGATTTGTTGGCAGGCATACCTTGTACGGAAACAGTTACCGGACCAGAGCATTACATGGATGTCCCGCCTGCTGCTTACGTCTTCTCTAATAGGTATAAGTTACCTATTGTAATTATCTCACAGGGTATTAACAATACTTTCTTTCCAATGTGTGCCCCCCCCGGCCGAACACCGAGTATCCACTCTATGTTGCATTGGGCTTGTCGGACAACACTTCGTCATCCCAAGGTTGATCGCTCATTCTCCTATTCCGTCACCTTCTACGCTTTGGTATAAACACGCACCTGAGGAAGCGATCGCATGGACGACACCCTACATGGATGCAATAGCAGCCTATAAGAAGATGATGAAGATGGAGGATCCAAAAATTATGTCGGACGACTACTTTGATATTTTAATCGATTGATACTGCCCCATGTGAAGATGTATATTGTGTTGATCCATGTATGTTTAAGTGTATATTGAACTATATGTTGTACCTATTGTAATGAAAAGAGTTATGAAGATTTTGATTGTATAATGCGCATTGCTACCAATAACTTAGGACTGTCACAATTTTGACAGTCCTAGTTTACACTAGGACTGTCACAATTGTGACAGTCCTAAAGTTTACTCACTGTCAATATGTACAGATCAAAATAAACAATTAACCCACTGACCAATTGTCACGACCCGCACCCGGTAGTTCGGGCACGAGTACGTGGGTACGTCCAGCCTACGCCGCAGAGTCGGCGGTAGTACGCTGTCTAGGTCAATCCATCTAACTAGTCTAACTCATTCACAATTTAACATAGGCAAGATAATACTGAGAATAGAAACTTAAATTTTGCAACTGAAATGAATGTGACAACAAATTCAAATGTTTAATACAGGAATTTCAAATGAAATCGGGGACAAACCCGATAAATAAGATAAGAAATAGAAATAAAAGATAGCTGCTACTAGCTACTCAGCAGCAGGGGTCTCCTGTGTGGGTTCTGGCTCCTCATAGGTATCATCAGTACCCTCATAAGGACCATAATAGGTAGGGGCAAGATCCTCATCCTCGCCTAAATCAACAGATCCAGTCAGGAAAGGAGCAGAGTACACAGTGCACAACAAGGTTAAACTAAATAATTATGACAATTAGTTATTGAATATCATGTTAAGGAAATTGCATAGAGAATGTCAATATCTCAGAGTCACAACTATAAACAGGAATATGAGAAAACAGAAGTAAATGAGCAGAGTGAAACTATCACAGTCAGCAAGAAAGATAACATGACTAGAAACTATCTGTATGAAACTTGTGTTTGTTTTTAGAATACTTAGTTGGCATGCAGGGGTTTATAAGGCTAATCCGGCCGTCATGAACGGCTATTAGTCACGAATAATCGAGATCCGGCTGATGGACAGTCGTGTACCAACAGCTATTATTCACGGCAAGGGAAAGGGTAAACTACATGCCTTTCAGTATTCTCCCACCCGACATGAAAAACAAGACATGAATTCTAATATTCAAGACATGAAATATAGTATTCTAACACTACGTGTAATCAGCAAGAGTACTAGTAGAGCAGGGAATTTAATTATCACAATATAAAGATTAACTTGAAGTGCAGGTACTTGCCTGTTGTTTGGATCTGTTTAATTTGGTTCTTGGGGGCAAAGTCCAGAGATGAGTCCAAAAGCTGAAATAGACATTACCATCATTCTCAGAAGATGTCAAATAGCTAGAAACGCCTGTCCTTGGGTCCAATTTGGGGACAAGGGCAAAAACGACAGTTTTGGGTCAAAACGGGGTCCGCCGTTGGGCCCGCTTTGCACCGAAAAACGTATCCGGGTCAAAAGTCTCCAAATTCACCAAACTTAGTGCCAACAGGTCAGGAACGCTGATACGAACCCAATGGAACTTCCAGATTTGGATTCCGATGAGCCGAACACAAAATCGCCCGTCGAGCGGGGCCTGTGGGGCCCACGACACGCGATTTCGTCAACGTTCTCAGAATCGAACCAAACTTGACCCACAGGACCAGCGTATCGCTACGAGTCCGATGGCGCAAGTTTCGTCTCGATCTGACGAGTGTGCACAAAGTTAGGGCGAATTGCCGAAAAGGCGGATACGGAGCGATGTCCGCGGATACGCGTTGATTCCGGTGTGCACGCACACCCGAATCAGCTTCCGCGAAATCTCACACGTCCGTATCGACGCTGTGCACGTATCTGTGAAGACCGCACGCGACCAAGTCGTCCCGTTTGGCGGGACGTACTCGGTTCCGGGGTAAAACAGGGCCTGGTTTTTCCTGTTTTTGGATCGCGGTGTGCGATCACCACAGGACGCGATGTCCCGAACAGTTTATCCGGACACCGAGAGGGTCATACAGGCTTCGCGTAGGAATTGACGGAATCAAAAACGGAGATCAGGGTTGCAAGATATGAATACCTGAAGGGGACCGAGAAATCAGGGCTTACTGTGTCCGTATCGTGTCCTGGACACGTGTCAGCGTGTCCAGCTAGGGTTCCCTGCGTGTCCGCGGCGTGCCCGCCGTGTCCGGTGCTCCTCAGGCGTGTCCGACGCTGCTGGAGGACTGGCCGTCGGCTGGCGAGGTCGGGCCGGGGCTGCGGGTGGTCCGGCGGGGTCGTCGACAGCCTGGGCGGACAGTTCCGACGCCGCGGGTGGCCGAACGTCGGCTGGACGGAGGAGGAGGAAGGGGAAGAGTGGAGGAGGTGGTTCTGGTCTCGGGAGGGTGGTCGCAGGGCGGTCTGGGAGGTGGACGGCAGTCTCGGGGGTGGTCAGCGCAGGGAGGAAGTCGCCGGACGGGGCTGCCGGAGTTGGTAGATCTAGGGTTAGGGTTTGCGGGTGGTTTGGGGGAGGAAGAGGGCGGTGGCGAGGGTTATATATAGGGGGATCGGGGCGGGGAAGGCCGGGGCGACGTGGCGGGTGATCCGGAGGGGGGGGAGGCGCGGTCGTGGCGGAGGGCGCGCGCGTTTTCCGGCGCCGGCGGCGGAATCGCCCGGTCGTGGGGTGACCGGGTTGGGGGAGATGGAGTGCGGGTCGGGTTCGGGTTCGGGTCCGGGTCTGGCCGACCCGCCCGACCCGCTAGGCCGGGGTGGGTTGGGCCGCGGTGAGGTTGGGCCGGGCTACGGGCTGGGCCGGGCCGGCCCAACGGGCCAGGGCTGAATTATATCAATAATAATAATAAAAATCTTTTAAAAACAATAATTAATTAAATAATTACTTAAATAAATAATAAAATACTTTTTAGGCATTTAAAAATAGGTCCGGGGTCCGATAAATTCCAGAAAAATTGCCCTAAGTCCAGTTTTTCATTTTACACCCAAAAATATTATTTTCATGACATTTTAATATTATTTATTGCTAATTAAAAATCATTCATTAATTGAAAAGCTTGATTTTAATTACAGAAAATTCCCAGAAAATTCCAGAAAATTGAGAAAAATCCAAGATTGAATAATTTGAAAAATTTAGGGGGTTTACAACCTACCCAACTTACAAAAATTTCGTCCTCGAAATTTAAAAATAATAATGGCACGAAAAGGAAAGACCTGAAATTACCATATACCTCAGGGGTCAAAAAGATAGGGGTATCGCTCTCTAATCTCGTCTTCTCGCTCCCAGGTGGATTCGCCGGGAGAATGATGCTTCCAAGCTACGCGAACCAGGGAGATAACTTGGTTCCGTAGGATTTTCTCCGAGCGATCCAGGATCTCCACGGGTTGCTCCTGGTAAGTCAGACTTGGGCCTACTTCGAGTTCTGAGTGATCCAAAATGTGGCTGGGGTCTGACACGTACTTCCTCAGCTGCGACACGTGGAAGACGTTATGGACTCCTTCCAGAGAGGGTGGCAATGCCAGTCGGTATGCCACTTCTCCGATTTTCTCCTGAATGCCAAAAGGTCCAATAAATCTTGGGCTGAGTTTTCCACTCCTTCCGAACCTAATGGTGCCACGTGTCGGGGAAATCTTTAAGAACACCAGCTCTCCAACCTTAAAATAGAGTCATAATCAAGTCTTAGTTCCATAATCAAAATGTTTAAATTGACTTGAATTTTATAAATTTAATTACCTCAAATTCTAAGGGCCTTCGGTGGCTATTTGCCCAATGTCGTTGCCTGTCTTGAGCCACTCGAAGTCTGTCCCTTATTTGCTTTACCTTCTCAGCTGAATCGATCACCATCTCTGGTCCCAGCAGGGCTCTTTCCCCAACGTCGTCCCATGATAGCGGGGTACGACATCTTCGTCCATACAGAGCTTCAAATGGAGTCATCTCGATGCTGGCTTGATAACTGTTATTATAAGAGAACTCCACCAGATGTAGGTAGTCTTCCCAGGATCCTCCAAAATCCAGAACACATGTACGGAGCATATCTTCAAGTGTCTGGATGGTACGTTCCGATTGTCCATCGGTTTGGGGATGATAAGCTGTGCTGAATTTGAGTTGAGTCCCCAAGCTGGCTTGTAAGCTCTTCCAGAAGTGAGAGGTGAATCTTGAATCTCTGTCGGAGATAATACTTACTGGAACTCCATGCAGCCTAACAATATGTCTGATATATAAGTCTGCCAGCTTCTCTGTAGATAGCCCCACTTTGAAAGGTAGAAAATGTGCAGACTTGGTCAGTCTATCTACTATCACCCAGATTGCATCTTTTCCACTAGGTGTCCTCGAAAGTCCGGAAACAAAATCCATTGTAATGTGTTCCCACTTCCACTCCGGAATGGGTAATGGTTGAAGCAATCCTCCAGGTCGTTGTCTTTCAGCCTTAACCTGTTGGCACACTAAACAACGAGATACGAATCTGGCTACTTCTCTTTTCATGCCATGCCACCAAACATGCGTCTTCAGGTCTTTGTACATCTTGTTGGCTCTGGGATGTATGGAGTACTGCGATCTGTGCGCCTCTTGCATAATTTCTTCTCTTATGTCTCCTTGAGGTACACATAATCTATCGCCATGTCTCAGCGATCCATCTTCATGAATTCTGAATTCTTCTACTAGTCCAGCTTGCACTTGACCTCGAAGGCTTCGCAGGCCTTCGTCCTGAAACTGAGTCTCCTTGATCTTGTCCATTAGAGTAGACTGAATCTGCAAGTTCATCATTTGGCCTTCTTTTCCTGGGATAATTACTTCAATACCTAAACTTTCCAAGTCCTCCAGCAGGTGTCTGTCCATAGTCAAGTACATCGCCATAGGATACCTGCTTAGAGCATCAGCAACTACATTTGCCTTCCCAGGGTGATATTGAAGAGTGATATCAAAGTCTTTCATTAGTTCCAGCCACCTTCTTTGCCTCATGTTTAGCTCTTTCTGAGTGAAGATATATTTTAGACTCTTATGGTCTGTAAATATTTCCACCCTTTCCCCATAAAGGTAATGCTTCCAAAGTTTAAGAGCAAAAATGACAGCTGCCAATTCTAAATCATGGGTTGGATAATTCTTTTCATGTGGTCAAAGCTGTCTAGAGGCATATGCTATTACTTTCTTATTCTGCTCCAATACACAACCTAGACCTTTTCCAGAAGCATCACTATAAATAGCGAAACCTCCGGTTCCAGAAGGTAAGGTCAGAATAGGGGCAGTAGTCAGTCTTTTCTTCAATTCCTCAAAAGCATGCTGACATTCATCAGTCCAGGTGAACTCTTCATCTTTTCTTGTTAATTTTGTCATGGGTTCAGCAATCCTAGCAAAGTCCTTCACAAACTTCCGATAGTAGCCGGCTAGTCCCAGGAAGCTTCTAATCTCTGCTACAGAGTCTGGAGTGGGCCAGGATTCTACTGCCGCTATTTTCTTAGGATCTACTGCTATTCCATCTCCAGTCACAACATGTCCCAAGAATTCTACTTTGTCTAGGAAGAAAGCACATTTAGACAATTTTCCATAAAGCTTTTCCTTCCTCAAAGTCTCCAATGCTAGACTCAAATGTTCTTCATGTTCTTCGGGGGTCTTGGAGTAGATCAAAATATCGTCAATAAAGACCACTACAAATTTGTCTAGGTATGGCTGGAAAACTCTGTTCATTAAGTTCATAAAAACCGCTGGAGCATTCGTCAACCCGAACGGCATCACTAAGAATTCGTAATGTCCGTTCCGGGTATTGAAAGCAGTTTTAGGAATGTCTTCCTTTCTCACCCTTACTTGGTGGTAACCAGACCTTAAATCAATCTTTGAAAACACCCGAGCTCCACTCAACTGATCAAATAAGTCATCTATCCTGGGCAGGGGATACTTATTCTTAATTGTTAAGGCATTTAAGGCCCTATAGTCAATACACATTCTGGATGTTCCGTCCTTCTTGGGCACAAATAGTACTGGAGCTCCCCAAGGTGAGACACTAGACCTAATGAAACCTTTGTCTTCTAGCTCTTTGATTTGTTCATTTAGTTCTATTATCTCATTCTTGTTGATTCTGTAGGGGTTCTGAGATACTGGTGCTGCTCCTGGCACTAAGTCAATGGAGAATTCAACTTCTCGGTCTGGGGGTAAGCCTGTGAGATCCTCAGGAAAGACATCAAGGTATTCAGAGATGATAGGTGGCAATTCTTCTGTTACTAGGGCTCCACAAATTATGTTATTACCCATTTCTCTAGAACCTCTAGCAAATTCAAATTCTGGCTTGCCAGGGGGTCTGAATATTACACTGCCTCTGTGACAGTCTATTGTGGCATGATGTTGACTTAACCAATCCATACCCAGTATAATGTCAAAACTGGGCACTGGCATTACAAGTAGTCTAGCATACAGTTCTCTTCCACATAATATGATAGGACAATTGTTACAAGCATCACTAACCGGAATGATTCCTCCACCGGTAATGATCTTATAACAATTCCTAAGGGGTTTAGTGATTAAGTTGTGCTTCATAAGGAATTCTACTGACATGAATGAATGTGAAGCTCCAGAGTCAAATAAAGTAATAGCTGGTATTGAATTTATAAGCACAGAACCTGTGATCACGTCTGCTGTGGCTTCCGCTTCTTCCAGAGTCATTGCATAAGCACGGCCTTGCTGCGGTGCACCCCTCTGTTGCTGTTGGTGCTGAGCAAAGCGTTGTTGTTGTGTTGGAAGCGGGGGTCCCCTTTGTTGTGCTGCCGGGGGCCTGGCCTGGACTGGAGCCTTTGGTGCAGCTGGACGTCCTTGAGCAGCAGGACAGTCCCTCAATTGATGTGCTGGGGAACCACAATAGAGGCAAGCACCTAGCCTCTTTCTGCAGTCTTGCCAAGTGTGGCCTGGTTTTTGGCAATAGTTGCAAGGGGGAGCTCGCTGGTTCTGTCCTTGAGCCTGGGGTGCTGGAGCTCGAGGGGGAGGACGCTGATTTTGCTGCGAGGCCCTCTGCTGTTGTTGTTGTTGAAAAGGGCGTTTGTTGGGTCCCGCATTTTCGGTATCTCTTTCTCGTTTCAGTTTGTGCCCCATATCTCTCTCGACGCCTTGAGCCACGCTCAAGATCTCCTCATAGGTGCGAGCTCGGCTGGTGGTGACAGCAAGGCGGATATCCGGAGATAGCCCCTTCTTGAATCTACGGGCTCTGTCCTCCGGGGTACGAACCATGTACTCCGCAAAGTGGCTTAACCTGCTAAATTCGGCAGTATATTCATCAACAGTCATGTTACCTTGTTCCAGTCTCTCGAATTGGCTTTCGAGAGCTTCCCGAGCCACTTCGGGATAAAATTTCTCCTTGAATAGCCTCTTGAAGTCCTCCCAGGTGACGTCAGGAGCAGATAGTTGGGGTTCATCTCTGAACCAGGTTCGAGCAATGTCGAACAGTTGCAGGCTTACGGACTCCACTTTGAGGTCATCAGGAACCCGGGCAGTCTTCAGGAGTCTCTCGACATTCTCTATCCACTCATCGGCATAGAGAATGCCCTCAGTTCTATAGAATTCCAGAGGCCTAAGGTTCTTGAAGTCTTTGGCATTCCCTGGCCTCTTGAGTGGCGACTCCTGGGACTTAATAGCTTCTGAAAGGCTGGTCCGCAGAAGTGCAGTTTGTTCTTTCTGGGATTCCACCAATCCCTGGAACACTCCTAGCAGTTGTGCCCCATCTAGGGTAACTGCCGGGACAGATGGAGGCGGCGGGAGTGCAAGGGTCTCGGGCACATTCTGCTCAGCTGGTTCCGATGTGCCTCCTACTGTGTTCCTGGTCTGGACCATTCTGAAAGATTAAGGGATAGGAAGATCAGAATAGAAATACTTGAAAATCAAAGGCGATAGGAAAAATTGAGCAGCAATGATATCAAGAATTGAAATAAGGACGCTATACTGTGAATGAGCTTTTCCTAGAATCCTCAATTTTATTCCATACCCTGTCCTAGGGTATTACCCTATTTTAGGATAGGACCTGCATGGGCCACCATAAAAACGTGTCACGACCCGCACCCGGTAGTTCGGGCACGAGTACGTGGGTACGTCCAGCCTACGCCGCAGAGTCGGCGGTAGTACGCTGTCTAGGTCAATCCATCTAACTAGTCTAACTCATTCACAATTTAACATAGGCAAGATAATACTGAGAATAGAAACTTAAATTTTGCAACTGAAATGAATGTGACAACAAATTCAAATGTTTAATACAGGAATTTCAAATGAAATCGGGGACAAACCCGATAAATAAGATAAGAAATAGAAATAAAAGATAGCTGCTACTAGCTACTCAGCAGCAGGGGTCTCCTGTGTGGGTTCTGGCTCCTTATAGGTATCATCAGTACCCTCATAAGGACCATAATAGGTAGGGGCAAGATCCTCATCCTCGCCTAAATCAACAGATCCAGTCAGGAAAGGAGCAGAGTACACAGTGCACAACAAGGTTAAACTAAATAATTATGACAATTAGTTATTGAATATCATGTTAAGGAAATTGCATAGAGAATGTCAATATCTCAGAGTCACAACTATAAACAGGAATATGAGAAAACAGAAGTAAATGAGCAGAGTGAAACTATCACAGTCAGCAAGAAAGATAACATGACTAGAAACTATCTGTATGAAACTTGTGTTTGTTTTTAGAATACTTAGTTGGCATGCAGGGGTTTATAAGGCTAATCCGGCCGTCATGAACGGCTTAGTCACAAATAATCGAGATCCGGCTGATGGACAGTCGTGTACCAACAGCTATTATTCACGGCAAGGGAAAGGGTAAACTACATGCCTTTCAGTATTCTCCCACCCGACATGAAAAATAAGACATGAATTCTAATATTCAAGACATGAAATATAGTATTCTAACACTACGTGTAATCAGCAAGAGTACTAGTAGAGCAGGGAATTTAATTATCACAATATAAAGATTAACTTGAAGTGCAGGTACTTGCCTGTTGTTTGGATCTGTTTAATTTGGTTCTTGGGGGCAAAGTCCAGAGATGAGTCCAAAAGCTGAAATAGACATTACCATCATTCTCAGAAGATGTCAAATAGCTAGAAACGCCTATCCTTGGGTCCAATTTGGAGACAAGGGCAAAAACGGCAGTTTCGGGTCAAAACGGGGTCCGCCGTTGGGCCCGCTTTGCACCGAAAAACGTGTCCGGGTCAAAAGTCTCCAAATTCACCAAACTTAGTGCCAACAGGTCAGGAACGCTGATACGAACCCAACGGAACTTCCAGATTTGGATTCCGATGAGCCGAACACAAAATCGCCCGTCGAGCGGGGCCTGTGGGGCCCACGACACGCGATTTCGTCAACGTTCTCAGAATCGAACCAAACTTGACCCACAGGACCAGCGTATCGCTACGAGTCCGATGGCACAAGTTTCGTCTCGATCTGACGAGTGTGCACGAAGTTAGGGCGAATTGCCGAAAAGGCGGATACGGAGCGATGTCCGCGGATACGCGTTGATTCCGGTGTGCACGCACACCCGAATCAGCTTCCATAAAATCTCACACGTCCGTATCGACGCTGCGCACGTATCTGTGAAGACCGCACCCGACCAAGTCGTCCCGTTTGGCGGGACGTACTCGGTTCCGGGGTGAAACAGGGCCTGGTTTTTCCTGTTTTTGGATCGCGGTGTGCGATCACCACAGGACGCGATGTCCCGAACAGTTTGTCCGGACACCGAGAGGGTCATACAGGCTTCGCGTAGGAATTGACGGAATCGAAAACGGAGATCAGGGTTGCAAGATATGAATACCTGAAGGGGACCGAGAAATCAGGGCTTACTGTGTCCGTATCGTGTCCTGGACACGTGTCAGCGTGTCCAGCTAGGGTTCCCTGCGTGTCCGCGGCGTGCCCGCCGTGTCCGGTGCTCCTCAGGCGTGTCCGACGCTGCTGGAGGACTGGCCGTCGGCTGGCGAGGTCGGGCTGGGGCTGCGGGTGGTCCGGCGGGGTCGTCGACAGCCTGGGCGGACAGTTCCGACGCCGCGGGTGGCCGAACGTCGGCTGGACGGAGGAGGAGGAAGGGAAAGAGTGGAGGAGGTGGTTCTGGTCTCGGGAGGGTGGTCGCAGGGCGGTCTGGGAGGTGGACGGCGGTCTCGGGGGTGGTCGGCGCAGGGAGGAAGTCGCCGGACGGGGCTGCCGGAGTTGGTAGATCTAGGGTTAGGGTTTGCGGGTGGTTTGGGGGAGGAAGAGGGCGGTGGCGAGGGTTATATATAGGGGGATCGGGGCGGGGAAGGCCGGGGCGACGTGGCGGGTGATCCGGAGGGGGGGGAGGCGCGGTCGTGGCGGAGGGCGCGCGCGTTTTCCGGCGCCGGCGGCGGAATCGCCCGGTCGTGGGGTGACCGGGTTGGGGGAGATGGAGTGCGGGTCGGGTTCGGGTCCGGGTCTGGCCGACCCGCCCGACCCGCTAGGCCGGGGTGGGTTGGGCCGCGGTGAGGTTGGGCCGGGCTACGGGCTGGGCCGGGCCGGCCCAACGGGCCAGGGCTGAATTATATCAATAATAATAATAAAAATCTTTTAAAAACAATAATTAATTAAATAATTACTTAAATAAATAATAAAATACTTTTTAGGCATTTAAAATAGGTCCGGGGTCCGATAAATTCCAGAAAAATTGCCCTAAGTCCAGTTTTTCATTTTACACCCAAAAATATTATTTTCATGACATTTTAATATTATTTATTGCTAATTAAAAATCATTCATTAATTGAAAAGCTTGATTTTAATTACAGAAAATTCCCAGAAAATTGAGAAAAATCCAAGATTGAATAATTTAAAAAATTTAGGGGGTTTACACCAATATGCACAGTATACAGATCAAAATAGTTATATAAAGGCAAAATAAACTCATAGTGTCACAACATAGCAAAATTAACTCAAATTGTCACAAGTCATATTCAATCAAACTTTTACAACGTTTACAACTCAAATTATAGTTTAAAGTTTTACAACGTTTACAACTCAAATTGTCACAAGTCATGATTGTTCAAACGTCATGGCGCCTCTTCGTGCGTTGCTCTCTGGTATCCAAGAAAGGATATTCTTCAGCGTTGTCGATATTTTGGAGTTCGTCATTGATTGTCATATAATTGGAACCCTGGCAACTGACGAGGCTTCTTCCCAACTTCTTAACTTTCCTTGCCTATTCATGAAAAATGAAAATAATTGTTAGCCACAGTGACAAATATCAAACTTAAACTCTACAAGTAGGCTCACCATCTTGACCAGTGCAGTATATAAGACCGATTTAGGAGAAAGATCTGACGGTACACGCACAATATCCCCTCCGCGTTGGAACAAGGTCGGTAGTCCGACACCGGCGTAGTAGGCGAGGTAGTCGTCGCTGCACTCCGCCATATTGACTGCTGCTAGCCGGCCGGTATCTCTAATGACGTGGCGTTGCCACTCGGTGAAGAAGTGCGATACCCAGTTGAATTGTGCAGGTATATAGTTTAACGGTTTTGTACCGCGCGGAGGAGTTATCATTTGCAAAGTTCGCCTTGGGACAGTTTATACGTAGCCAAACTGACGTAGCACTCTATCCGGCATATAAGCCTCCTCGATCTCATGACAAGTGATAACACCGTGATATAAGGCGACTGGTTGCAACGGACGGGTAGTCTGTCACAAATTACGGTATGGATCCCATGCAATCTGCACCGCATAAAATGTAGCATAACGTCATTTAGCATAACGTAGTAAATTCATACCAATTAAGTACAATATTAGGTCTAAATTCACCTCTTCTGTCGTCATTTCTTCGAGTGCATGCCGTAGAGCGGCCAATGTGTGAGAACGTTTGGCATCTACCTTACTTGGCTTCCATCGGCACATTCTTGGCATGTTCTCGTCATACCCTCGGTTCAGGCTCGCCCGCTGCAGGGTTGGGAAGTGCTCGTATATCCATGCCTACACGTTACCGGAAATATATTAGTCCAAAAATAAATAACACAATTTCAATTTATGTAAACAAGTTGACAAAGATATATCTATACATGGAGTAGAGTCTAACATCCGGAAATAGTCTTCGAACCCACACGGGATGCCGTACCAAGCTCGCGGTAAAGGTATGCCAGTATACCGCTTCCCCAAGAAATTTGCTCCACCGTATCAATGTTGTCCAAATTGATGAGATATTTCGCATTTATGGACGTTCCAGACTTATCGGTAATGCCGACAGCCCCTAAGATAAACTGAATATATCCGCGGGCCACATTTTCGCTATTATCAATTTCAGGGGCCGTCTCAGCGAATATCTCCTCCAAATATTTTAGAGGAAGTCCGTAGGACTTCTTGAATTCTCGAATACTAGTAAAACTAGTGGCATCAACTCCCAGACACCCTGATACATAATCCACCATATAGTCGTAATAGTTGATGCTCGAATCATCAAAAGTATGATTCTGCATGGGACGACCATCAACCCTAAGTTCCAATATATGATGGACGTCATCAAGGGTAATCGTCAACTCCCCATTGGGTAGATGGAAAGTGTTGGTCTCTGGATGCCACCGTTCTACAAATGCTGAAATCAGTGCATTATCCACCGTCGTATATGAGTAGCTACCCAAATATTGCAGACCGGTGGGACTAATTTTTGACTTCACATCATCTCCCAGTAATTCATACCGCCATGAATTGCATTTTTTGCCATGGTTGATTACCGTCAACATACGACCACTCTCCTGAAAAGTCAACAATTGGATGAAATTAAACCTCTATGTAAAATAAACTTTGAACTTACAACTATATATAAATGTATCATAACGTAATGTACTTACCGGATTGTTCCATATTTGGTATGCAATATGGTTTTCGATCGACGGTAACATAGAGCAACCGTTTGGACGAGTATCGCCTGGACTATCTGCCTGCTCAGAAGGTCCCGAACCATCAGTAGGCCAGTTTCCGAGAGTTCGTGGAAGACTCTCGACAGGACTATCTGCAGGCTGAGAAGGTCCTGAACCATCAGTAGGCCGATTTAGAACATTTGGCATGTCCTCATCGGAGGAGGAAGAAGAGCCGGAAGAACTAGGAGGAGCACGTCTCTTTGTGGCAATCTTCTTCGTCAATGGACGTCTCCTCACTTCAGGGCGTGCCTCGGCCTCGCGGATAGTCATGCCTTGCGAAACTGTGCGTTGCTTACGCATCGACGCAGTAGGGCGTCTTCTCATTTCTTCATCCACAGTGTCCTTTCCAGGGGCATGACTATAAGATACAGACAAAAATTAATTTCTATTTTAACAAAATAAGTGAATTTTTCCCCAGGACTGTAGCCATTTCTACAGTCCTGTAAGTATACAGGACTGCAGTTTTCTCAACAGTCCTAAACTTTTAGGACTGTAGAATTTCCTACAGTCCCATATATATTTAGGACTGTAGGAAATTCGACAGTCCTATATATATATAGGACTGTCGAATTTCCTACAGTCCTAAATATATATGGGACTGTAGGAAATTCTACAGTCCCGCTCGATACAGCTCGACAATGTCGAGCAGTCTCGACATTGTACGCCCTAGAATCATGTTCCAAACGACTTCTATGTCTAAACTACATCCTAGACTCCGCCAAGGACTAGTATGCCCTCATTTGAAAGAAAATAACTCAAAATTTTCAACATGCAAGATGATTTCGTATAATTTTTGGACAATTTTTCAAATACAATAGCACAAGGAGAATGATGATTTCTACCTTGCTTCTTTCGAGACTTTGGGAGCCATCGACAAGGAGGAGGAGGACAGCGGAGTAAGGCCGGCGGGAGGGGGTCGGCTGAGGGGGGAAGCTCCGGTCGGCTGAGGGGGGGAAGCTCCGGTCAAAGAAACAATGTTTTCTTTCATAAACCTGGGCTAGCCCCAAGTATAAACTTGGGCTAGTCTGAGTAAATGTTCCTCTTTTGTGGGCTAGCCCCAATCCTGGGCTAGCCCCAAGTAAAATGGGCAGTGCCCTTATCAAAAGCCTAAAATTATGGTATATGTTCATCATCCAATCAAATATCGACACATGTCAAAACAAAATAGAAGTTAAAACCACTTTAAATGAAATTCAACTACAAAAATCCAAATCAGAACTCATGAGTTGGAACTTGCAATAAGGATCTGACAAGTGGATAATTTTTTCAGTTTAGTCTTTTTTATTTTTTTATTTAGACCATTTGAAAAAGTTAAAATGTAATATGGATGTAATTCAACAGTTGTAAATTGCACGAGTTCAAAAAAATAATAACTCATGAGTTCCTCTAGGATTTTTGCTTTAAATGTTCATAAAACTACTTCCAAAGTGATTTTAGGTTGCATAAAAATGTCACGTGGCAACACTTGATTGGAGGATGAACATGCAATCTAGATTTTGTGGGTGAACAAAAATAGACTCTACGTGGAGGGGACACATTTGACGATTTGGGCGGTTCGAGATTGGAGGACGTTATTTGAGAAAGGAAAATTTTGGCACGGATGGTGATACTGTGAGTTTCCTCTCCGAATTTAATTTTCTTCTCAATTTCAATTGTCAAATACACTCGTATAAGCTCCAAACAAAGAGTGTTTCGTGTCTATAAACTTATCTCATGTCAATTAGTTTGTTTGTTATATCTTGAGAACCATAATAGAATACTGAAGAGCATGGATAGATGTAATAGAATACTGAAGAGCATGGATAGATGTAGGTCAGCTACACACTACATATTATATCGATATTGCGAAATACGGTCACGGCAGTACAAGACACAAGGGTTATCCACAAGTCATAAGATAACTGTCATAGCAAACAATAAATAGTAAATAGTTCACATATATGAATAATAGTAAGGTGTCTCATAGGCTACAAATATAATAAACATAAAGTAAGCATGTATGTATAACTAACAAGAGTTCTGTAGTACATTATTCCAGAATTAGCTGCAAACTAAAATATATAATAATATTGGCCGCATGCAGGAACAATCTTCCAGAACTCGAGCTAACAGATGCCAGTGGCTAAACGTCCAAAAAATTGTACACGATATACAATGGGATAGATAAAGAACCCACTAATGCTCAAAGTTCACTTGCTCCGGGTGTGCACCATCAAACGGAAGATACATAAGATCCTCTTACTCGACTACGAGTCTGGTTTAGCAAAGACAATGGGGTTAGATCCCAAATAGCATGTACCATACGAAAGTTCTAAGGTATGCTCAAAACCAGAATGCAAGCAAAACATATAAAACTACAACATCAATAATTAATGAAAAGCAGTCAATATACTATGAGTCATGCGGTACCAATCGCATTTATCCGGAGGTAAAGACAAGAATATAAAACTACAATACTACTGAAGGATAATAGCCAATACAACAATTGTTGGCCACATCAATCATACGGCTTACTACGATAGTTAATAAAGATTAATAATTAATGATGCGATGATTCCATCATAACACTGCATTGACGATTACCAAGGCTGACCAGGGTAACACTGCATGAATTATGAATAAAAAATAAGGGTCGTCTATGGCCCTCTATGCGGATGACCATAAGCCTGGTCGTTCTTTTTCTCCTTCCTTCTTCTAGTTGTAGCCTGTTTTATCTCAATTGCAACTGTGTTTGCAAGAAAGAACGAAGTTTATGTCACTCCCCGTTCCCGGAATACGTGTTAGAACGTATTATTTCTTGTTAGCATGGTTGTCATGTTACATGGAGACTAGACTATCATGCCCTAGTACCGAAATACGGAGACGGACATGGTCAGCTACCCCGTACAAGGTACTATACGTCGTACGACTATCACGGTTGTAACTAGACAAGGGGATGCAGATGCATACTACAATCAAGTCACCTAGGGTTACAAAGAACATCTATTGTCTTAACCAGTCAAGTAAAAAGTAGTAAACATAGAATATATATCTGACAAAGAATTAAGGCATCCCAAACGACCTGCTAAAATATTCTAGAAACCAGCTATGCAAAATAGGAAAAAGCTGGCAGAGTAGCAAAAGTATACGATCATGATCAGCTGCAGTCTTATTAATTACAATCATGTAACGGGAACTAAATGTCCAGACTTGTCGGCTAACAGGTGCCGGTGGCTAAATGCCCAAAAGAGTAAAATATGCAATAACGAACAGGGAAGAAGAAACCCACTCGTGCCCTTCAGTGGCCATCCGTCTGGTGCGCGCCATCAGAAAGGGAAAAATAAGCCGGATCTTCTGGAACTGGCTCAAAACCTGACCATGCAAAACCAGTGGGTTAGACCCCAAATAGCAAGTATCACAAAGGAAGCACGAAATGGAGAAACAAAACACAAACAATAGATATGTATAATATAGGTTTTGCGTCGTGGCTTCGGTCAATGTCTATCGTAGCATAACAGCCAAACCCTACAACCAAACAAGGACAAGGGTTGAACCATCGCACTATGATAGTTCATGTCCCTAAACTACTAACAGAATAATACAATCACAATTAAATCCAGTTATAACGGCCAATCACTTATACGACTTACTATTGTGGAGTTTGAGTTATCTTAGAACAGATGCATAAAGAAATCCTCAGATCGTGAGTTATTTAGCGGGGCTAACCGAGCCACCGTATACATATAGTACATTGTATATTATGCACCGGTCCCTCGTAAGTCCACCGTGCTTAGATCACATAGAACGCATTGTATAATATAAGTATTCGGATATTACCGTCCACTAGTGCGGACGTGACCAATATCCATGGGGGTCAGCCTTGCACATCATGATGATAGTCTAAGGTGGCTAATATGCACGATATCATGATTTTATCCCTCCCAATGTTCTACCACTTTTAGTTGCCTAGATTAACCCTATGGTTATGTTGGAAATCATATGACATGGTCACATGATCAATCCTCATATATGTCATACCGTAGTACGGTCCACGCTAGATACGAATCTACTTTGTCAATTAATAGCTCAAATTAGATTCACCCGAGCGTGATGCAACAAACAACAAGTCATAGCCACGCTTTGGTAGTTGACCCACATACCATGCCCATGTTGGAGAAATAATATAATGATATCACATGTTGTGTAGTATAGGGGGCATTCTCGATGCACAATCCGAAACATGTAATCACATAGCACGTAGCAAGTTATCTCGCACCTCAGTGCACATTGATCATGTAACACATATCACGTAGAAAATTGTATCAGCACTGATACAAGTATTCGAGTCAAATTACCAACTAATTAATGGGTCACATAGGTCTTGATCGTATTGGAACACATAGCTAATGTTATGCACCTAGCCGATTAGTCATTTATGACATAGTCAATTCCTAGCATATGGTCATGTCTAGCACAAGGTCGGGTCACTAAATCCATTCTTCCCTAGGATCGATCACAAACAATTGTCAAGGTCAACTACATAGAACAAGAAAATATCCAAATAAAATAGCTAAGTCGCATGCACCAATTTGGAGCATGAGACATATGCAACATGGGTTGTTGGCCGCATACTACTCCATGCCACATGCCCCTCCAAGCCGCATGCTACTCCATGCCGCATAGTTCGCTGGCCGCATAAAAACTTCGTCTTCTCCAACAACAGGTTTTGGTCATGGCAGAAACTCTGAAACCCAAAATTTGTTTCTTCCATAGAAACCTCGTATGGACCCAAAATCTAACAAAGTAAAGTTCTAAATCACTTAGAATCAAATTCTCCTCAATATAGAAGAAATAGTTTTCGAAAACAACAAATTTTAGAGATCAAATCCAAGAAAACTCACAAAATCCATAAAAGATATAACTAAAAATATAGATCTAGGCTAATCCATCCATCAAAATGAAAAATTTCAAGTACTAAACATAAAGAGAATCACACAACAAACAAAATTGACTAATAATATGGAAGATTTTTTCATTTCTCATGCAAGGTGTACTTGCCTATGGAGAGGGAAAAAAACCTAAGAGAGAGAAAATAAATGGAAGAATGAATAGAGAGAAATGTTTTGGTATATATATATATATATATATATATATATATATATATATATATATATATATATATATATATATATATATATATATGGTTGGGTTGAACCATGGTTCAAACCATGACTAAGTCCTATCTTTATATTAAACCCATGAACCCAACTTCTCAAAAATTGGTTTGGCCTACAACCAAACAAACAAAAATGCAAACAAGCAGGAATACGTTCTAAATATGTATATTGAGAACGGGGAGTGACATAGACCCACTTCTATTTTGCTATGAGTTTCATGGTTTATTGTGTGGCTAGGATTGGTCATGACTTGATCGAAAGGCCAAGTATCCAACCCTAGCATATATAAGCCCTCTTCTTTCTCTCTCTCCCCTTATTCTCCACTTTCTTTTCCTTTCTTCTTCTTGGAGCTTGGTAAGTACATCTTGCATTAAATAGATAAACCTTCCACTTTCATTTCTTGGTTTTTTCTTGCATATTATTAGTCTATAATGTGTGCTATAAGTTCCATTACATCTTTAATACTTGGTGTTTTCAGTTTTGATGGATAGATTAGAGTATATCTACATTTCCAAGTTAGAGTTTTTATGGGTTTAATAGTTTTTCTTGGTTTTGATATATTAAAAGTTGGTATTTTTGAAACAAGTTGTTCTATGTGATAGAGAATTGAATTTTAGGCAATTTTGGATTTTGTTTCACTTGATTTGGAGTTAAAATAAAGATTTTATGAAGAAAATAAGTTTTCACGTTTTGGAGCTTTTTCCATGGAGTTCTCGATGTTTTGGTACGACGGAGATTCATGCGGCGCGGAGGTCATGCGACATGCTCTCTTGCCGCATACCCTTCACAGCATGCGCCTATCTTGTTAGGCGCATGACTGTTTTGCATATGCGTTCTAAAGCTATGCGCTGGCTCACTAGACGCATGAAGTGTCATGCAATCAGCTTGTCATGCGGCTTATAATACTATGCGCCTTCCTATATCGCACGTCTTTTCATGCACATCTTTCTAAGTTTCTAACACGCATTTATGGTACGTCACTTCTCTGGCACTGCGTGTTCCCAATGTGGCACATTTCCCTAGGCATGGACTTTCCCATGAGCATGCGACATGGCTTGCATGCGGCAGCCCATGCATGCAACTTGTTCTCATGTGGCGGTTGTTTTCCATGCGGCCTGTTCTCATTCGACAGCCTCTAATGCATGCTTTCTCACGCGCGCATGTTCCCCCAATTGACCCTATGCAATGTTTGATTATTTTGTTGTTTTGCTTGATTATGAAGTTTTTATTAGATTTTGTGATTCCATGTGTTAATCCTAGTAATTGCAAGTGTAATGGACTAAGTGTTACTATGTGCTAGACCTGACCATGTGCTAGACCCGACTATGTGTTGAACCAGATTATGTGATGAATGACTAAACTGACTATGCGCATGGCCCGATCTAAGTGTTGTAGTATGATAAGAACTCATATGATTGACTTGACTACTGGTATCCGTACTGATACACCTTCTATATGCTATGTATTATGTCTCATTGTGCACCGAGGTTCCACGAAATCTATGTGACATATGATATTATATGATTACCCAGCATGAACATTGCAGTTGGTCAATGACTTTAGCGTAGTTAGGATGTTTGTGAATTTATTGCATTACGTTAGGGTAAATATGGATTTGGCCAAGGGCAACAATGTAGATTCGATCGTACCTAGCATACACATACTACGGTATGACATATAGGAGGAATGATCATGTGACCACGCCATGTGATTCCAGTCAATCGTATGGTTAACTTGACAACTAAAACTAGTAGAGCATTGGGAGGGAACGATATCCCGAGATCGTGCATGACTGTCACTTCTCGATTTCATAGGATCGTTATTCGTCCCACGAACATGATGCCGTACGAGTGTAAAGTGCGCCTACATAAGACCTAACATATCGATATATATATATAGAAACACAACAACAAAGTGCGAAAGCTAAAGAATACACATTGACATGAATACAATTTCTCTTTATTGATAATATACATCTTTGTTACAAACTCTTGACTCAAAGTAAGAGATGCCGTATGGTCTTACGAAAGGGATGCAAAATGAGATAGTCGTTCCATACATTATATCCCATACTAAAATTTCAAAAGATAATAAACACCTTTAGACGAATCTATCGCCTGACCTCGGAGCTGCATAAGATGTGTGCATGAGCTCCGGATGATTTGTACAAGCTTAAAAAGATACAAACGGAATATGCTGAGTAATGGCTGGTTGGGGAAGAAGCTTCAGCTCCTCGTGCGTCGCCTTGTCTCGGGGAACCTGCTGCAACGAGGGTCAGTACTTTGAAAAGTACTAGTAAGGGCGAGCTGACCAAATCGATACAGCATTTATGTGAAGCATATCATTTATTGTTGTGGACTTCTATCTTGCCTTAGTACAAGTTACAGCATACAATATATATGAAATAATTGAAATAAATATGCCACCATTCAGTGACTTTTACCTGCCCGTCTGAACATCCTGTACATAACTTACCCTGACCTTCCCTGCCATGACGACATAGTTAGCTTGCATAGTTTAAATTTACATATGGGGTCACTGGCTTTGTGAGCCATTTTGGACTATAGACTGAGTAGACGGCGATGGTGGTAGCGCCGATAGATAGCCCCGCTACGAGCCACCCTGTCTTACCCATGCGAGATGCAAGTGCAGCTACCTTGATGTTTTGCCCAGTACGAAGCGGTTCCGGTGTCCCGATGACCGTTCGCATGAACTCCTATACCTTGTGCCCAAGTTGTCCAAGATCATAAGACATCTCTATAATAATTTATCATACCAAGCATTTTAAGACATCAGGATGGAATATAAATACCTAGGCACAGTACGATGGCATAGTCTACCTACTTAAGCGATCATATTGCAATTACGTACTACACACATTGAAACAGTTATAGATGAATAAGTTCTAGCTACAACTAAAATAATAAATTAGATATATGTACAGCGGACAAGCATATAACAATAAGATCATTTGGTGAAGTGGTATGACAGGCATTAGTGTTCCAAGTTTACTTTTTTCTATCTTAACTCAGTTATTATTAATATGGTATCGCTGATCGAAATGCACAAATGAGTCAAATTGTTAAGAGTGAAGACTTGGAAGAAGGGAGCTAATCGAAAGTAAGGCCACTCACAAGTTGGTGAATCGGGGAAAAAAAATGGGAGATCTTTAAGACTCCGCTTGTGTGTCGCCTACACGATCACCTGCACACACCAACAGATGATCAATATCTCCTGTTATAACTTATCCAATTATAACGTATTAACCGCTAATGCACCCTTCTTTTATCAAATCTCAGGGACATGGTCTAATTATGAGGGTAGTATTTTATCACCTATCCAAGCCAAGCTCTTTGCCAACTCTATCCCCTATCCGTTAATGCTTTTGTTCTTCAATCGCTACGCGCTTATTATTTCTCCCCATCGGGTAAAAACAGCAGTAACAGCTGCAAATGGAGCTGAATATGCAACAGCAATCCAAGGACGCATACCTAGACGGAATTACTTTGATTCAACCATCTCTTTATCAACGCATCTCCTATAGAAGCTATAAGTGCCGAATTCGTACTCTCAGTCTCCAAGGGTTCGATACAAAATATAAAATTCAAAGAATAAAGACAATAAAATCCATCAAAACCGTTTAAGAAAATGCAAGGTACAAAACCAACAAGAAAGCAACCAAACGGCATCAAAAACGGGCAAAGAAACCAGCGCAATGGAAAGGCCCCTCGCGACTCTGCCGCCGAGTCCTTCCTCGAGGCATGATCCGCTGAATGTGGGACTTAATTCCGAATAAACCAATCTATAACAAGAAAATGATCTTGATTTAATCTGTTCTGATCAATGATACCAAGTATTTCTTAGCTGCGCTCCCCGAACAGGGAGAACTGGGCACTACATCTTAACCAACTAACAAAAAGTTTCGTCCTTGAAACTTAGAAATAGAACCTACCCCTAAGAAAACAATGAGGGAAGATTTTATTTCATGTCTGATTCAAGTTCCCATGTCAACTCCTCGACCACGTGTTTCCGCCAGAGTACGCACACGAGCGGGACTGGACAATTTAGAGCTTCTTATCCTTATGATCGATAATTTTCACAGGTTCTACTATATAGGACAAGTCTTCTTGCAAACCTAACTGACCAAAATCTACCACGTAATTCAGATCATGCACGTACTTCTACAGCTGTGACACGTGAAAGACATCATGCACGTCTGATAGGCTCGGTGGTAGGGCAATTTGATATACAACTGGGATGACTCGACTGAGAATCTCAAATGGACCAATAAATCTAGGACATAACTTCCCCTTTACTCCAAATCTCGTAACTCCATGCATCGATATGACCTTGAGAAATACGTGATTACCAGATATAAATTCAAGGGATCGTCTGTAGATGTCCGCATAACTCTTATGTCTGATTTGTGCCATATTTAATCGCTCTTAGATCAGCCGAACCTTCTGAACGGTCTACTCTACTAGCTCCGGGCCGAGGATTTGTCGCTTGCCAACTTTATCCCAACAGATAGGCGATCTGCACTTCCGCCCATACAAAGTCTCGTACGGAGCCATCTTAATGTTGGACTGCTAACTATTATTGTATGCAAATTCTGCCAACTTGACTTTAAGTCGATCGAACATAGGCATAGCATATCTTCAATGATCTGGTTCACCTGCTCTGTTTGGCCATCGGTCTGAGGATAGTACGCTGAACTTAAATTCAACTTGGTCCCCATAGCTGACTAAAGGCTTTTCCAGAAATGCGATAAGAACCGTCCGTCCCAATCTGAAATAATAGACACTGGCACGCCATATAGTCAAACTATCTCATCAAGGTATATTTGAGCCAGACGATCGATGCTCTAAGTAACTTTGATGGTAATGAAGTACGTTGACTTGGTTAACCGGTCGACGATGACCCAGACCGCGTCATTTTTCTGTTGCGTCTTTGGCAAGCCAACAATAAAGTCCATCATGATATGGTCCCATTTCCACTCTGGGATAAAAAGTTCTGCATCTCTCCACCCGGCCTCTGGTGCTCAACCTTTACCTTATGACAAGACAAGCATTATGACACGAAGAGCTCCACATATTTCTTTATGACGTGCCACCAGAAGATCGTACGGAGGTCCTGATATATCTTCGTACTTCCCGGATGTGATACATAGGCCACATAGTGAGCTTCCGTGAGGATCTTCTTTCTGAGTTCGGCATCGTTGGGCACGCATAGTCTTCCTCTTACCTGCAACGTTCCGCTTTCATCCACTGCAAAGTCGGTCCCCTTTTCTGCTGAGATCTGCTCATGTATCTTCAACAAGAATAGGTCGTTCGTCTGAGCGAACCTGATATTTTCTATCAGGCTCGGTTCAAGGAGTAATTGAGCTAGTGATCCCCCAATCGGTCCGCCCCTATATCGAATTCGCAGCTCGATGCCCATACTCTCCAATTTCTTTTGTAGCCTGTAGTTGACGGATAGAGATCCCGTAAATACCCGACTTAGCGCGTCCACTACAACATTCTCTTTGCCTGGAATATAGTTGATCGACAAGTCATAGTCCTTGATCAGTTCTAGCCAACGTCTTTGCCGTAGGTTTAGGTCCGACTGAGTGAAAAGATACTTGAGGATCTGGTGATTAGTAAAAAAATTGGCAAGACACACCATAAAGGTAGTGTTACCACAACTTCAGTATGAACACAATTGCCATAAGTTATAGATCATATGTCGGATAGTTGTGCTCATACGGCTTCAATTGTCTCAAAGTAAAAGCTATCACATTATTTTGTTGCATGAGCACAACTCCCAAGCCCTGGCCTGAGGCGTCGCTAAAGATTTGGAATCGCATTTTCTTGTTCGGTAGTACAAGTATCAAAGCAGAGACATGGAGCTACTTTAATTCCTAAAATAAAGCATCACAATTGGCAGACCACTCAAATGTGACTCCTTTCTGAGTGAGGAGAGTCAATGGCGAAGAAATTTTAGAAAAGTCCTTCACGAACCGTCTATAGTAGCCCGCTAACCCGTGAAAACTTTGAATTTCACTGACTGATGTAGGTTGCTTCCACTCGATGATTGCTTCAATTTTCTTTGGATCGACTGAGATTCCTTCCGCAGAAATGATATGCCCAAGGAAAGATACATTGCTTAGCCAAAACTTGTATTTACTCAGTTTTGTGTATAGCTTGTTGTCCCAAAGAGTCTGAAGCACGGTCCGCAAGTGCTCCTCATGCTCCTCCTTGTTCTTTGAATACACCAAGATATCATCAATAAACACTACTACAAACTTGACAAGGCACGACCAGAACACTCGATTCCTCAAATTCATGAAGGCGGCAGGGGCATTGGTCAATCCAAACGACATAACTAAAAATTTATATTGTCCATAGCGAGTGAGAAAGGTTGACTTTGGCACGTCATCTGGCTTGATCTTCAATTAGTAGTAGCCCGAACGAAGATTGATTTTTGAGAATACCAATGCGCCTTGTAGCTGATCAAAGAGGTCATCGATTATAGGAAGGGGGTACATATTTCAGATGGTAGATTTATTCAACTCTCGGTAGTCTATCCAGAGCCTCATCGAACCATACTTTTTCTTCACAAATAGTACTGGTATGCCCCATAGAGATACACTTGGACGGATGTACCCATGATCGAACAATTCTTATAGTTGGACCTTTAGCTCCTTCAGTTCGGCAGGGGACATTCGATACAAAGCTTTAAAAATCGATCGAGTATCTGGAAATGTATCTATAGTGAACTCTATCTCTCGGTCGGGAGGCATGTCGGACAACTCTTTCGTAAACACATCAGAAATTTTTGCCACAACGGAAGTAGACTTTACTTTTGCATAATCTCGCCTGAGTGTCTCGAATGGATGCCAAGTACCCTTCACTACCGAAATATATCATCCGTCAAGCAAAAATTACAGAAATAACCATGCAGGCGTTCGACGCTCTCGACGATGGACTGCACGCATAGCAAAATTCGGTCTTGCCAGGTGGACAAAATACGACTATCTTTTCCGCACAATCAATGGTAGCCGAACAAGGGCTGAGCCAATCCATCCCCATAATGATATCGTAGTCTCTGATGTCTAGAACTATTATATCGAGTGATAAATTTCTTCCTCTGATGCAAATACAGCCGTCGCGACAAACTGAGTTAGCAGGCAAGTCCATGCCCGACAGGGTACTGACGCTAAGCCTTAAGCCTAGTGGTGTCTGAAGAAATTCGTGCTCCCTAACGAAGTTTGTCGATACAAAACTATGTATGGCACCAGAATCAAATAGTACTTGTGTAGGAACATTATTAAAAAGTAATATACTTGTTACTATGGTGTCCGAGGCGAACGCCTTATCCTGCGTCAATGCATAAACCCGGCTAACGGCATTCGGACGACGCTCTTGTTGTTGTGCAGGCCGATATGCATGGGTCGTTTGAGCTAGATTCTGCTGTTGTGGACATCGTGCGTTAAGACATTCAGGACAGTCTTTAACTTGATGGCTTCGTTGACCACATATCAAGCATGCCCCGGTCCTTCGACAACAGTCATTGTAAGTGTGCCCTGGGTTATTATATTAGGTACAATATAGTCCTTGACTACGTCTTGGATTGTAGACCTGAGAACCGCCGTTATTAGGACCCTTTTGAGCGTTGTGTCCTCTCGTGTTACTAGGTCGCTTGTGATGAGAATGCTGCACAACGCCGGTAGTATTTAAAGAATATTGCGGCTCTATGACGAGGGCATGGTTAAGGACTTCCCTCATCGTCTTGTACTGCGGAGCGACTACGTACGCGTGAATGGAAGGTTGCAGGCCGCCCTTGAATCGTCTGGCTTGACTCGCCGTATCTGGTAGGTAAGAACTGGCAAACTTGGCGAGCTGGTTAAATTCTGCGGTATACTGCTTCACTGACATGCTTCCTTCTTGCAGACGCATGAACTCGTTCTCCTTTTGTAGACCAACGGATGGAGGTATAAACTCCTCCTTGAATGTGCTGCGAAAGGTAGCCCACGCGACCGTCTGGTCTTCACCGTCTCCGGGGAGGGATCTTCGATGCACGTCCCACCAATCGTGTGCATTTATTCGGAGTTGGAGTTGGGCACATGCGACTCTCTTGCCTTCCGGGACTTCAAGGAGCTTAAAATGATCTTCGATTTCAGCTAACTAATCTAGAACCACGATGGGGTCATCGATCCTGTGGAAAGATGTGTTGCAGACCTTCTTGAAGTCGACAAAGTCGAAGGTAGTCATATCCTTCTTATTTGGGATTTGAGGCATCTTGACTTCATTTGCTGGTTGCTCCACCTGTGCCGCTGTCGTTGCAAAATGGTTGGAGGAAATGATCTGAACAATCTGTTATAAGATATCCACCTACTTTGGTTGGACCACCACTCGGGCTTCTAAATTCTTTTCGAATTAGTCCTGTCGAGCCTCATCCTTTTGATGTTGTGCCTCAAACATGCGCATAATCCGCTTAATTGGGTCAACGGGGGAGGGGGGGGGCGCTGGTCGTTGGCTCTCGGAGCTTGCCGATGTGTCTGAAGTACTTGCTTGCACTTGCATTTCTTCTTACGTGTGGGCCATTCTGTCATGCCCCGGTTCCATGGATAAGGAACCGAGTCACGTGGCAATGGCCAGCAGCGCACTTCGGCGGGCATCCCAATCGAATAGGCCCGTCGGAGTGCACCTAAGCTGTAAAGTACAATGAATAACCCATCACATAATACATAAATAGTCAATCTAAATCTCATCCACAGACAACAAATATAATAGCACATAGAGGTAATCACAACAACTAATGTGCATAAAGAAAATGTCCAAGATAAAGTATCAAGTACAAATACTAAAGTAGTAACACGGGAACAAACCCGCTGGTACAAAATACTGGAATAAAGTAAACAACAAGATAACTTGGAACGGCATCAGATAACTAGATAGTAATACCGTCCCAAGGAAAGAGTCACTACCAATGATCAGTATCACGCCCCAGTCCCAAAATGCCGAGGGACTGGACACGCGACAATGGCCAGCAGCACGCACCGATGGACAACCCAATTTAATGGATCCATCAGGGCATGCTTAAGCTGTATTCTAACATTAAAATGTTACAAGTCACAGGTGTTTCTAATCTCATCCACAGAACAAACACAGATTAATGCCAGGAATAATGCAATATAAATAAATAAGCAATATCAAATAAGTATCTCGTGAAATAATCCGAGAATCAGTCTGTTACATTCAGAGGAAAATAGACAGGAAATAAAATACTGAAAATGGAAATACTGAGTGTATGAAGCCGGTGCTCAGGAGAAGTCTTCTGCCACGATCTCGTCCTCAGGTTCCTATTCTGTTCCGAGAAGTGCTCCTGTACCGTACACCTCGGGGTAGATCTCTTCGGCTATACCTGGGGACATAGTCCATTCCAGGTCCTCAGGGGACATAACAAGGTACAAAAAATACAAGCCAAAATATATGCAGTGCAGCAATAATGAAACAGCAGGGTAAATATGTAAACCAACTAAGTGATATGCAAGTGAGAGTTTTATTCATACTCCGGCTGAGGCTACTACAGGATCAGTGTCGGAGAAACCCATAGCAGTATTTTCTCGAAGGGCCAGAACTGGTGCCATAGCTCTGTGTCAGAGACTAAGACACATCCCGATGTCAATATATATAATATAATCAGCCTTTGTTATGATAATACTCTCCCTACCCAATGAAATCTCACGTATCATGTCCATGACACGCAGGATCATAGCTAATGCAACAAGTCAGGATATAAACTAAGCATGTAAACTGTATATGTCATGAATATGTATCCTACACGGAAATTCCGTCACATGAATAGTGTCAGGTGTCCTGGGTTGAGCAGTTAAACAAGTTTACATATGAATCTACCAGAACTCAAGTAAAATACTATAACAGGAATTACTGAGAATTGGCAAGCTTTACTTGCCCACTGATGCTAAATTAAGCCAAGAAAATAATTAACACGCTGCAGGGTTAGGCAAGGTACACTTGCCCACTGATGTATAACTAAGTCAAGGAAATCGGTAGCAAAGCTGCAAGTTTTGATGAGGTACACTTGCCCACTGATGTATAACTAAGTCCAGGAAATAGGTAGCAAAGCTGCAAGTTTTGGCGAGGTATACTTGCCTGCGGTTCCGGTTCCAATTGCGGCTCTGACTTCGGTTGGATTTGCAGGCGGTACTCCGGTTGCTAAAACAAATATCACCATCAGATCCAGAAAATATCAATCAGCTAGGAACGTCTGTCCTTGAGTCCAATTTGGAGACAAGGGCAAAAACGGCAGTTTCGGGTCAAGACGGGGTCCACATGTGGGCCCGCTTTGCACCGAAAAATGTGTCAGGGTCAAAGGTCTCCAAATTCACCAAACTTAGTGTCAACAGGTCAGGAACGATGATACGAACCCAATGGAACTTCCAGAATTGAATTTCGATGAGCCGAACACAAAATCGCCCGTCGAGCGGGGCCTGTGGGGCCCACGACACGCAATTTTGTCAACGTTCTCAGAATTGAACCAAACTTGGCTCACAGGACCAGCGTATCACTATGAGTCCGATGGCACAAGTTTCGTTTTAATCCGACGTATGTACACAAAGTTAGGATAAAATACAGAAAAGTCGGATACGGGACGATGTCCGCAGATACCCGTTGATTTCGGTGTGCACGCACACCCGAATCGACTTCTGCGAAATCCCACACGTCCGTATCGACGATGCGCACGTATCTGTGAAGACCGCGCGCGACCAAGTCGTCCCGTTTGGCGGGGTATACCCAGTTCCGGGGTGAATCAGGGCATTATTTTTCCTGTTTTTGGATCGCGGTGTGCGATCACCACAGGACGTGATGCCCCGAGCGGTTTGTCCGGACACCGAGAGGGTCATACAGGCTTCGTAACGCAATATGCGGAATCAAAATCTGAGCTACGAGCAAGAAAATACACGCACCTGAACGAGACCCGAAAATCGGGATCCGAATCGTGTCCGACACGTGTTCGACACGTGTCCGGACACAGAAAATTAGGGTTAGGGCTTGGGATTTCTCGCCGGAGGGCGGTGGCTGGGCGGCCAGGCTGAGGCGGAGGGGGCCGGGTCTCTGTGGCAGAGGGCGGCGCGGTGGCTGGGGACTCGCCGGCAGCGGCGGAGGGGTCTGCCGGAGCTGCTGCTGTTGCTGTGGCTGCGGCTGCGGTGGCCGCCGGAGGGGAGGAAGGAGGAGGACGGGGAGAGACGGGGCGGAGCTGGGGGTCTGCACGGTGGCGCGGCGGCGTGGTGGAGAGTGGTGGTGGAAGGGCGACGGCGGTGGAGGGATTTAAAGGGAAGCATGGGGGTGAGGGGGCCGAGACGGGCGGAGGACGTGGGTGGCGTGGCGAGGCTCGCGGGGGTGTGGCCGGGCGGAGCGGGCCGGAGACGGCGGCTCCGCCGCGAGACGCGGGCAGCGGGGAGAGGGTCATCCGGGTCTGGGGTGCGGGTCTCGGGTCGGGTCTGGGGATCCGACCCGACCCGCTAGGGGATGGGCCGGGTTGGGGCTGGGCCCAGTGGGCCGGGTCCAGCGGGCCGATCAAAATAATAAATAATAATAATAATAAAAAAAAATCAGTAATTAATAAATAAATAAATAAATAAATAAATAAATAAATACTTTTTAGGTGTTTTAAAATAGGTCCGGGGCCCAATAAATTCTAGAAAAATTGCCCTAAGTCCAGTTTTTCATTTTACATCCAAAAATATTATTTCCATAATATTTTAATATTATTTATTATCATTTAAAAATTATTTAAATATTAAAACCCTATTTTTAAATTACAGAAAATTCCCAGAAAAGTCCAGAAAATTGTGAAAAATCCAGTTTTGAAAATTTTGAAAAATCAGGGGATTTACAATCTACCCCCCTTAAGAGGATTGCGTCCTCACAATCAAAGAATAACCGGTCAACAGAGATGACGCGGTCACAAGCATCGTTTGAAAACACATCACAAGATACTTAGGGAAATACCGTTTCCCTAAAAATGAAAGTTATACACTTTCCTAAAAAATCTAGTTAAAGTAAAAAACTATAACTTTTATGAAAACCAGGTTATTATTAACAAGTTGCAAATTACTAGGTTGGGGCTGAGGTCACGAACCAACGGGTACGAGCTAAAACAAGACTAGAAACGGATAACTACGAATCACTTACTCGCATCAGCGTCCTCCAAAGTCATCGCGTAAGCTTGCTCTCGTCCTTGAGGTAGATTCCTCTGTTGCTGCTGAGCTTGCTGGTAGGGTGCTGCTCGAGGCGCTGGTGGAGTTTGCTGGTTCGCCCTTGGTGCTCCTTCTCTACGCTCAGGGCAGTCTCTCACTGCATGCTGTCTGGATCCGCAGCCTAAGCATAGTCCTAACCTGCGTCGGCATTCCCTGGCGATATGGCCTGCTTTGCCACAGTAGTGACAAGTAAGGAGGACTACCACTTGTGGTGTGGATGCTTTCTGCTGTTGGTGCAGTCTCTTTGCAGATTCTTCTTGTGGTGCTCTGGATGTTGCTGATGGGGAAGACCTCTTCAGACTGGTTTCTCTCTTGGTGACGCGCTCCATGCGTCGAGCCGCAACAAGGACGTCCGAGTATGATGTTGGTACGACGGACCCAATTAGTTTCTGTAGCTCAATGTTCAGTCCGTCGAAGAATTTCTCGGCCTTCTCTTCCTCTGTCAGAATCAGGGTTGGGGCAAAGCGGCTTAGACGAATGAACTCAGCGTTGTACTCTTCCACCGTCATAGCCTCCTGAGTGAGGCGATTGAACTTGTCCCGCAGTTCTGATCGAGCGATGGCTGGAATGTACATCTCTTGGAAGAGTCTGGAGAACTTCTCCCAAGTAACTCGGTCTGGTCCGAGCCGTGTCTCCTCGGATAGCCACCAATGATGAGCATTGTCCGTCAATTGCATTCGGACGGCAGTCATCCAGCGTTCCCGTGGAAGCTCAGCTGCTTCAAGTTGATGCCGAATGTTGGTGAGCCACTCATGAACTTCTGTGGGCTCCTCTTTTCCAGAAAAAGTGCGGGGCTTTAGTTGGCGGAAGTCAGTGATAGAGCCCGTCGAAGGCCGTCGAGCTGGTAGGTTGGCCTGCTCCAGTGCAGTTACGATGCTGCTCCTCAAGAATTCAACCTCACGACGCTGAGCCTCGTGTTGGACTTGTTGTTGGGCTTGCATCATCGCGTAGATCAGTTGGAATATCTGTGCCCGTCAATCGGCTGTCCTTGCGGGAATACGGGCGCTGGTGGAACGAACTGCGGCGGAGGTGGGATGTCATCACGCCAAAATCTGGAGGTAGGTTGACCTGCCTGCTCGCTCTGTTGAGTTGATGGAATTCCTCCGACTGGTGTCACTTCGTCGTCATAGGTGACACCTGTAGCTTATGGTGTTCCGGCGGGAGTCTCGTTGCATTCTTGTGGGTCCATTTCCTGTATCCAAAATAAACAATAAGAGGCGCACAGGAATCAAGGCAAGATGCAAGTCAAAATTAGTTCGAATATGATACAGATATCAAAAATGATTCAAGCAAGTGGATGAGATCCTAAAAACTTATCCTATTTTATTGCAGGCCTGTTCGGTCCCTAAGTTGAAACCGAACAATTTAGTCGTAGACCTGCATGGGCCACCAGAAAAACTATATCACGCCCCAGTCCCAAAATGCCGAGGGACTGGACATGCGGCAATGGCCAGCAGCACGCACCGATGGACAACCCAATTTAATGGATCCATCAGGGCATGCTTAAGCTGTATTCTAACAGTAAAATGTTACAAGTCACAGGTGTTTCTAATCTTATCCACAGAACAAGCACAGATTAATGCCAGGAATAATGCAATAGAAATAAATAAGCAATATCAAATAAGTGTCTCGGGAAACAATCCGAGAATCAGTCTGTTACATTCAGAGAAAAATAAACAGGAAATAAAATACTGAAAATGAAAATACTGAGTGTATGAAGCCGGTGCTCAGGAGAAGTCTTCTGCCATGATCTCGTCCTCAGGTTTCTGTTCTGTTCTGAGAAGTGCTCCTGTACCGTACACCTCGGGGTAGATCTCTTCGGCTATACCTGGGGACATAGTCCATTCCAGGTCCTCAGGGGACATAACAAGGTACAGAAAATACAAGCCAAAATATATGCAGTGCAGCAATAATGAAACAACAGGATAAATATGTAAACCAGCTAAGTGATATGCAAGTAAGAGTTTTAGTTATACTCAGGCTGAGGCTACTACAGGATCAGTATCGGAGAAACCCATAGCAGTATTTTCTCGAAGGGCCAGAACTGGTGCCATAGCTCTGTGTCAGAGACTAAGACACATCCAGATGTCAATATATATAATATAATCAGCCTTTGTTATGGTAATACTCTTCCCACCCAATGAAATCTCACGTCTCATGTCCATGACACGCAGGATCATAGCTAATGCAATAAGTCAGGATATAAACTAAGCATGACTGCTATCCGCGTGCGAGTCACTGCATCGCATCAATGAACAACTGAACACCTGAACGATCTTAAAATAACAGTACTCGTGTTTGCATATGCTATGCTCCTGAATGTTTATACATGCCCGTGCTTGAATTAACAATGTTTGCCATGGACAGGGAAGGTAAAATGGCAAGTCTTGCCGTGTTTCCTCTCTTGTCGTACGGCGCACTGCCACACGGTTAGGCTATTCAATGTTTGCATGAAACTGATCCTAAGGCAACTAGAAAGACAACTTAATAGTTGTGCACGGAACCTGTATTACGTGTTTGGATTTGTCAAGCGGGCGAGTAGCTTCCCCACCAGTGCATTCAATGTACTGATAATCCACCAGTTTGTATGCAGGGTGCGGGAAAACCTCGTTTGGTGCGGATGCTTCCTTCGTGCGTGCTAAGGTGTGAAGATCACTCCGAAGCAACGGTGCATCCGGAACTGAAGCACATATACAAGACATAATGTTGTGGACATCGCCTGAACATCGCCTGATCATCGCCTGTACAATCATTCCATAATTGTAGCCACTTGGCGCGCTTTACTGTTTCAGAGAGAGAGGCTTGAGCGATTTGTAATCTCGGCTAAATGCCGCATGTAACACTTGTTCATATCAATAAAAGAGCTTGCTTTACTTCAACTTGTGTTTCAATGCTTCTGTTATATTGTCAACTCAGTGAACTTGTTACCGATCGCCTATGCGTTCATGACTCTGCTGCACTCAGACAATCTGTGCGACTCTGTGGCTTAGAACTCTTGCCGCCAGCCAATGAACCATGGCCTTGCATGGGCGTGGATCACGCTCGTGCGGCGTCACGCTCGGATGGGTCAAAGCGATTGTCCCGCGGGATCGCTGGCGAGGGTGATTCCCGCCTAGCGGGGACGGCCGATTAGCCTGCGGAAGATTGGGGCGTGACATGTTGGTATCAGAGCCTGGCTTCTACGCCTTTGGACTTTATTTCGATTATCTCAGTTTCGAAAGCTCGTTCGTGGGTTATGTGCACGCTCTCTCTCAATACCTCGATGGGATGTTCCAACAATAAGTCTAAATACTTCAAAATATGTTTTGAATGTAATGATATGCTTGCTTGTATGATTTTGTGCTGCGAGTGGCCTTTGTGCCAACCTGTGCGAACCCTTGAGAGTATCGCTAGTAGCTTGTCCGATTTCACTAACTCTAAGTTTGGTTGAATGCATCTATTCGAGGGACGCCTTGAACTAGTGCACCATCCAAGACTCAAGAAAAATGTGAAACTCGAGTGCTAAGACTTCGCTATCACTAAGCTGGTTGACGTGCTCACGCTAGAAGTGCACTTCGAAAGTGCGTACGATCCAGACTAAGCGATATGCCGATCTCGATGCTTGTGCAAGTGAATATCCAAATGAACAAGTAGAACGACTTGTCTAGGATTGCCTCAACCCTAGATTACTGTTTGTCCTCAGTAAGTCTCGAGGACGAGACTTTTTTTGAGTTGGGTAGGATGTAACACCCCGTTCCGTTCTAGCGGACTGCCGACTCAAACGACAAAAGTGCAACTGTTCTGACCCGCTTTGCCTCAAACAAGAAGCAAAGGATATCCAGACTTGTCCCTACAGGAATCTGGCTTAGGCTTTCAGAGGCTCGCTTGACGTATCGCTCTACCGAGGCAAATCATCGCTAAGGTGGGTGGCTACGGTGAACTTGTCTTTGCTTAGCCAGCACACATAAAATCTGGATATTTCATGCTAGTCGCTAGGTGATTCACCCCCTGCATGCTAATAAGAATCCAACGCACCTAGCTAAGGGAATAATCCCAACTTGTATTGCTTATGCTAGAACGTGGAAATTGAAATACTGCTTATATTCAGACCCTCGCATGCTAAGTCCCTTACGGTTTCATCTCTCGGTTTACCTTCGAGCCCGAGCAAACGTGCTGCTTACGTTCCTTAGAAACGCATGCTTATCTGCTTGTATGTTGCCATGTTTTCATCCAAACACCGAGAGACTACTAAGTAGTCATTCCGTGCATGGAAGAACCTGAAAGTGTCCGGGACCGTTAGGTCACCATGGCAATTCCTGAACCAGGGAATTTGCACCCTAACTGAATAAATCACTGAATCACAGCTCATGGAGCAAACTACTGAATCAACTGGCCTGGCAATCGATACACTACTGAATCATTGAATCCTGCCTCAACAAGTTCTGTATATATACTGCCTCAAACTCGTTCCATACCGGACTTGTTCAATATATACACATACTGCCTCGAACTTGTTCATGTACCAGACCAGAGACCCATAATTTACAGACCTGCATGTCGCGAACAACTTGGAAACAAGGTCATTCGGTTCCACGGGCGGTCACCGGGGCACTGGGACCGTTCCGATCCGGATGGAACTGCAAGATAGTTTACTGCATCTGGATAGGATGGTCTGCAACCACTACTGAATCTTTGTTGCTTTCCATCCTTGTTCAAGACTAAACTGGTCCTTTATGGCTATGCCAGCGACAACTGTTCATATAGATAAGTCATCCTCGCTTAGCGGCTATCCGCGTGCGAGTCACTACATCGCATCAATGAACAACTGAACACCTGAACGATCTTAAAATAATAGTACTCGTGTTTGCATATTCTATGCTCCTGAATGTTTATACATGCCCGTGCTTGAATTAACAATGTTTGCCTTGGACAGGGAAGGTAAAATGGTAAGTTTCGCCGTGTTTCCTCTCTTGTCGCACTGCGCACTGCCACATGGTTAGGCTATTCAATGTTTGCATGAAACTGATCCTAAGGCAACTAGAAAGACAACTTAATAGTTGTGCACGGAACCTGTATTACGTGTTTGGATTTGTCAAGCGGGCAAGTAGCTTCCACACCAGTGCATTCAATGTACTAATAATCCACCAATTTGTATGCAGGGTGCGGAAAAATCTCGTTCGGTGCGGATGCTTCCTTCGTGCGTGCTAAGGTATGAAGATCACTCCGAAGCAACGGTACGTCCGAAACTGAAGCACATATACAAGACATAATGTTGTGGACATCGCCTGAACATCGCCTGATCATCGCATGTACAATCATTCCATAATTGTAGCCACTTGGCGCGCTTTACTGTTTCAGAGAGAGAGGCTTGAGCGACTTGTAATCTCGGCTATACGCCGCCTGTAACACTTGTTCATATCAATAAAAGAGCTTGCTTTACTTCAACTTGTGTTTCAATGCTTCCGCTATATTGTCAACTCAGTGAACTTGTTACCGATCGCCTATGCGTTCATGACTCCGCTGCACTCGGACAATCTGTGCGACTCTGTAGCTTATAACTCTTGCCGCCAGCCAATGAACCATGGCCTTGCACGGGCGTGGATCACGCTCATGTGGCGTCACGCTCAGATGGGTCAAAGCGATTGTCCCGCGGGAGCATTGGCGAGGGTGATTCTCGCCTAGCAGGGACGACCGATTAGCCTGCGGGAGATCGGGGCGTGACAGCGGCGGGAGGATGGAGGAGGGGGTGCAAGAGGAGAGGGGGTGGTGATGGCAACGGCGGGGGAAGAGGGCGTGGGAGGGGGGTGGTGGCAGCGGAAGGAGGGGGGAGGGGGTGCGGGAGGAGAGGAGTGGTGGCTGCGGCGGGAAGAGGGGGCGCGGGAGGTGGGTAGTGGCGGCGGCGAGAGGAGAGGGAGTGGTGGCTGCGGCGGGAGGAGTGGGGAGGAGGTGGTCTGGTGGTGGGGAAGGGCAAATTATAAGGGCACTACTACTATTACTTGGGGCTAGCCCATTGAAAATTTACAAAAAATTACAAGTTTGCCATCCTAAAAGTTACTTGGGGCTAGCCCAAATATTTATCATAGATAATTACAAGTTTGCTACTCCCAAACTCGGGACTGTTATAATTAGGACTGTCAAAATTTTGACAGTCCTACCACTTGGATGGACTGTCAAAATTTTGACAGTCCTACAAATTGTTAGGACTGTCATAATTTTGACAGTCCCACAAGCTATGTGGATTGTCAAAATTTTGACAGTCATAATTTTAATCCACTGAAAATTTTATATAAAACTAGGACTGTCAGGATTTTGACAGTCCCGCAAACAATGAGGACTGTAAAAATTTTGACAGTCCTCATTTTAATTGTCAGGATATTTTTTTTTTAGTTTTTTTCTATTTAGTTAGTTTTGGATTTTAATTTTTTTTTATTTAGTTTAACATCCAAAATAAAATATGTTATCATTGAACAAAAAAAAATTTTCTACCGTACGAATATTACGTCTGCCGTCGATCAGACTTCGAAACGGCCATAACTATTTGTTTTCAAATCATTTTTGGTCACACAATAGGTCGATTTGTATGTTTTCGATGAGAGTAACACAATTCGTGTAGAGAGAATTTTCATCCGAAGTAAGACGTACATATTACAGGCAAAAATATAAAATATAAAACTTTAAAGTATGACTGGGAGATCGAAACAAGCTCCAGTTTGTGCCAAAATGACCGTATGAAAAAGTACTTCGGGATAAACAGTTTCATCGTTTGACAGACTTTCCAAATTTTTAGAATTGCAAAAAAACGATGTTTCGACCACCAAATTTTACTTTTGGTAAAAAAAATTTACAAAATATTTATTGTACCAATAATAAATTTACTATTTTAAATAACAGAATACTTTAACAAATTTTAAGGATAGAAAATTTAAGGATATTTTGAAATTGGCCCCCCCAACAATTAACAAAAATAAATTAACAGAAAAAAAATTTAGGACTGTCAAAATTTTGACAGTCCTACCAATGGGAAGGACTGTCAAAATTTTGACAGTCCTAAAAATTCAACATATATTTTTAGGACTGTCAAACTTTTGACAATCCTACCAATTGGAAGGACTGTCAAAAGTTTGACAGTCCTAAAAATATATGTTGAATTTTTAGGACTGTCAAAATTTTTATAGTACTTCCAATTGGTAGGGCTGTCAAAATTTTGACAGTCCTAAAAATCAACATATATGTCAAATTTTGACAGTCAAAATTTTTAGATCATGATTTTTAGACTGTCGACTGTCAATGTCAAAAAATTTAGGACTGTCAAAATTTTGACAGTTCTAAAAATCAACATATATGTCAAATTTTGATTTCCTGTGTGCTGTTATTTTTTCATTTTCTTTTTTGGTTTCCTGTGTGCTGTTATTTTTCTTTGTCATTGTGTTATTATTTTTGTCTTCTAGCGGTGGAGTGGAGGACCAGGTGGTAGCGACGGAGGAAGGAGGGGAGGGAGGAGCGTCGGACGCCGAGGGTGCCGAGGTAGTCGAGCACCGAAAAAGAGTATGAGACGGAGGAATGGGAGAGGAATGAGGCGGCGGGAGGCGGGGGAGGAGGCAGAGGCGGCGACGGCGACGGCGATGGGAGGCGGCGACGACGACGGAAGGCGGCGACGTGCGGCTGCGGTGGAGGACGGGGGAGGACGGCGGGAGGGGGGAGGGCTCCGGTGGGGTGGAGAGGGTTTGGGAGTGTTTGGGAAGAAGGGTTTCAAAGTGAGCTAGTATGAGTAAACTAATGGGCTAGTGTGAGTAAACTTTGCTCATTAATGGGCTAGCCCCAATCCTGGGCTAGCCCCAAGTAAATGTAGTAGTGCCCTTATAATTTGCCGTGGGGAAGATGGAGAGACAGTAGTGTGGGTAGGGGTAGTTTAGGACAAATTTTTTTAGAGTATTAAGTTGTACCTAAAAATAGTTTAGAGTATTAAGTTGAACAATAGAGATAGTTGAGGGTATCAAAGTGAAATTTAGCCTAAGAGAAAAGACTACATCTTTTTTTTTTTTAATTTGATGCATGTTTCATGGTTGGGCCGGTCCGGGTCGGTCCGCGGTTCGAGTCAACCGGGTTCAACTGGATTCGGTCCGGGTCGGACTCAACCCGAGAGGAGAGGCGGATCGGGTCGGCCCGGTCAGAAATTTTTTTAACCCAGTCCGGACCCATGATCCGGTCAGGAATGGACCCGGCCGAACCGGTCTTAGTCCGTACCGGTTCACGATCTGGCCAGCCCGGGCCGATTTTATTTTATTTTATTTTATTTTTTGTTTATTTATATATATTTATATATAATCTATATGATATAACTTATATGTTAATAAATTCAAGTTAAAATTTATAGGTTTTTTGTTACTAAGTTATTTTTTTATAATTTGAAATTTATAAGTTGTTGTTATAAAGTTTTTATATAACTTTAAGTATAAATTTATTTAAAATTTATAAGTTATATGTTAAGTATAATTTGAAATTTAAAAGTTATATGTTTAGTATAATTTAAAATTTATAAATTTATTTCTTAGAAAATTTATTTAATTTTTTATATCAATATTTATATAACTTTAAATATAAATTAAAATCTAAGTATTTATAAGTTGAATTTTTTTAAAAAAAATTAATAACTTATAAAAAATGTATAATTCTAATTTTTTTGAATTTAAATATAAATTTATAACTTTAAATTTAAAGAAGTTATTTATATAGACATAAAGAAGTTAAATGTAAACAACTAACAACATTAAGTAAGAAAAAGCTGATTTTTTTTTTATTAATGGCAATAAAATTATAAATGTATTATAACATTAAGTAACCAAAAAAAATAGAAACTTGTAAATGGTATTTTAATTGCATAAAGCTTGTAAAAAAAAAGTATAAGTCTTTTAAAATAATTCGTCGTCCGTCTTTCATTGAAGTTTATTGTTCAGCTCCTCCTTCAGTAGCGTCATCCATAGTAAGAGATTGAAAGTCTAGCTCTGAGATATCAACACTTTTATCTCTTGAGTCTTGAATTCTTTTTTTAGCACGGGTCCAATCTTGAACGCAGACAGAAGCTTCCAAAATATCTGGCAGCAACCGACTCCTCTTCTTACTTAGCATCCTTGAACCCGCACTAAAACAAGATTTCAATGCTACCGTGGACACCGGGACCATTAGAATATCGCGTGCCATAGAAGAAAGTACGGGATACGTTTTTTCGTGTCTCTTCCACCATTCTAAAATTGAATAATAAAATGAAGAGGCATCTTCATCTTCTTCATAAGAATTTAGATATAAGGGCAATTATTGTGTAGGTTGGGAATATTATTTTTGTTTCTTCCTTTACTGGTACACCTTTAGCATATGATAATTTAGACATAAAACCAGAGCTACTACCTTGAACGGTTGTACCGGGTCGGGTTGATACAACTCTTTCTTCATATAAAATAATTAAACTATCTAAAACATCCATAGTTTCTACTTTCAAACTAACAACGTCAACTCTCATATTATCTTGAAAACCGTCTAATAAAATATATACACCATCTAATTTATTCTTATGATAAAAAAACTGAAGCCAATAAATATAGAAGAGGTATATTACCCCCAATATTTTTTAAATTTGATTTTCATTTTGGCAACAACATAATCAAAACCAAGGACATTTCTATATTTATAAAATAAATGAGACATGTTAAGAATTTATGTTAAAGCTAAATTAGAAGTTGGATAATAAACTCCAAATAAAATACATGAAGCATTGTAAAATAATTCAAAAAATTCAAAAAATAGAAGTAGCAATTAACCAATCATTGTCAGTTACTTGATAATCAAAACTAGGATTAGCATTACAATAATATATAATAACATATTTAAACTTAAAGATTGCAACATTAAATACGTAGATTTCCATCTATGTGGTGCATCCTTAACAAATCGCCTAAAAGTAACACCATATTATGTACATAAAATTTTAAAAGCTTGTTGTCTACTTGCAGAAGAGTTTAAACTATGTAAACATGATCTAAGATTTTCTAAATTTAGTTGAAAGAATTCAAGACATTCTTGTAAAATCAAATTAATAATATGACAAGCACATCTAACATGAAAAAGTCTACCTTCTAACATAGGCGTAAATTGTGTTTTCAAAACATTAATAGAAGCAGTGTTATTACTAGCATTATCAAAAAAAATCAAAAATATTTTATTGTGAATATCATATTCATGCACAAATTGCATTATAGCGCCACCGATTACAGCGCCGGTATGTAAAAATTAAAAATACCTTTGACAAATGATGCATTTTTGCAACATCCATCTTGGAGCTATATAATGTGCCGTGATACAAATATAAGCATACTTTTGCTTAGTAGTCCATATATCAGAAGTTAAAACTAATTTACTAACATGCATAAAACTTTCTTTCAAAGCAGCCTTATCTTTTTGAAAAATTTCAGAGCCTCTGCTCTAGCAGTAGATCTAGAAACTTTAGTAAACCAAGGGTTAATAGTATTACTTGCATAATTATAATAGAAATTACTCTCACCAAATGTAAAGGGTTGTTCCTCACATATCATATATCTTGCTAACTCAGTCTTGTTACGAGCATCAGAATAAGTAAAATTACCTAAAGAAGATCATTGACAACCGGTACTTAGCTGTGTTTGTGTAGCATGCAGTGTGTCTTTACCATAACAACTTTCGTAGTGTCTTTTTAAAGTGCCCGTGCCATCATTTTTTTCCATTTGTAAATCCGCTTACATTTCTTACATTCCGCAGTTTTAGGTATTGGATTTTGATCTTTTGGATCTAAAACCTGTGCGCCCTCACTATCAGTGACAAATATTTTTGTATAATATTTCCATACAAAATATTGTTTCCTATTGGCAATATTTGTAGCCGTGGCCATAATCCTAACTTCAGGAGGTGACATTTGTGTCGGTGGCACATAATCAAAAATATAATTAATTTTAAACACATTATTATAATAATCATAATTTTTAAAAGGTTGGTTTGAACCTTGTCCATCCATATGTTAAAAAAATATTTTTTGTAAAAAAATTTAGAGCTAAATTAATTACTTCTCTTCAAAAAAAAAATAGAGAGAGAGAGGAAAGAAAAATCTCAAATCAGAAAAAAAAATTATTCTGTAATATTAAAGTTACTTGTAACGTCTATTAGAAGCATAAAAAAAAATTTGCAAGAAAATGCATTGAGAGGGAAGACGTTGGACTCTAGTAATTGCTTTGCTTCTAAAATTTGTAATTGCCTTGCTTCTAAACTTTGTAAGAGAGAAAAATAATTTGTAGGAGGGAATAAATTTTGTTGTGTTTATTTTTCATAAATTATGGACTATTTATAGGATTTTTTGGGTCCAAATGACCCCGAATACCCTAAAAAAATAGTTGTTATAATGAGTATTTTGGTCATTTTGCTAAAAATAACCAAAATACCCCTAAAACAGGCAAAACAAATGACAATAAAATAGGGGTATTTTGGTAAAAAAAACTCCCAAATGGCTATATTTAAAAAAAATTAAAATCCAGCTGAACCGGGCCAGTCAAACCGGGTTGTCCGAATTCGGCTCGGCCCGGACGAAGCCGACAACCGGCCGGGCCTGCGGGTCGGATCCTCCCACCCAGCCCGGACTCGTCGGGGGGAGTGGCCCGAAGCGGGTCGGGTTCCGGGTTCCGGGCCGCCCGTCCTTTAACACACCTTGATGCATGTTTACTGGTACTCCTACAGGCACAAATGTCATATCCTTACTCCTCTATGCTCTACCTCTGGAGCCTTACTCGAGGAGACTAGGCTACAGTCCTACTCCCTCTCCTCCTACATGCTACAATACTGTGCACTGAACAGTGTGCAATGTAGGTTCTGGCTGGCGTGTGCAGTAAAATATGTATTGTATATATGCGGTTGATGTATAATTTTTTCTTTTGAAAAGTCAGTGGAGTCAGGTGACCCCACATGCCCCATCGTGGGTTTTCCCCTGGCTTTAGGCCACAAAAACTGGGACGACCAAAAAAATTTAGTTGTCGAAACTGATGTTTAGCGACAAAAAATGCAGTTGTCGCCTAAAGTCCTCCAGATTGGCAAAATTAATTGTGAACTCTTTAATTAATTTAGGTGGACCAATAAGTTATTTGCAAGAAAATTCTAAGATGACAATATAAAATATTTCTCGCATAAAGTAAGATGGGAACACTAAATTTTCCATCAAAATTTTTTGAGGATGAATTTTTTTAGGCGATTCATTTTTATTCACGATATATTTGTTTGACGAAATATTTTGCCGCCAATCAAAAACCTAACAGGTTAAAATTTGTTATTTTGAAATAATTTATAGGTCCATAAACTGAAACTTAATTTTTTTTTTAGTTGCCCCACTTGTTTTACCATAATTCAATGTGCATCCCATCGAATTACCAAAATGCATTACCCCCCCACACACTTTTAACGAAAAACCATCAATGACTAACAGTCAACTTCTTTGACCTACATAAAATAAAATAAAATTTGAGTTGCACCCCACTCATTTTACCATAATTCAAGATGCACCCCACTTAGTTGAGGATATTTTGGTCATAATGCAATGTACACCCCACTTACTTGAGAATATTTTGGTCATAAATGAGAGTCAAAATAGTTTACTATTAGTCATTGACATTTTAAAAAAAAAGTAAGGGGTTTCATGTATTATGGTAACTAGTGAATGCACTTTCGTTGCACGTAATTTGATTTTTCTAATATTATTGTAAAATTATTTAAATATATTTTAATTATAATTTGTTATAGATATACCTCTACTCTTTATAAAAAGTCTTAAAAATACTAGTTGTCTAAGTTGTACGTATATCCTCACGTAATTCAAAAATAATAAATAAATAAAATTTAAGTAATTGTTTAACTACATAATATTATATAACTATTGCAAAATTTATCTTTTAGCTCATATGGTTAAGGTGGGAGGCATTCTACTTAGTTGGTTAAGTTCAAATTCCATAACGTTATTTATACCAAATTAAAATTTTTTAACAAATAATTTTTAAATAAGTGTTGAAAGATTTACAAATGGCTTAGACGACTCATTTTTGAGCCTTTTTCCACTCTTCATTAATAAGAGTAGAGATAAGAGTATAGATAGAGATTATGTTGGGTGCACCTCAAAAACAAGTGTGGAGCAACTCAAAATTTCTCAAAAATGTATCGGAGAATCTATACACACCCCATGTATTACTTAGCACACCCCAAGTGCTAAGTACACCCCATTTTAAATGAATGAAATTAACATAAATGCTAAGCACACCCCACCACTTGACCAAAATACCATTTTCTATTATAACCTAAAACCTATCATCATTTTTAAGCACACCCCACACCCTTACAACCGGTCCCCTCTCTACTCAACCTAACCGGTCCCCTCTCTTCGAACATCCTAATTTGTTCAAAATGAGTATTTATTTTAGTTGAGGATCACTGCTAGGGTTTCGAATCCCTTAAATTCTTGTTAAAACGAAACAAATTTTGATTTTTTTTTGTTTGTGTATTCACGGTTCTGTTCGAGCATGGTCTGCCGAGTGCACATAATGATGTTCGACCCACGAAAGTAGAACATTGTTTTGCAGATTCGACCATAGTATGTCGAACGAAAGATCACATGTTCGGTCCTTCTTATGTTCGATAAATACAGGTCGGACACTAACCGACATGTTTGACAATTATTGTTCGAACTATACATGTCCTGTTCGACCTCTGCCAGACGAACTGCTACTGAAATGTTCAGCCAATACAGGTAGAACAGACAGTGGTCCCTTCTACCAATATTGGTCGTGCTCATCGCGAAATTTTTTTTTTTTGGGTCCCAACACTTCTCATACACTACTTCAAACCGAGAAATTACGTAAAGAAGAAACGTACATTGTGTCTTTGAAGTGGAATTTCTTCCTCCATGATGCCTTCTTCACAATTTCAATGTAGGGTTTTAGGATTTTTGGGTTGGGTTAGAGAAGGTGGAAATTAAATAAGGAAGAAGAAGATGACTAGTGTATAGAAAGGAGGCTGATGGAGTGTGCTTAGTAGGTCATGTGGGTACATGGGTCTTTTAACATGAACCTATTTTCCAACTTTAAGTTATATGAGGTGCGCTTAGATCATGGGGTGTGGATAGCGGAGCCCAAAATGTATATGCCCTTGCATTTTTTTTTTTTTTGAGAGCTTCCTTGGAGCCGTGGCTCCTTCTTCTCCGGCCACAATCGTTGGACGCTCCTTCTTCCACAATCCTCGGAATGTCCTAATCACGCCGTGTCGCTTCTTCTCCCACAATCTAAAGCAACAACAACAAGGGGACTCTTCTACTCACGGCAAGGATTTAGTTTTATAGCTTGTTTTTCAATGTTCTTTATGCACATTGATTTACTCTACTTCATGAATTACATAGTTAGTTAAATTTATTTTGGACGGACACAGATGTGACACGACACGAGGACACAGATACAACACCTATCATTCTAGTGTATTTTTTAGTGTCCGATGTGTGTCCGTGAAGTGTTTGATGCATGTCCTAAGACACGACATGGCCATATAATGTTATTTTGGAGTGTCCGATGTATGTCTGTGAAGTGTTTGATACATGTCCTAATACATGACATGGCCACATACAGGGGCGGAGACAGGATTTTAGTTTACTCTGGACTGAACTTTATTAAAACGTCTTGAATTTTTTTTAACAAATGAATGTCATGTCTATATCGTCATGTCCATATCTCATCTTGTCCATACCATATTGTGTTTGACCAATGTAGAACCGTGTCCAATATACGAAAAAAAAACCTGACAAAAATTTATATTCCTATTCACTCTAGTTCACTGTAAGTTCTTCTATTACTACTTTCCGCTCACTATAAAATATCTATCCAACCCTCTGCTCCTACAAAACCAACATAAAGTGAATAAACCTGATGATATTAATACTTATTGGTAGGATTGTAGTGATGCTAATGTTAATCCATCTAGCTCGGTTTTAGAATTCCGAAATGCAACATTTGCCATTCTGGAACAAAAATGTTCCTCGATTCGGAACGAAATTCACAGAACCCAATCACTAGCGATTGAGCAAATTATTATAACTCTGATTTGATCAATGAATCATTCTTAGTCAACATTTGTTTAACAGAGGAAGTAAGGAGAAGCCATCAACTTCTTCGGCACACAAAGGTTTGTAAAAAAAAAAAAAAAAAATCCTTTAAGAAGACATAGCATTGAGCATAGCTTAAAAAACAATTTTGAAGCAAGCATTTCATCAAACAGACGGTGGAAAGAGAAAGAAAAAACTACGAACTTCTGATTTCTTCTTCTCGGACGATGACAGATTTGACACGCATTGTCTCAGCCTCCTACTCTCGTTTTCGCGAAGGCATCCCTTGCCCCCTCGACTCTCAGCGCCGCCGTCTCGGGAGCTTTGTCTTGTGCAGGGAGAGGAGGAGGCTGGTGAGAGGAGGAGAGGGAGTGGATGACTCGGGAGGTACGTTGATGTTGAAGAACTACTACATCTTCGGCCTCGTCAGCTCTCTTTCTTTGTCTGGAAATAAAAATGGGTCATTCTTCTAGAGACAAAGGAGATAACAGTAGAGTAGTTTATTGATAGGCTGTGAATTGTGATGGGAGAGGAAGCGGCGGGAAATCCCACCCCAAATTTCAAGCTTCGTGCAAATGAGGATCCCAAATTTCAAGCTTCCTGCAAGTGGGGACTAGGCTGGTGGACTGGGATCTTATAGGCTACATATATAGGAAGCAAATTTGGAAATTTGGGGTGAGCTGGAGCCCACCCAGCCAACCAGTACATCTGCCCATGGCCACATAATGCTCTGGATAACTAAACCTCAATAGTCAACATGGATTCACTATGAGGGCCTATAATCTCCTTGAAGAAGAACACATGCAAGCTTGGATCTTTCTAACGTATGCTAGAACCATGAATTATGTGAATTGAAAGTACTCCCAAGGCGCGGAGTTCCCAAACATATAACTACCATTAGTTGCTCTGATGATTGAGAGAGTACTTATTTAAAGAAACTTCGCAAGTTTAATAAGATAGCAGTCCCTACATAATAGTTTTAGTCCTCAAACCAAATTAGCAGCTAAATATCACAAGGCTACCTTGTATAAAAGAGTAAGAGCATCTAAGACTTGACTACAATATACATTAGTTTGATGGCATCCAAAAAACTTTTCATGTATATTTGTGTCGCAAGGAAATTAATCAAACTAGTCCTAGAGATATTCCATTTGTCTGGATTGAACTATATGGCCTATAAATTAAAATCCACGTGTCTGTGGCTAAAGCATGAGAATTCTTTCTTTTCTCTTCAATGTGTATAAAATCCACATGTATTCTGAAAATTCAGATATTAAATCTTAGTACACACATCAACATTTTTAAGTAGAAAATTTAGGGCAGTTCCACATTGTTTTTCTCAGAAGAGGATTTTTAGCTTTCCTACAAGTACTTAATGGATGTGTCTGTGGCATATCACTACAAAATGTAGGCCTGAGTCTCAATACTGAACAAATATAAGAACAACATTAACAACATAGTAGAACAAACATTCTTTATTCATAGCCCAAGTCTTGATCCATAAGCGAGCAATTTAAGGTTTGTCTGTTGAACAAGCCATACCTTTACTGGACTTTGATTAAACATACGGTCTTTCAATCAATTTGTCAAGGTCAATAGCTATAGGGGAGTTCTCATCTCCATTGGCATATAGAAAAACTTGAGCAGGCAGAATCATATTATTTGTATCATCCTAAAACAGAAGAGCCAAATAAGTCAAAACCGTAAAAATACAATTACAAAGGAAAAACCACACTACAACTATTGTTCTGTTCTGTTGGTAGGTATTATAATTCAGTTCTATATCTACATCATAAGGTTTGAGCCTCTTCTTGGATAGGCATGGATCTTGTTCAATTACAGAAAATAGGTGTTACACACACATGCACAAGCAAAGAAACAAGGAAAGGAAAATATTCTTGTTGTCTTACCAAATTATTTAATGATCATACATGTCGTCAAAGTACTTGCATATTTGCATGTGAGCTCTTCCATGCTTTATAAGGGAACTGTCTGCATTAACCTGGCAGATTAGGGGTTGGAAGGGATATATGATATATCATGTGTAACATATCTATGTTCTTTATTGGTGTTTGCTAATATCTTCTTTCTCTTGCATATGCTTTTTTGGAACACCGAATAGGACTTCTAAAAATAAGCAATCTCGTCTGGCACACCATTTTAAGTGGATTAACATAAAGTTATACCTATGTAATAGTTGAGTATTTTACTGGATTCCTTGTTGTAGGAGAATCATTTCTCTGCCAAAGTTTTTTTCACCTCCTACTCCAGCATATAGATGTGAGCAACAATCCACCTATGGGTAACAGGTTGCTCTTAGTTTATCCTACATATTATCGTTTTCCTTGTCCTATTATAATTTCTTTTTATCTTCAAATATGAGGAGAATGGACCTGTGTTAGTTCATAACTTTTATTACCCTAATTTTCATAACTAGGATTACCTTTGATATATTCTATGTTTCCTACCGTGAGTAAACACTTTTATCCACAACCAATGATGCAGAGAAGCATGGATGTAGACTTTTCCTGATAGTTATGGTCATCAAGCTTCAAAACTTGATGTCAATATTTGGATTTCCATGACCATTGTATCCAGAACAGATCGAACCTCAGTTGTTGAACAAACGTCTTTTATCTCTGAGTCTGACATTTGACGACATCTTTATTCTCTGCATCTAGATATATCAGTAACAATAGGATGGGAAATTGGATCGATCTAGCTTGTTCTAAGTTTAAGTCTGCTTTTCCGAAACCGTACAAGTATTTTGATAAATAGTAATCGTCAAAATATCGTTAAAAATAGAGTTTTATAAATGGCAGAAGAAGAAAACATAGCTGCAAACATCTTAACTGTCCCAATATCCTGCATAGGTGGAGCCTCAGAGCACACTCTCAGACACCCTTTTCATTTACATCTTAAGCTTCTAGCCAAGGTTCAAAGTATCGGTATTGGAATGGGTATCGGACCATTCCTATGAGTATCGGGATCGGCGATATCGGTAGTATTGGCGGTTTCGGATTGGAGTATCGGATTTTTTTGTATCGGTAAGCAAACAACCATTAGTATATTATTAAAATTTTAGAAAATATATTTTATACATTTATGCATAATTTAAAGTATTTCCAGTGTTGTATCTTATTAATTTTGAAATTGAATGAAATAGTAGTCACCCTTGTCGATTGATTTATATGCGATAAATAAGTTTTTTTTTTTTTTTATATGCTTTTACCATCTTACTATGCTTTTACACCCATGCTAATTGGTTTTTTTAATTCAATTTTCTTTCGGAATTGACCGGAAAAGAGACCTCTAATGTCGGTATCGGTCAGTATCGGGTATCGGTCGGTATCGAATCGGGACATGCCAAATTGTATCTGCCGTATCGGATGGGTATCGGACGATACTTCAAACTATGCTTTTAGCTAGAGTTACACCTCTGTGCAGGTATAGAGTTGTGCACGGTTAGATTTGCAGCCAACTCAAATCCTACCTCATCAATGTTGGGATCTTCAAACCTGCACCCAGACTTTCGAATCCAAATTAAATCTCACCCTGACAACTACTTGTTAGGTAGGTAATCTCATCCCAAGTTTCAGCTTAGGCCTAAATGCACTTGTCTTTTCTTGTGAACATTTACAAACACAAACATATACTGATAGATGTGGCGAGGCGGCACATGATTGTGATTTTTAAATGAACATGAATAGATGCATGAAAGAAAATAATAGGAGCTATATGGACTAAAAACTTATATCCAGTGCATAGCATACTTTATATTAATTTTATTATCTAGGAAAATAAAGGACAATGTATTTATAAGTGTTTGCACTGATAAACATGCCCATTTTCACCAAGCCTATGTATCAAGAGATTCTATGTCTTAAACTCCTTTGTACTAAGTTTTATTCATTTGTAAGAAATAATTTACAGATTATACTACTACAACAACAAAGTTGTAGAGAATATACGAAGAATTCACCTGTATATATATATATATATATATATATATATATATATATATATATATATATATATTTGGAAAAGGTAATTTTATTTATTTATTTGATAAATTACTATGCTATCACATGTGAAAAGCATACACGGACAACTCGTTTAGATCATACAATTAACATCATACTCAATATTATGCAAGATTCCTATTAGGAAGGTTCTTAGATCGTCAAATATTCGCCTATTTCTCTCTCTCCAGATATGCATGTAGTTGCAGACAACCTGATGCGTGCTTGTTTGTACCACCGCGCGCCCCTATTTCGAAGATTGAATATATGCTCAGTTTGTGCTTGATTATTCCAAATGTTCCGTGTAAAATCACAGTTGAAGAATAAGTGCGACAATGATTTTTCATGATGATCATATAGCTTGCAACCCTGTCCATGTACCTGAACTCCAAATATGGCTAGACGATCCAGGGTGAGTAATTTTTCTTGGAAAACTTTGAGCTATGCTCAATTGCATTTTAGTAGCTAGTCCCTTAATCCAGATAAATTCCTTTCACGGGAGGGGCGGGGATGCCACTCGGCAATGATCGCATGCCTGTTGAAAGTTAAATTTGCCATTTGGGGACCCTTCCCAGAGCTAGGCATCTTCGCCTCGTTTGGAGGCAATCAGACTTTCGAGATAGTACCTTGTATCCAACGGCCAATCGGATGATGTCCCGTGTCCCAGATGCCTTCCCGGATTAGGCTACTAACTCTCTCATCCCGTCCCATGGAAGCAAACATTTTCCATCCCATTCGCTCTACTAGGCTTTGGTGATATCGAGCCACGGATCAAACCAAAGGTGCGTACTAGCTCCATTGCCAATTTGTTGAAAAATTAATGACTTACCGGTGGTCGACCGACGGCTGCCGAGGTCTGGGACCGCCTCTCGATGTGGCGGTAGGGTCCCAGGTTCGCCTGGGAAACCGAGGGTTGCTTAGCAGCTTTCAGGAGCCTACTACCGACATAGATAAGTTTATATATATATATATATATATATATATATATATATATATATATATGGAAAAAAGTAATTGTATTAATAAAAAAAATTTCTGATTACAACTCAACCACCCTCAGGTGGTCCCTCCAGCTATCTCTATTCCCGATACATCAAACTCAATATTGTGAAGAATGCCAATAATAACTGTATGAAGTCCTTCAGAAATACGATAATTCCTCTCCTTCCAGATATGCCATTACTGTTGCCGAAAGCTTTGTACAAGCCTCCCTAAACCACACCGTACCCCTACTCCTGGCCGCCCTTATATCACAAATCACCGATTCTATGCCTTTTTTGTCGTTGACTCGCATCTGCAAACTGGATCTCCCACTTCCTCCATACTTCCCATGCCATAGGACAATTGAAAAACAAATGTTCCATCGTCTCATTAGACTGGCCGCACAACACACACTGCAAGTCATCAGTTTGAATACCAAATCTTGATTACCTCTCTCAAGAGAAGTCTACCCTACAATAGTTTATAAAGACAACTGCATCTTCCTCACTAATCCTTCATCAAAATAATATCCTCATGTACCATCTTCTCATGCACTTCACGAATAAGATTGTAAACTAGTTTGAATTCGAAATTACCATGACTAGCCCACTCCCACACCCATATATCCGGTGGCGAATGCTAGCACCTGGTGATGTTCCAGCCACCATGCCCCCTACTGGATGAGCTTAACTAACCTGAGTGCCTCTGAATGCCAACCTGTCCATATGACATCCGCTCTTCTCCAGTAGACTTCGGTGTTCGATCTACAGATCTAGCCATAAATCAGTATCCTCTCCATCTAACATCCTACGAGAAATACACTGCTACAGCCGCCTCATGTGAAGCAAAACTTGTTTGAATGTTACATATTCATTATTATTCGACATGTACATCCAAAAGTTGTGATCCTTAAGATATCTATTCTTCATCCAATATGCCCATAGTGTGCCCCCCTCCCCCCGAACTTCTACGTAAGCTTCATACCCGCGATAATACGTAGTGTCTGGATAGAACGGAGCCCCACTCCCCCCTCATCCCGAGGCCGGCACAATATCCCCCAAGAGATGGCATGAACTCCCCCTCCAAATAAAATCTGCAAAATTTTTCTCCACCGTACGAATTGTAGCTGACATAAGTATAATAGACTGTAACCAGAAAAGCACAATAGCCGATATCACTGACCACAACAGCTCTATACGTCCACCAAATGATAGACTTTGCGCCCGCCAACCCTCCACTCGACGCCGGGTGTGTTGGCCCAATGTTTATCTTGAGTTTTTGAATATGGTTAATCGATTAAGTTTAGAATTATGATAATCGATCAATCACTATAGTAACTTCTACTTAAACTTAACATTGTCCAGATATGCTTTAATGTTATAATATTTGCTTCTGTATATTGCTTTGTTCGTCTAACATGTATGTGCAGAAAGCAAAAAGCAAGATCAATATGGACATGCTATGAAGAAATGATGATGAGCCAAATACGACGTTATACCAGAAGATGTCTTTGAACAACCTACGACTTATCCGGAGCCTCGCGCTTGGGGGTTCCGCTGTTTATCTTTGGACAACTGCCGACAACTGCCGTCAAGGAAAAATGCGTCTTCAAGCCAGCAAAAACACTTCAGAAGATTGGCGTCATCAAGAGCTCTTGGTTTGTAATGTAAAAATATATTTTATCGAGTCTAGGACTAATGTGAGTCGAGTCGTACTTGGCAACTAGAAGTACTCAGCTCACTCACAAAAAGCCTACCTTAGTCCACTCAAATAATCCTTGTAGAATAGTAATGATAGATTGATTCATTAAGAGGAGAGGGGAGTACATTAGATAGGAGAGGTAACCCCTCTTCCTATTAGTCTACTCGATGTGGGACTAAACTCAACTTAACACATAACTCAACACCCTCCCTCAAGCTGGAGCATAGATGTCAATTATGTCCAGCTTGTTACAGAAAAATTGAACCCGAGGACCTAGAAGAGATTTTGTAAATAAATCAGCTATCTGATCGCCGGTCCTCACATGGTAAAACTTTATTATCCCTTTCTGATACTCATCACGGACAAAGTGAATGTCAATTTTAATGTGCTTTTTTCCTTTCATGAAATACAAGGTTAGTAGCAATATGAATAGCAGACTAGTTATCACACCACATATATGCTGCTTTATATCCTGCTTTTTCTAGTTCCTGTAGAAGATGCTGCAGATATAGCACCTCTGCTGTGCCATGAGCAATTGTCCGATATTCCGCTTCCGAGCTTGATCACTCTGCTTCTTGCTCTTCCATGATACCAAGTTTTTGTCGATGAAGACCGAGTAGCCAGATGTAGATCGTCTATCCGTAAGACTGGCATCCCAGTAAGTATCAGTAAATCACTCAGCATAAGTATGTCTCTTATTCTCCATCTGAATTTCTTTTTCCGGATTCTGAACTAGATAGCGCAAAATTCTGAGAACTGCCTCCCAATGTGGAACTCGTGGTGAAGACATGAATCTACTTGCAATACTGACGGCAAAAAAAATGTCTGGATGAGTCATAACGGCCAAGTAGTTGAGTTTTCCAACTACTCGATGATATTGATCCGGATCAGTCATCAGTGTCCCCTCGTCGGGAAGTAACTTTATCCCTGGGTCCATGGGCGAGGTTGCTCCCTTAGCTTGCATCATTCCTGCATCATTTAGGATGTCAAGCACATATTTTCTTTGAGACATTACAATGTTCCATTTACCCCGTGTGACTTCTACATCCAAAAAATAGCTCAACGATCCCAAATCCTTGGTTTGAAATTGTTATCCTAGAAACTTCTTTAGTTCTGCAATGCCCTAACTGTCGTATCCTGCGATCACAATATCGTCCACATAGACACCGAGTAGTATCCTCCCAGCTAATGTCTGACGGTAAAATACTAAATGATCATTCTTTGATTAGCACATGCCAAACTGAGTAACCACATTTGTGAAACGAGCATACCATGCACGAGGGGATTGTTTGAGAACATAAAGGGCCTTCCGCAGATGACACACTTTACCCTCTCTTGCAACAAACCCGGGAGGTTGTACCACATATACTTCTTCGTCAAGATCTTCATGAAGAAATGCATTCTTGATATCCAGCTGTAGCAACGACTAGTCATAGCGAACAACTAAGGCCAAGAGGACACACACAAAGGTCATTCGAGCAACTGGGGAGAATGTCTCAAAATAATCCTCACCATTGGTCCGAGAATAACCTTTTGCCACCAGACGAGCCTTCAGGCGATCAAGAGTGCCATCCGGTTTTACCTTAATATTGAACACCCATTTGCAACCTACTGCCTTCTTACCATGAGGTAAATCAACCAAGTTCCATGTATGGTTCTTCCGAAGTGCTTTCATTTTCTCTGTCATAGCAGCACACCAGCCGGGATGTTTAAGACCATCCTTTGCAGAATTGGGAATCTGAATCCCATCAATAGTCGCCACCAATGATTGTGTGTGGCTTGCAAGCCCTTTGTAATTGTGAACGTACAATGGATGATCACGACATGTACGACGTGGTCGAGCTGGCGGATCAGGCGGAAGCAAATCAGTGGAGCTAGATGAGGATGAAGGCGCTGTACTCACACACTATCGGTGAAACTCGTTCCGGCGATGTTGGTACGGACAGAGCCGATGTGTGCGGACTATCGGACCGGGAGACTGGCTTGGTAGGGGAGGGTACCCTTACGGAGGGCTGTTGTGTTTGAATATGAAATAACAAGAAATCATCTTCTGGGTAAACTTGTGGAGCCGGATCAGTAGTTTGTGGAAGTGCAAGAAACTCAGTTTCAACAAAGGTAACATCCCGAGAGAAAATACTGCTTCAAGACTGGAGAAAAATATCGATACCCTTTATGATCCTTAGGATACCCAAGGAAAATACATTGGATAGCCTTTGGATCTAATTTAGAAAGAGTTGGTCGGGTATCCCTAACATAACACAAGCAACCAAAGATTCAGAGAGATAAAGGAAACGACTCTCGTTTGGCATATAACCGAGAGAATGGAGTATCGCCATTGAGAACAGACGACATGCGATTAATTAGATAGCAAGCAGTGATAACGGCATCCGACCAAATTTTTTTTGGAGTACGTGCTTGGAACATAAGAGTACGCGTTGTTTCTAAGAGTTGACGATTCTTGCATTCAGCCACACCATTCTGTTGTGGTGTGTAAGGATATAAAGTTTGGTGGATGATGCCATTCCGAGACAGATGTGAAACAAACTCACGAGACATATACTCACGACCATTGTTACTGCGAGCACATTTAATCGGAACACCAAATTATGTTTTGATTTCTGCATAAAAATTTCATCAAATGTTAAATAATTCAGAGCGATTTTTCATGAGATAAACAAAAGTGACACACGAGTAGTCATCAACAAAGATAATAAAGTACTTGAATCCCATCACAGATTCAACCGGACAAGGTCCTTATATATAGAAATGCACAAACTCGAAAGGAGCGGAAGCAACTTTATTTTGACTGACCGAATAGGAAACCCGGTGATGCTTAGCCAAACTACATGACTTACAATGAAAAAACATGAAGCATCTAAAGATGGGTACATTTTTTGGAGTGCTTGGACAGAAGGATGTCCTAACCGACAGTGTAACTCAAAAGGATCAAGTTTCACACCAGCACAGACAACCGAGGAAGGTTCGTCAAACAGGTACAAGCCTCCAGCCACATGTTCCTTACCGATAGTCTTTCCAGTCTTTAGGTCCTGAAAAACACAACCATCAGAAAAGAATGTTACCGAGCAATGCATATAATGAGTAATCCGACTAATTGAGAGTAAGCTGAATGAGTTTTCAGGTGTATGTAATACATAATGTAGTGACAGTACAGAAGAAAGACGGGCAAATCCTTTTCCACGAACTGTCAACGAACCACCGTTGGCACATGTAATATTAGATATACTACCAACCGATATATAATTTCGTATCATACCTGCATCGCCTGTCAAGTGAGCAGATGTACCAGAATCAAGGACCCACTGCTTCGACTGTACCATACATGCCGCTGAGTACCCTGCGGTGTACCAGAAGTAAAAGCTTCACCTCGACGTTGAGCTTGAAATTCAACAAAGTCTGCATATGCTTCATCAGTCATTTGTACGGATCGGCCGCCAAGATCAGGAATATCTGAGGTGACATTGGCGACATGAGTTTTAGTATACTGCCACTGGAAATGATCTTGTAGACCACATTTGAAGCAGGTGCGCAGTCGACCTCCATCACGACCGCCAATGCCTCGTCCACCATCACGGCCAACATTTCGGCCACCACTTCGTCCACCACGACCACCACGAAATCTAGTACGAGCTGCTCCCAGAGCAGATCGATCAGCGGGAGCATCACTTGGAGAGATCTCGACGACCTTTGCTGTTCGTAGGACACGAAAATGAGCTTCTATTATAGATGGAACCTCAGCTCCAGCAATGATCTGAGAGCGAGCTGAGTCTGCATCAGGACTGTCACGACCCGCACCCGGGTGTTCGGGTACGAGTGCATGGGCACGCCCAACATACGCCGCAGTGTCGGCGGTAGAATGCTGTCTGGAACTAGTACTGTATAACCAACACCTCATAATATAAATGGAACAAATATGATACTCAATCACAAAACTAAGGTAGGTAGAAACATGCTGTAGTATATATATGTATATAAAGGTTACAGTACAAAATCTTGTGTTCATAAATCATACAACTATAGTAAGTCTGCAAACTTTAACTATTGTCATAACTAGGTCTCCCGCTTGCGGCCTTCCTCGATCCTCTAGGAGGTAAAATCAGGCTCGAAACTATTTTTCCAAAAATCCATAATAGAAGGGGCACATGTCCTTCTAAGTACTACATGAAATATTATCCAGTCAGGATTGAACGAGTACAACTCTAATAGCAGTTTCAATACATGATAAGGACTATAAAACAGTGATAAAAAAGTAGTACATGATGGATAAATAAACTGATATCAAAGCATGGTAAGAAATGAACAGGAAAATGAATAAACAGAAGAATTTGGCATGTATCAACAAGAAAATCTTTAGTCACCAAATGTTTTGAAATACTAGTTTGATTATGTGATCGGCTTAGGATTGCACAATGGGAGCCGGCTAATCATACGTGAAGTGTATGGTTAGCCTTTGCACAAGAATTATATTTGCACATGATTTAAGGGTATGATCACATATAAACTAGCATTTTTCCGCCCCGACGCATGCATGAATCACATGAATATCAAGTATTACACAAGATCAAGGTCTAAAAACACAAGATATGCTAGTCCGTGTTTCTTCGTGTCAAGAATCAAGTACAACAATACAAGTGTTATAGAAATTGTCAATAAGAAAACCATCAGAGACTGTACTCGCCTGGGGTCCAAAGCGGTTGAAACAAGTCAGATTGTGTGACGGGTCCAGATAACCAATATCATGAATAATTCACATTAATTGGTGAAATATAATTAAGTAGATTTAACCTACTATATTTCTAGGTCAATTTATGCTATTTCTGGTTATAGATGATACAATTATCTATATAAAAACTTAAATATAAAAATAATGTATATATAAGATATATAGTATACATATATATACATATAGAGTATACATAGATATATAGATACATATATAGATACACACATATATAAGATATATAGATACAATATAGTATATATATATATATATATATATATATATATATATATATAAATACATATACAGATAATATATAGTATATATATATATCTATATATATATATATATATATATATATATATATATATTTATAGATACATATAGAAATACATATATAGATACACACACACACACACACATATATATATATATAGATACATAGGTATATAGATACATATATAAATACATATATGGATACACATATATATAAGATATATAGATACAATATAGTATACATATATAGATAATATAGAGTATACATATATATAGATACATAGATATATAAGTAAATACATATATTTATATAGATTTGCTATTGCTGCTGCTTGGTACTACTGCTCTGCTGCTTGTTACTGCTGCTGCTTGCTGCATACATTGTTGCTGCACGTGCTGCTGCATGCTGCTGCAGGTGCTACTGCTGCTGCATGCTACAACTGCTGCTGCAACGACTGCAGCTGCTGCTACTGTATTGCTGCTGCTCCTGCAGTCCCTTTCTCCTCCTTTTCTTGACACGTGCGCGCGCGCACGCACACACACACACATATATATCTCCTAAACTTACCCTACATACTCCTAGTTAGAAATGAAATGAAAATCAAGGCATACCTTGTAAGTAGAGCTCCTAATCCCTTGCTAGCAATCCCCCAAGGTTTCTAAAGATGTGTTGGAAGTGGGATGACATGAGAAAGATGTGTGGAGTGTGTTTATATAGAGAAGTGAGAGGGAAGGGTTGAAGGCCATGTGAGAGGAGTTGGGTTTATGAGAGAGAGGGATGATGGGGAGGTGTGGGGGAATGATGACATGGAAGAAGGAAATTGGATGGGGACATTTGAAGGGTGTAGGAAGTGGTGACGTGGGAGGAGGTGATTGGATGGGGACATGTGAGGTGGTAAGGGAATTATGTAGAAAGTGATGAGGTGTAAGGAAGTGTGTAGAGAGGAGGTGAGGTGCCATGGTAAGTTGGCAATTATGGAAATGACCAAGTCAAATTGGATTTCTTTTTTTATATGGAACAATCCAAATTGAAATTGACTTCTTCATGACACTTTTTGTTTTATATGATTAATCTTATTAATTCTTAATTAGAAGGTTTAAATACTAATAACACTTGGCACTAATTCAATGTCTAATTAATATGCTAATTGATAAAACGAAGATTACAAATCTAACTCCCTTAGAAAAATTTTGTTCTCGAAATTTAAGATAGAACATGAAAGAAGAAAAGAATATCTCATGGTATCAAAGAGCACACAAGTTCTCAAAGAACATATTCATTTCCTGTTGTTAAAAGTAATACAACATGCAGTATTTATCTTATATGCTTGCTCTTCCTATCTATATCTGCTGCTTCTACAAAACAGGGGTACAACAAGCAAAATATGTCCTTCTATATATAACAAAGACATTCTACCCTTGGTCTTTATACAAAATCTCGTCCCCGGATATCCTTATTTAAAGAAGGACACGTTTCTTTTGAAGAATTTTAATTTCTGGATATAGCTCCTTCTATTCTAGATATGTTCCTTCGTACTCATCTATCATGAAATAAGAGTATATGTAGTATGGATCTCGGACATATATGCAACGAGTTTCTTTAACATGATATATTTTAGCACCATCTTCTATATCTTTGATGACGGGTTGTTGGACTCATAAAATATTTCATAAACTGGCGCCCTATACCAATCCGGCAAATTCCATCGTTCTTTTACAAATTGCTGATATACATAAAGAGTGTAGTCACTCCCGTCCCAAAGCAGGTTCGGCAGAAAACAATCCATAACCTACTCATAAAAATCCAGATCAATTATCTGAAATAGAACTTCAAGAATGCTAAAGTAGATACATTCTAAAATTCCTAATAACTTCAAAGTTTCACCTTATCCTCAAACTCAATCAAATTTAATCAAGTTTCAAGTCTAAATATGATCCATATTGAATTTCTCGACTAGGCCATCCGTTTAACCATCCATATTCCTTACCTTACACCAATTATGTATCAATCAAATAAATAGATACTCTTCCTATAGGAAATTAATTTTCAAGAAGTCTGATCTAATATTATTTTACATGAAATCTAATAAGTAATAAAATGAATCATGTATGTATAAGTTTTTAGAGGGAGAATACTTACTGAAATCAGGAATACTGTTGAAAAATAAGATTGGTTGGTGAAACAAGGATACAATTCTAGATTCTAGATAAGATATTGATAAACTTAGAAGATTTAAGAAATCTTAAGAAGTTTGGGGAGTTATGAAAAGTAGGTATCTGAGAATCTGACAGAAAATGGGACAGTCGAGTTTTTAGAATCGATGTGATCAAGATATCAAGTAGTGATATTACATTCAATAAGCTATATGCAATACAATATATATATATATATATATATATATATATATATATATATATATATATATATTGTGCCTATACCTTAAGCAGGATACTGCGAGTACTAAATCACCCATTAGTTCTTCCAATCCTATAGAATACATTATATCCCATCTAAATAGAAATCGTAACTCATCATTGGCCCATTAGCTATACTGTCCTTATCTCCTTAATAGTTCTAGATAAATCTGGATCCTAAGTTTACTAAGAATACTATGTTCAAGATCCTTAATGTATTTTTTGCAATACTTCCTTAAGCTACTCTAATGAGAATACATGCTATTTATTCTAGATTTCAAGTCATGCCTATCTTTACTTTTGATTTCCTCATATGACAATCTTTGGTTAGGATTCTTAACTATATGGAATAACTTACAAATTCATCAGACAATAATCAATATAATAAGCAGAATGAAATATAGTCGTCTAATATTTCTTATCCTAAGGTCCTTTACTTCTGAAATTCGATGTTTATCCCTTAATATTATACACACAATACTAATATGCTCAGTCTAAATCCAACCGATATTTTTATTCAATCTTCTAAGTGTTTTATCTAAGAATGTCTAGTTCCTTCTTTGGAAATCTTAAGAATCTAACTAGACTCAAAATTATTTCTGTATTAGTTCATTTCTCTCCCGAGAACTTTCAATCTAAAATGTAACTGATCGAGTTTGTATCTTCCAAATATCATACTTTATTTTGTTTTAGCATCCTTTTATATGGTTCACAATATTTAAACCATCTATTACAAACACACTTGTAATATGTAAACACATGCACAAATGGATATCAAATTATAATTCTCCTCTAGATACACAAACATATTATATAATACCAAGTATCAACACCAATACCTATATGGGATACAAGGATTTGGGGTTCCTATTTTGTGATTGAGTATTCTCTTATTCCTAATTTTCGATATCCTATCGCAGACTCGTAATAGTACTCTAGTCCTAACTACTACTACGACATCGCACTTATTGCGAAGTCAGACCTGCATGGGCCACCATAAAAACGTGTCACGACCCGCACCCGGGTGTTCGGGTACGAGTGCATGGGCACGCCCAGCCTACGCTGCAGTGTCAGCGGTAGAACGCTGTCTGGAACTAGTATTGTATAACCAACACCTCATAATATAAAGAGAACAAATATTATACTCAATCACAAAACTAAGGTAGGTAGAAACATGCTGTAGTATATATATGTATTTAAAGGTTACAGTACAAAATCTTGTGTTCATAAATCATACAACTATAGTAGGTCTGCAAACTTTATTGTCATAACTAGGTCTCCCGCTTGCGGCCTTCCTCGATCCTCCAGGAGGTAAAATCAGGCTCGAAGCTATTTTCCCAAAAATCCATAATAGATGGGGCACATGTCATTCTAAGTGCTACCTGAAATATTATCCGGTCAGGATTGAACGAGTACAACTCTAATAGCAGTTTCAATACATGATAAGGACTATAAAACAGTGATAGAAAAAGTAGTACATGATGGATAAATAAACTGATATCAAAGCATGGTAAGAAATGAATATGAAAAGGAATAAACAAAAAAATATGGCATGTATCAACAAGAAAAACTTTAGTCATCAAGTGTTTTGAAATACTAATTTGATTATGTGATCGACTTAGGATTGCACAATGGGAGCCGGCTAATCATACGTGAAGTGTTTGGTTAGCCTTTCTACATAAATTATATTTGCACATAATTTAAGGGTATAATCACATATAAACTACCATTTTTTTGTTCCCGACTAGCATACATGAATCACATGAATATCAAGTATTACACAAGATCAAGTTCTAAAAACACAAGATATGCTAGTCCGTGTTTTTTCGTGTCAGGAATCAAGTACAACAATGCTACATGTATTATAGAAATTATCAGTAAGAAAACCATCAGAGACTGCACTCGCCTCGGGTCCAAAGCGGGTAAAACAAGTCAGAGTGTGTGGCGGGATCCAGATAACCTTTATCATGAATATTTCACATTAATTGGTGAAATATAATTAAGTAGATTTAACCTACTAGATTTCTAGGTCAATTGTATGCTATTTCTGGTTATAGATGGGACAAATATCTATATAAAAACTTAAAATAAAAATAATGTATATATATATATATATATATATATATATATACACACACACACACATATAGAGTATACACATATATATAAGATATATAGATACATATATAAATACATATAGAGATACACACACACACACATATATAGATACACATATATATAAGATATATAGATACATATATATATATATATATACACACAATATATTATACACACACACTATATTGTATATATATATATATATATATATATATATATATATATATATAGAGTATACATATATAGATACATAGATATATAAGTAAATACATATATTTATATAGCTTTGCTATTGCTGCTGCTTGCTACTACCGCTGCTGCTCTTTGCTGCTTGCTGCTTGCTGCTTGTTACTGCTGTTGCTCTGTTGCTTGCTGCATACACTGCTGCAGGTGCTACTGTTGCTGCAGCGACTGCAGCTGCTACTACTGTATTGCTGCTGCTCCTGCAGTCCCTTTCTCCTCTTTTTCTCGACACACACACACACACACACACATATATATATATATATATCCTAAACTTATCCTACATACTCCTAGTTAGAAATGAAATGAAAATCAAGGCATACCTTGTAAGTAGAGCTCCTAATCCCTTGCTAGCAATCCCCCAAGGTTTTTAAAGATGTGTTGGAAGTGGGATGATATGAGAAAGATGTGTGGAGTGTGTTTATATAGAGAAGGAAGTGAGAGGGAAGGGTTGGAGGCCATGTGAGAGGAGTTGGGTTTATGAGAGAGAGGGATGATGGAGAGGTGTGGGGGAATGATGAGGAATGGTGACATGGAAGAAGGGAATTGGATGGAGACATGTGAAGGGTGTAGGAAGTGATGTGGGGGGGGGGGGGGGGGTGATTGGATGGGGACGTGAGGTGGTTAGGGAATTATGTAGAAACTGATGAGGTGTAAGGGAGTGTGTAGAGAGGAGGTGAGGTGCCATGGTAAGTTGGCAATTATGGAAATGACCAAGTCAAATTGGATTTCTCTTCTTATGTAGAACAATCCAAATTGAAATTGACTTCTTCATGACACTTTTTGTTTTATATGATTAATCTAATTAATTCTTAATTAGAAGGTTTAAATACTAATAACACTTGGCACTAATTCAATGTCTAATTAATATGCTAATTGATAAAACGAAGGTTACAAGGACGGAGAGAGGCAAGATATTCCATGACATGAAGCTGCTCCCGTTGAGCCCTTGCTTCATTGATATCCGTCGTCAGAGGTAATATACGGTTAACTTCATGTACAAACGATGACGGCCTGTATTCGGAGTTTCCCTAGGGTTGGTAAAGCGAAATGGGGGCCACCTAGCCTTAAAGGCCCGGAAGTGATCCTTAGGAGACTTGTCGCCCTATTCCGCCCGGTTGACGCCGACGACCGAGTCGTAGATACGAGATAAGTCACGTTTCCATCAAATGCCGTTGATAGGACCTCCCATAACTCTTTTACTGTGTCATTGTTCTGAACCATGTCCTCCACCGATGGTTCCATTGAGTTCATCAACTATGTAAACAGTCGACTATCATCTGTCTCCCACTGCTCAAATGTGGGATCAGTCGTCTCTGGAGGGTTGTCTGTCAGATGCTTGGACAACCACATTCCCCGAAGTATTTTCTCAACCTTCTTCCGCCACGTTGAGTAGCCATCTGGTCCGTTCAACCGCCGATCGACGAGTCGAATCGAAGAAATCGTCGTGCCAGTGCTCGTTGGTCCCGCCAATGCGTTTTCGACACAGGTAGTAGTAGTACTGCTAGTTGCATCAGTGTTAGTCATCCTGCACTTGATTCGACTGTCACTGGATCTTTCCAACTCCAATAATCACATCAACTTTATCGATGCGCTATCAACGTGGCCAGAACTGGCACGCACATGGAAAGTAAAGATCGTATGAGGATCACATAAGCCAGGTCACAGAGGTAATCCAGGTCACTCTCTGTGTAGATCCTGATGTGGATATCGGGGTAGGACGGAAACAAAGATCCACGTAAACAAACAACTTGTCCACTCTTTGTTAACTCCTAGAGCCTAATCTAGGAACATAGGTTGTGCAAACAAATCATTGTCTACCCTCTGGCTTCGATATACGCTCCTGAAGTCGTAATCTAGGAACAAAGGTTGTGCAAACAAATTATTCTCTACACTCTGGCTTCTTCGATATTTTTTTTTGAAATTAAGGTTCAGACAGGAAGGAGGGGCGAGGTTGAGGGTTAGGGTTTAGGGTTTTTGGGATACATAGCGGGGTCGGGGGCAGCGGGGAGGGGGGGTTGGCGGCCTGCTGGAGAGGGGGGGCAGGGAGGCGGGAGGGCTGGCGACAGGGGGCGCCAGGGAAGCGGGCAGTGGGGGGTGGCAGGAGGGGGGGGGCCTGAAGGGTTGGTTGGGGTTTGTCACGACCCGCATCCGGTATAGGGGTACGAGTACGTGGGTACGTCCAGCCTACGCCGCAGAATCGGCGGTATAACGATGTCTTGGTCTACTATACTATCTAATATCTCACACAATATATATAAAATACTGTCATGCCATCTCATCTTGCAATGATACTCAATCACATATAAAACTAAAGGAAGATATAAGCACGATATGGAATAGAAAGAAAAGAAATACAATCTTAATACATCACATGACCATCTCAAAACTAAACATAACTCCAGATCTCAAGACAATAATACAAATCAATGTTTAAATAGTAATAACTACTACAAGGTATGGAAATCTAAAAGGCCTCAGTCTCTGACACTATCCTCGGGTGACACTCCATCTGTTGGTCCGTAGTGAGTGGGACACATCCTTTCTAACCATTCATCTGAAAAATATTTTTCAGTCAGGAATGGAGCGAAGTACAACCCAATAGCAGTTCCAATTAATTGATAATGACTATAAACAGAAATAGAGAATATAATACAAGACGAGAAACAATGAACAATATCAACTATGGTGGATTTACAGGTAAACAATGAACAATATGGTATACACTGATCACGATGAACTAGAATAAGACAATAGAATGAAACAATGAACTAGAATGTGGTGAAGAACTGTAACTATGCTAAGTGATTGAAATACTAGATAGATATGTGATCGGCTTGGGTGAACATTGTCTACTTTAACGTTGGATAAACATTGTCTAAGTTAAACATTGAATATTGTCTAGGATTTGATCACATACCTAGCTAACACTTCCCATTTTTCCCCAACTAGTACAATGAATCCAACCATAACACGTTGTGATACAAGATACTCAAGGCCATGTAAACAATAAACCTTGAACACGAAACATTGAACATTGTCTAAGTTAAACATTGAATCATTGAACACGAAACATTGTCTAAGTTAAACATTGAGAACACGAGGAACAATGAACAATATATATAACATCCCATGACTGATCCATGTGTATGCTAGTCCGTGTACCAATGTGTCAAGAGTCATGTACAATATTTCTAGATACTTGTATTATAGTAATTAACAAATAATGGAAACTATCAGAGAATGTACTTGCCTGTCGTCCAAGCAATGAATGTCAAACTGTGTCCGAACTGGTGTCACACAAACCTATATATATGGAATATTGTATTGATACAAGGTGTTGGAATGAATATAAGTTAAACTAGTCAAAATTTAGGTCATAAAGCCATTTCTAAGTCAAAACAGTCAAACTAGGTCAACTATCGGTCAAACTAGTCAAAGTTGGTCAAACTAGCTATTTCTAGGTTGTATGAGTCTATCTCTAGGATATTGGTCTATACACTACGCATCTAAGCCACACTAGCTATTCTAAGATACTAGAAAACCAACAAGATACCGTATCCTAAGATACGCAAGTTCATTTATATGAAAATAGTAATTTTAGATATATATACAAGTCAAATATTATAACACTATGTCAAAACAAATGTAATATGATACCTTGGCCTTGCACCTATGCGTATCACACCTATCTCGATACCCAAACTCAATACCTTGGGTATCGACCCAATACCTTGGTAACCCAAAACCTCAACATAAAGCTAATACACAATATAAAACCCCAAACTAACACTAACTATATAATGTTAACATATACTAGCTACTATATTATATCACAATACTATTAGAGAACTAACTATAATACCAAACATCCATACCTACATAAATACATATATCTAATAAAGCTATATATCAACAATAAACAACCAACCACTCTAATACCTTGCTAACTCAAACTAAATCAATTATAAGCTAACTACCTATACTTACTAGACTAATACCTACTGATACTGACTATAACCAACTAACTATACTACCCATAAACTCAACTAACAAACTATTTAGCTAACTATTAACTAATTCTTATACCTCGAATACCCAACTAACACAACTGATACCTGAACTGAGAGGTACTAAAAGCCCATGGACTGCACTGAACTTCCTGTGCTGCACTGTGATGACACTGAAACTGATACTCTGCAGTTGCTCCTCTCCTTGATGTCACTGAACTGTAGAGCTGCAGTTTACTCACTAGCTTCCTGCCTGATACTGCCAGTATCTCACTGACTCGAGCCCCCTGTGCTGTACATGCATTGCTCTCTCTCTGTTTACTGCTAGCAGTGTGTTGCACTTGCACATCCTGCTCCTCAAATGTTTTCTGCATAGTGCAGTTGCTGCAGTATGCTTCACTGCATAATTCTTCAGTTGCTGGCTCCCCCCTTCAGTGCTGGGAAGCTGCTACTGTGAGTACGAGCTGCACACTCTTCAGTTGGCTGCTGAGATTGGTGACTGCTGGGTTCCTCACTGCTGCAGGGTACTGCAGTATCCGATACGGGCACTGCTCAACCTTGCCCCCTTTGCTGACAGTGTGCAGTGAGAATTTACCCTGGATGCAGTGACTCCTATGTTGTTGTGCACAAGTTGCTGTTGGATTGATGCCGCACTTGCTGTATGCTCAGTGGCTCGCTGTGCAGCTGCTGCATCTTGCTGCTCTGCTGCAGCAATCGCCTTGCTGATATCTTGCTGTATTGCTTCCATGCTGCTGCTGAGGTTGCTGCAGGCCCTCAATGCAGTGATTTGCTGCAGTATGCAGTGTGGTGCATGCTGGTGCATGCTGAAATCCGCTGTGCTACATGCTGATGTGCAGTTGCTCAGTTTCTCCCCTGCGCTGCTCACTCGAGCAGTGCACCAGAGCCCCCTTTAGTGCTGCTCGAGCTGACTTCCCTTCTAGGCCACAGTCTTTCCTCGCTGCTTGCTGTGTGCTCTTTCAACTTGCTGTTACTGCCAATGCAGTTAGCTACTGCAGTGGTTTGAAACATTTTTGCAGAATGTTGATCTACTGCAGGCTCTTGATGTACACTACTCGCTGCTCAGCTACTCAGTCGAGGTACACTGCTGTTGACTGTCCATTCTCCTGCTGAAAGCAGTAGAACTACTACTGTGCAATGGCTGCACACCTCTTCCCCATTTGCTGTAGCCTCGAGGTGAACTTCCTGTGCTGAACTGATGCAGCACTCACTCATACTGAGCACCCTGTCCCGAGCTGCTGCACTGGCTCATGTTCTGCTGTAATACTTGCTGTTGCTCTCCCTCTGTTTTACTGCACACCCGATCTCCTCACTCACTATGCATCCACAAACAACCACTAGTGCATACACAGTGTACACAAAACACACAACACTTAACACACTATCACTCACACTCACCTAGGTAACTAGCTATATATATATATATATAGATACATACACTCCTCTCATACATATCAATCTATATGCATAACACCACTATATATATATATATATATATATATATATATATATATATATACATACATATATATGTACACATACATATAAATCACTAGCTATATATATATATATATATATATATATATATATATATATATATATATATAAACATATAGATAGAGATCTAAACATAACTATAAACACTAACCTATACACACATAGACACACACATATACACTAAACACAATATACACTATTATATGCATACATATATATATAAATATCATCTATATATATAATTACACATGCACGTATAGCAAAAATGGCCAAATAACAAACACATGGAGTGCATCGCACCCGTATCACACTTTCTCTATGATACGCTTGCGATACGGCTCCAACACACAACCAAATGCATCCCGGAGGACACGAGCAAGTCTAAAACACCAATTATGAACAATACGTATAGTAATTAGAGTGTCTACGTGTACGTGTCACAATGTGATATGCACAAGGCCCCGTGTCGGAGGAAAACCCCCAAAATCAACCCGTTTCGTCAAATTGACGAGATACTGCCTACACGTATCCAATTGTGGACACGACACTAGTCACAAACAAACAATCATATGTCAATTTGGTCTAATTGACCAATTGACAAACACAACATGTGCCAATCTCGGAATTCCCCCAAAATTGGCACCAAAATGCACGTAACTTTCACCGTAGGTCTCCGATGAACCTAAAATCAATTCCTATGGGTAGCCTATGCATGTGGGTTGGTTTTTCATGGTTAAATCTCAGATCTAGAGTCTATTAGAAGGGGAAAACTGAAATGTACCTATTGGGAGATGGATTTCCAATGAAAAGTCTCCAAATGCAAAGTAGCTCCTCTTCTTGTAGATCTTGGCCTCCTCTTCCTTGTTCCTTGCTTCCTTCTTGTAGATCCTTGATGTAGAAGCTTCAATGATGAATTTAGAAAGAGATTGGTGAAGAATTGGTGGAGAAATGATGAGGGAATGGAGAAAATTTGAAAGAGGGAAATTGTAGATCTAGAATTTGGGAATGAAATAAAATGAGAGTACTCTCTCTCCTCCTAATTATGACTGGTCATATATCCCTCTCCATGCAATGTAAAATGTCCAAAACACCCCCTTGGGCCTCTCATGAAGAAAATAATTAAGGAGGAAATGTTCTAGTCTAATGGTTTCACTAATTAACCCAACCTCCTAATCCATGGGCCTAATTAAATGGGCTCAAACTAAACTAATCTAAATGTTGGGTTCATGCATCTAATAAAATAGGTTAGGTCCATTACACAAGTCTAAAATAAATACTACGTCTAATCCAACAATAAATGATACAACAAATAATTAATTACTCATACACAATATTAAATACAACCCTCCTAAAAATAAAATACCATTGTCAATTACCAAACTACCCTTGATTGAAAAAGTGAGGGTGACAGGGTTTTAGAGTTTTTTTTGTGGGGAGAGAGAGGTGGATGGGTTATGGCTCTGATACCATGTAGAATAACAATAATATATTAATTCATTAAGAGGAGAGGGGAGTGCATTATATAGGAGATGCTAACCCCTTTGCCTATTAGTCTATCCGATGTGGGACTAAACTCAACTTAACACATAACTCAACAAGCCTAAAACCTATCCATCCAAAATCAGACCAAAACTAGCCTGACCAGTCACCAAACCCTTAGACAATTTTGGAAATAGGTCAACCGAACTCGGTCTGAACTCTATCCGAACTCTGCCTGAACTCGGACCGAACTTGGTCAGCCTAATTTAGAAATATGGCCAGTTGTGTAATCCTTAATTTTATGGCTCCAACGCTCGAAAATTCAAATATTCCATACCGAATTCTGGCCGAACTCGGTTTGAGAATACCCTATAAATAGAGTTGGATTTTCACATTCTTACTCACTCAACCATTCTTAATATTTCTATCCTATAAGTGAGTAAACCCCTGAGCTTTAACCTTTTCCATCCCCAAGATCAACTTTTCAGCCTTCTAGTGCCAAGTGCAATCTCGGTTAGAAATCTGTCAGAGTTGTAAGAGCTTGGCTCAGCAAGTTTTCTCTTTAATTTGAAGTCGGTGTGCCCTTTGCATCAAACACATGTGTGAAGTCTTTCGAGCCTTCGGATCAAAGCTCGATGTTGTAAGAAGAACAAGCCTTCGGATCAAAGATTGTGATTCACTATTGGTAATTATAGTGGATAAAACTCCGAGCAAGAGTTCTCGGGACTGGACTAGTCCTCTCAGAGGGAAACCAATATACATCGCGGTGTTTGCGTTCTATCTTACCCTTACTGCTCTACTTTATGTATTGTTATTAGTTGGTAGTTGTATTTACTCTGCTGCATATTTTTAATTAGATAGATTATTCCGTTGCACTCTATTCACTCCCTATAAAGTTGCCTTACGGTCCTACATGGTGTACTCCACCAAACTCTGGTATTTTGTATCCTTGACATAGTTGCTAGCTATGTTACCTAGACTCGGGTACGAGTGTCGGGTATGGGTACATATCCAAGAGTCGGGTCCTTCGAACTCATAATTGAAGGACACACAAACTCGGCTAAAAAGGATCCAGATTTTGGATGCGGGTACGGGGATATGGCTATTAAAATAAATATATTTGAACATGGCTTCATAAAAAGATACATCATGTAATTAAATTTGTATAGCTTCATTAAAAGACATACTGTCTAATTAAATTTGCATGATTTCACAAAAAGACGGTTGTAATTAAGTTTGCATGGTTTCATATTTAAGCTTATAATTAAATTTGTATTGTTTCATAAAAAGATATTATGTAATTAAATTTGTAAGGTTTCATAACTTTACTACCAGTCTACCATATTAAAATAAACTATCTACTTCACTACCACATTAAAATAAACTATCTACTTCACTACCAGTCTTCTGATTGTCACCATGAAGGATCCGATTGTCACCATAGAGGACCGGATACGGATTCCATACCCATACCCATGTCCTATTGGGTGGACACGGGTACTTCTCCCCAAAGTGGAGAGTCCGGGACTCCGGGTAACATAGGTTGCTAGATAGAGGACTGCCAAGATACTTCACCGGTAACTCTCCTCGAGTAATACCCAACATAGGGGCTCCCTCCTCCTTCTGCGAACACCGTCGACTAAAGTACACTTTACTCTTGTCTCTGTTTAGCCTTAACCCAGTAAGATTACCAAACTCCTCCATAATGTCTATTACCGCCTCAAGACCACCCATAGTGGGAACCAGAAACACCAACAAGTCATTTGCGTAAATCAAATGGGACACAAACGAACGCACCTGCTTATGCAGAGACAGAACAATCTGTCTATGCATAGCCAGATTCATCCGACATGTGAAGTACTCTATCACCAACGTGAATAAATATGACGACAATGGGTCGCCCTGACGAAGACTCCAGTTACTTTGAAAGAACCCATGCGGGTAACCCTCAATAAGCACTGAGAAGGACGACGTGGTAATATACTCTCGAACTCTGTCAACCCAACGTTGATCAAATCCCGTAGCGAGCATAATATGACAGACAATCTCCGTTCACCATGTCATACGCCTTCCAAAGATCCAGCTTGATACACGCTTTATTGCCCCCATGTTTGTTGAAGTCGCATATCATTTCATGTGCCAAGAGACTGTTCTCTGCAATACTACGACCCTTAACAAAGGCAACACCAGCCTCTACATAATCCTTTTCATATGTCTGCACATAAGATGAGAAATCAGTTTGTAAATAAAGTTACAACTAGCAATAGGAAGAAAGTCTGCCAAGTCTGTGACCCCCTCCTTCGAAACCAGCATGATGAATCTATGGTTGATCTCGCGAAGCAACCTTCCACTGATAAAGAAATCCCTGACCATATCTACCACCTGCCCCCGCAGCTCCTCCCAGTGTACTTTAAAGAACTTACTTCCAAAGCCGTCTGGCCAGGAAACTTGTTCCGATCAGCTTTCCTAACAATAGCCTCCACCTCCTCCACAGACATGCGTCAATAGCAGAGCATTCCCAGCTTGTAAAACACGCCTCTTGCACACAAGCTTCGAAAATTCAATAGCATAATCATATTGGTTATATAGTTCAGAGTAGAACCTAACTGCCCCCTCCTGAATGTCCCGGGACGAAGTTAATGCCCTGCCATCCACTCCGAGAAGTCTACTAAAATGGTTGTGGTGCTGTCTAGTACGGACGACGTCATAGAAATATTTGGAACATCTGTCACCTTCCTCGAGCCACGCACATTTGGCTCTCTGGGCCATCTGAATCTCCTCCTGAAGCCGAATATTGCCTACCTCCTTGACAGCCCCCTCTCCAATGCCGCCAATTCACCATTAAACATCTCCGCTTGAAGCCTGCTTTGCACCGCCTGGAGCTCCCTCTCTTTTTCGGCCAGATCTGACACCGACCACCTCATATTCCTGGTTTTGAGTTATGCCTTCACTCGTTTAAGCCGCGGTACAAGTCGATACTGCTTATTCCCACTAATCTCAGCCAGCATTCCACGGCCAGTCACATCTTCATACCCTCAATCAGTGCCCATTTGTTGTTATATCTAAACGGGCGCTCTCTCGCAGACCTCGTCTCAGTAAAGAGGATCCGAATGGGAGAGTGGTCACTAGTACCGGCCGTCATACCTTCCACCACCAGATCAGGAAACTTATCGAACCAGTGGCGATTACCAATCACTGTCTAACTGACAAGCAACTCTCTTCCTCACTGCCTTGTTGTGCCAAGTCCATATGTGCCCAATCCTATCAAGCGTCCTCATCCCTGACTGAGTCAGACAAGCCTGGAAGTCGTGCAAAATTGCCTCTGGAACTCTTCGACCCCCTACCTTCTCATGATTGCAGAGCATTAAAATCGCCCATTATCACTAGCGGAAATCTAAGCCCAGACTCCGCTAATATACTCAGCTGAATAATATACTGCCAT